>CM031588.1:15466240-16034696 GCA_018467065.1 Ephestia elutella
GACCCGACGATTTGTTGTGGATGGAAATTGCCGACATCCATTACACTAATTGCTAATCAAGAAATTTTGATAAATTCCCAGATGAAATTTAAATAATTGAACTATATCATCTATTGGTTTACGCTCGCGTTTCGCTCGTGTTATGATGAAACTATTTTGCATAGAGGCTTTATTTATTTTTTATAAAAGATGGGTTTGCTCTTGGCCACAATCTTGCTCGAGGACAGAGATGAAGTCTACGGTGTAGCGAGCTTACCCAGAAGTAGCCTATTATAGCGCAAGTAAGTACTAAGAATGGAATGTCGGAAACTCTACCTCTAAGATATATTTTTTTTATATTTTTTCTTTTTCCATTCTATAATTGAAGATTAGAGATGCCAATTAAAAGTTTTATAAATATTTTGTTAATTGATAAAAAAACTTGACATTTTAGGCATTGTTTAACCTTTTCAATTAATACAATATAATAAAACTGTAACTAGTCTGTGTCTGTACATAGAAGAATTTGAGAGAAAAAAATTATGAGGGGTCTTTATAGGGCTAATAGAAGACTAAGCAATTTTTTTAGAATTTTTGTCTATCTAACTGTTTGTATGTTTGTACGCGCATTTCAAAAAAAACTACTGAATGAAATTTGATGCGGTTTTCAGTTGTATTGTTGAAGGTCTAACTTAAAATCTGGCGTAGGGTGATACGAATTAATGAAAAAATAAAAGCTGTGGGATTAGATATAGCTTTTCGAACCAGACTGAGTAAAAAAAATAATGTCATCGTGTTTGGGTTCGGGTAATGACGAAAATAGACAAGGGTGTGTACAACAAGGCAGAGCAGACCCTACAATGAGTAGGTACTATTTAAATCCTTGTATCGGAATGAACCTTGACATTCGTTCATTCACAGTTCACACGCCGGGACAGTCGTGGGTGTGACGTGGGATGCTAATATGGTTATGTAACTTGCTATTCCGAGCTTAATTCACAAATGTATAACCCTAAAATATCGTTACGGTTGTCGTATAAAACGGCTAAGGAAAACTACCTATAGTGAAACTAACTATAGTGAAACCAATGCTTTTGCAGTAAATTATTTTTATTTATATTGGCTTAAAAATAGCACTTATAAATCGTCACTTTCTTGTTTTTTAGTTAGTTGACGTCATAAAATTACTTAAAGCTAAGTTTACCACCGCCTCCAAAGCGCAAGTGGAGAAGAGGCGGCGCAACAAACTCCACTGCTGCATTTTCTCCAAAGACGTCACTTTACAACATATGTCTTACAATTAAATAACTGTATATGTGGACGAATATACCACCTATTGTGCCATACGTTGTATTTGTGCAATAAAGGTTAAATAAAATAAACAAATAACTGCGATGACGATGCGGGGAAAACAAATTTCGAAATCCGTTCAGTGGATGACTAATTGATGAAATTTTGGTGCACGAGTAGAAAAACACCGGAAATATACTACTACATATGGTACTTTTTATCCCAAAATTACCACGTAAGCGACCCCTCAGGGCGCAACTAGTGTATTATAGTGAGATGTGGGATGGGATATTCAAACTTGTTTTATTTAAAAACATATTTTTTTCGCCAACAGTTATTGAATACGCGTAACCCATTTGTGTTGTGTCCACCTTCCTTCTTTTATATCATTTACATAAAAAAGTACTTTACCTAATTATCTGATAAAAAGCTATTTATTTAGAGTACATTTTGCGAATAAGAAAACAGTGCACATAATAAAACGCTCTTCTCCAACTCCCAAACAGTAACTATCAAAGTTAAAGTCCACGTAGATAAATTAGCCTCTAATTCACCACACACGGCCCCAAAAAGACAAACTACCTAATTAGCGCGGCCACGATTCTTGGTCGTCGGTTTTAAAAAGCATTTACTCTGAAATGTGAGTTGGCAGCTGCAGGTATTTCAGAATTCCACCTCGTACGAGTACCGTGTGCTCACGGACGTCCACTACAGTGGGAGAGATGCTAGGGCTGTCAAATAAATATACCTATACGGACAAATCACACAGATTGAGTTAACCCCAAAGTAAGTTCGAGACTTGTGTTATGGGATACTAACTCAACGATACTATAATTTATATCAAAATTGACTTAGATAGGTAACTGTACGTCCAAATTGGGCAGGACACGGCTGTATGACTTTATTATAAGACCTTTTTTACCTGTGATCCACAATAATGATTATTTGAAAAATACATATATAGATAAACATCTAAGACCTAGGTTAATCTGAAAAAGATCGTTTTCCATGGTTCAGAGGCATGGTCTTTACCACTGCTACGTAGTACTTATATTAATTCTGTGCCACTGCGCTACGCAAGTCGCCATAATCATAACATACATTTTTTTACATTGGCATTGTCATAGTCTGCAAGACTGTAACGCTGCTGCTTTTACGATGTTCGACTATTTCCCATGCACTTCCCATGAACGGTGATGCAGGAGTACAGGAGGAATAAAACGCCATTCTATTTTATGATTCGTAGCATAAGTACTTAAGAGCAAAGATGACATAGTAGTTAATGACATGTTTTTGTAAGTATATTCTTAGAGGAAAAATAAAGTTGCTGGTTTTGAAAAGCATTTACTCCGAAATGTTAGTTCAGCTGCAGGTATTTCAGAATTCCACCAAGTACCGTGTGCTCACGGACGTATATTTCAGTGGGAGAGACTCTAGGGCTGTCAAAAAATTATTTTGGCAGCCTTTTTTCTCAAAGTTAATTGTTGATGCCTGAAAGTTCAAGAGAAATTAAGCAAATAAGTCTCGAACTCTTCAGGGTAGATCTGTGTAAATCTGGCCTAAAAAACCTTGCTCTTTGATTCCTAATTCTGCTGTTGTCGTTGTCATAATGTGAATGAAATACAACCGACTTAATTGGCATTGTTAATGGAGTGGTATTGCCATTTGTCTTCCCCATTTCACACACTAGCTAATAAAATTATTTACTAGAGTACAGGTTTCCTCACGAAGCAAGTAGTTGTTTATGAAAACTACGACATTGGAGTAAGATTGGTACACAAATTCGTGTGGCACGAGTAGCGACCTTTCCAGTATAGGTACCAGCCAGCCATCAGAGGCGAACTTGGAATTACATGCACGAAAAATTTATCAAATTTTTCTTGCAAGTTTCCCTTGTAGTCTAAAAAAACTTTTTACCGGGTTTTGTAGTATTGCCAGCCCTATCGTACCGTGTCAGCGAAATTAGTTGGGAATTTAATAAATCTCCCGTTCGTATGTAAGCGTGTGTGTTAACACGAGTTTAACACGAGACTGCCTGACGAGTTCTGTTTTAGATTCATTTTGAACATACACACATACATATATCAGCAATTGATTAAACATTCCTAAGAAAAAATCTAATAAATACAGACAAAGAGTATAGATTACGTTGAAAAATCGTGTTACGTTACGCGAAAATTGGCTTATCAAAATCTAATTTAGCTGACAAAATTTGACCCAAACATACATTGCAAGTTAAATAAAAAGCTTGTAACTTGTAATAAAATATGAAATTTGTAAGATTGCGGAAATATTAAGTACCTAGTTCTATTTTTCACCAAGCATCCTGGGAGCATTTAGTGCAATAGTTTATACAGCATTCAATATATAAGGCAATCGGCAACAATTCGAAATTAAATTCCACCCGTCGAGGCGGATTCCCATCGTGGTTGGCTGCGGCGGCGAGCGGAATACCACAGATCATTGTCACATTACTATATTACTAAACTAGATAATAATATGTTATACAGACTGATATATACAATTCTAGGTCTATGTTTAAAATAGATTTTTTTATAGCTATAAGTTTTTTTACAGAAATGTAATTTTCAGCACAAGGTCGCCAGGTTTCACAGATTGTACAACTATGCTTTACTAGACTGATAAACAAGTTTTAAAAATATTGCATTTCTGTTACGAGAAACGTCAATTTGGGATCAGAGGGGGTCTAAAATGGCTACATTGACGAATCGGAATATAATATATGTATAAATAAACCTTATATCGTCAATATTAAAGTTTATTTTAAGTATTTAGTAAATGGGAAATAGATCATATTCTGATACGTCAATGTGGCCATTTTAGATCCCCTTTTAAAGAATTTTTTCTCTTTCGTCATTGGAATACTTTAATAAGTTGCTATACACTGTTTGTCGAAGTTTGGCCACAGATAATATAATACGAGTATAGTTACTACGTTTCGCGAGCATGTAAACGTAGCATAGGAATACAAAAGTCAAACTTATTCAAACCCGTCATTGCAGATACAAAATACAAGCAGCTTATCTTTGAATGTTATCGGCACATGTAAATGTTCGTGTAAGATTGCTTTAACCGATTTAATATAAAGATAGGTGCGCTACTCGTCGTTCAGGTGAATGTACTTGCCAGATAAGTATATTCCTAGGGTAAATACTGGGTAAATGTATCTGGGTCTAATACTGGGTAATAGCTATCTAGGGTAATTATGTGATCGGACGTCATTGCGCAGGGTGCCTTATCATTATCATCATTTATTTCACTGGGGTTGGAGTTCACGGTAGCACGTCGAGTTTTGACCCTTTATATTTAAGCCTCACTCATCCATAGCGGGATTTCTGGGGAAGGACTGCATAAGCTTCAGGTGGCGAGGGTTATTTGGTTTAAAAATGTCGAAGTTCAAAGATAAACTAATAAGATATTATCTCTTTGTCTCTCAGCCAAAAGACGTCCACTATTGGACAAAGGCCTCCCCCAAGGATTTCCACAACGACCTTTACCAGGTCGTCGGTCCACCGAGTGGGAGGCCTGGCAACACTACGTTTTCCGGTTCGTGGTCGCCACTCGAGAACTTTTCTGCCCCAACGGCTATCCGTTCTACGAGCTATGTGCCCCGCCCACTGCTACTTAAGTTTGGCGATTATGCGGGCTATGTCGGTTACTTTAGTTTTTCTACGGATCTCCTCATTTCTGATTCGATCACGTAGGGAAACTCCGAGCATAGCGCGCTCCATCGTCCTTTGGGTGACCTTGAGCCTTCTTATGAGGCCCATAGTAAGCGACCACGTCTCTGTTCCGTATGTCATTACTGGCAACACACACTGGTCAAAGACCTTAGTCTTGAGACACTGCGGTATTTTGGACAAGAAGATATCGCGAAGCTTCCCGAACGCTGCCCAGCCGAGTTGGATTCGACGATTGACCTCTTTCTCAAAGTTTGAATTACCTTACTGAACTGTTTGTCCCAGGTATACATACTTGTCAACAACTTCAAGTGTAGAGTGTCAAACCTTCAGAAGAGTGGGTGCGACACGGATGTTAAACATAATTTTTGTCTTGTCCATGTTCATTTTTAGACCCACTTGTTGAGAGGCTCTACAGAGGCCATCGAGCATTGTGCCTAGGTCTTCCAAGCCATGACTACGATATCGTCAGCGAATCGAAGGTGAGTGATGTACTCGCCAATGATATTGATACCGAGTCCGCTCCAGTCCAGGAGCTTGAAAACTTCTTCCAGGGCGGCGGTGAACAGTTTCGGAGATATAACGTCTCCCTGTCTCACCCCTCGCTGCAACTGGATAGGTTTTGAGCCTTGATCCTGGAGACGGACCGACATAGTGGCGTTTTCGTACAAACACTTTAGCGCTTCGATATATCGATAGTCAATTTGGTACCGTTGGAGAGACTGTAGCACAGCCCAGGTCTCGATCGAATCGAAGGCTTTCTCATAGTTCACAAACGCCAAGCATAAAGGCTGATTATACTCCTCGGTCTGTATAATGTGCCGCAGCGTATGTAAGTGGTCTACGGTACTAAAGCCTTTTCGGAAATACTATATAAGATACTATATAAGATTTTAATCAATTAAGTTAAAATATGGATAAATTCTATGAGCTGTTCGCAGACAGAATGAAAATAGATCTTAGAACGAATATGGCTAGATCTATCTTCATAAAATTTCAAGGAAAACTTCCGGCAAAATGTTAGTTCTCCTCATCTCGAACTCCATAAATTTCAGCACGATTTGTCAATTTACCTGAATTTTTAGAAGTCTTGATATCACTTTGCCAGAATATGTAATATGCATTAAAATCTATGCTAAAGACGTCAAAGAAAGCAAATTCATGTCCAAGCAATGGTAAAAATGTTTTACCTAAAAGCATTTTAATGTCACCTACATGTAAGCTTTCAGATTTGTAGAGCGACTTTTTGAAATGTTTATCTTGATATATTAGGTACTGGAAAATAGGCATTAAAAGGCTATTAGAATCTTACACTCTGTAATATTCAATACTCTCACTTATGTTATACAAAGATTCTAAGAAAATAGGTATTATAAGCATGATTTGTTCAAAATGTTCTGCAGCATTTTATTTTTAAAACAGCATGATTTAATGTTTTCATTTAATTGTGTCAGACCAGCTTTGAAAAATATTGAAGCGTAGTCAAAAATAATAAATAGATTATGCTTTCTTAACATTGTGTTTTTAAACAAGTATAAATGATATTTTTAAAGTTATATAAAAATGGAATCAAAACTTACAATAACATGATCGATACGCCACTTACGTTTATTACTTATTGTTTTCAATATAAATACCTACGATTAAAATGATTACTCATAATTATTATAGTTTCATGTAGTAATGATTTAGAATACTGAATATCCTACTCTTCGTTTTTGTAGATATATGATTCTATTTATTGTAATTTTCAACCACTTCCCAAAAAAGGAGGAGGTTATATGTTTCGATGTATGCATGTTTTTAGGGTTCCGAAGTAAACAAGGAACCCTTATAGTTTCGTCATGTCTGTCCGTCCGTCCGTCCGTCTGTCTGCGGCTAATCTCAGAGACTACTACTACTAGAAAACTGTAATTTGGTAGAGATATATATATATATTTATTACGCGGAGCGAACTGTAGAATAAAATTAGGCCTCCCCTACACCTAAAGTGGGAATATTTTTTTTTCTCTCGATTATACCATCGTGTGGGGTATCATTTGATAGGTCTTTTAAAAATATTATGAGTATGAGAAGATCACTTTTTGATTTAGGGATCCGTGTGCGAAATATTTAACTTTAAAGTGATAAATTTTGTTAGAGTCAAGTGTCCCCCCCCCTCGAACAGGAAAATGGTGGAGGGTGGATACATGAAACAAATTATAATAACTAGCAAATATAATGAATTTAAAAGGAAAATAATCACGGCTATGTAGACTTTACACGTTAATGAGTAATAGACGATAAACTTACAAAATTGATTTTAGTATGAAAAATATTCGTAGGAACAATTTTCATTCTATATAATGGTATATACTTAGGTTATTTTCATTAGTTATATAAAAGTGGAAATAAATATAAGTTCACGTGTCCGCATTTCTACAGGATAGGTACCTTCGGAACCCTACATTGTTCGTGGCCTGACACGCACTTGACCAATTATTTTTATGTATGTTCGCCGATTTCTCTGTCAATTGTGAACTGATTTCCAAAATTGTTTTTTTTATTCAAAAGGGTGTATTCACAAGTTGGTCCCATTTAAACCACATAAGAATCTGTTCGGTAATTTTAAAGTTACCTAACAAAATATAAAAATATCAACATTACATTATAGAGCAAAATCTCGCGACAGCATGCCCTTCCTTATTTTATTAACGAGTGTGTTATAAGTAGACAACTTTTTTCGCAAGTCGCCTCAAGGCATTTGAATTAACGCCTACCACCTCCTATCTGAAATAATAAAATGGTTGGATATGGTGCTTATTTAAGTGGGGTCTGGCGAATACGTCGACTGTAGTAGAGTTAACAGCACACCGATTATCACGAGACCGCCTTTAAGCCGCAAGAGTCTGCAGCACGCGACTACACTGAGTTGTAGTGATAATGTGTGTGATATATCTGTCTCTTTTTAGCACAGCATTTAGTGCATATGAAGAAAGAGTACATCCAATATGTCAACAGTTCAACTTATAGCGGCGTTAATCAAAGTGCTGCAGGGTGCTGTCGAGTGTAGCTGGTCGCTGCGACCGGCGGCACCTTGCAGCACCTTGCAGCACCTTGATAGACGCCGGCTTAGGGATGTATGCAAACACGAAAACAAAACATCGATATATCGATATTTTGTCTTTCTTGGCAGGTACTTACAAACTAGGGACAACTCGTCTGTCTGCTCGCGATAAACTCAAAAACTACTGAACAGATGTTTATGCGATTTATACTAATGGACTGGGTGGGTCATGTCATAATAAAGGAAAGCTTTGATGTACAATTTTCTCGGGCAAAGCCGTGAGTATAAGCTAGTCGATATATAAATATGTAATTCTATTGCGTTGCATTAAAATGATTTTCTAAAAACCGCATCAAAATCGGTACAGCCAAACGCCAAATAATCGCGGACAAACATACATACAAAAATCCAGGTCAAACTGAGAACCTCCTTTTTTTGAAGTCGGTTAAAAGTAGCATTTTTAATAATGTTTTTGTTTTTTTATAAGATGTTGTGTATACGTTTATCTTTGTATAGTAAAGTATTTAAAGTATATTTTATAGATTTTCTAAGGTTTCTAGATTGATGGAAATACACTCCTTGAAACTACTACAAAAACAAATTTTACCTACCAAAAAATAAAATAAAAGCTTCTATATAACTAATAATAAACATCGATGTTTTACTACACCCCTAAGTCTCGGTATAGTTAACGGAGGCCGCAGGTCGCAGCGGCTAACGCCGTCTGCTGCTAGCTTAAGGGGATGTAATCCATGGTTACCTAATATTTTATTTCATCGTATTGTTTGGTTTATTATTTTATTTAGGTGAAGTTTATATTACTGATTACAAAATAACACATTAATTTGTTTTTAAAACTGGTATTGCCTTTTGCAACACACTAATCGTCATTATTATGGATTCTTAGCCATTACCATCTCTCTCTTTAGTCGTATTTCCTCATGACTGAGGGTTGTGGTCATTATATGGAATGAAAGACACACAACGACTCTCTTTGCAATTTTAATGGAGTGGTTTGCCATTGCCTTCTCCATTTCACACACTAGCTGATTATCATCAACCAGAGTGCAGGTTTTCTCACGATGTTTTCCTTCACCGGAAGCAAGTGGTGGTCGATGAAAACTAACATGAGTCAGATTGGTATACAAAGCCATGTAGCCCGGGCAGGATTCGAACCTGGGATTTTGCATCCACAGGCGGGCGCCCCAACAGTCGGCCACCACCGTTTCAGCCATTACCATAAGTATTAAAAAATAGAATACTATTAGCCTGATGCGATTACCACCAGTAATCATTGTTTAAATCAAATATCACTTAATTTCTTTCGATATTTTTAACTTTGCACGCATTCCAGATGATTTAAAAAAAGGCTTCAAAATAAATCAGAAATAATCCAAAACGCGGCGCCTTAAGTTTGCGACAGTCTGCGTTCCTTTGTAGAAAGCCGCTTCTCTCGTAATAACTTTTTTGTGAATTTATTTTTTGTGGAGTTGTTGTGACAATATGTCTATCTCTTTTTAGCTCTTTTAAGACGAAAGAGTGCAACCAATTTGTTAACAGTTTGACCTAAAATCTGTCGAGAATCCCAGACGACGCAAAGCCACTCCCCACTCGCCGCTCTTTCCCCTCAACGTTACGCTGGTATCGACGTTACAAGAGACCATTCTCAACGGTTGTCATATAATTTTGTGTCCGATGTGACGTGTAGCTCGTCGCTGCGTAAACGCGAGAACGCGGCAGGCACTCATTATACATCTTCCCTCGCCCCAATTTACACAACTGCCCAAAAAAGAGTGTTATTCTACGTACGTCTACAGGTATTATTTCTTCTGGGTAAACTTACCCGGAAACTGAGAGTGTACGTGACCAATTATGTTACATGGATTCAATATTCTGTTCGCGGAACATGGAGAGAGATGTCTGTCTATGTCATAGACATAGAAAAAAAAATCAATAAAATTAAAAAAATTTTTGCTAGCTCTATGGTCTATGTCGTCATTATTTTGGATAGTATTTAGATAGATAGAATTCGTTTGTTTGACCAAGTAAAATACACATATACGTACAAATCATTATGTCTTTTCGTATTTTATCTAAAACAATAGACTAATTTACAAGCTGTTTAACCAAAACTGAAGTTATTGTAAAGTTTAGTGTCAAATTAACTGTAACAATAACGCTGACTTCTGACAGTTCTGACCCTTTCGGCTGGACATGCTATTTTTTTTTTTTGGGGTCTTACAGCTAAAAAACAACTAAGTATTAAGTACCATTACAACCTATTGCCTATGCTAACTGATGCTAACAAGACTTTTACTTTTAATTTGATACAACTGGTGCAACTCATATTTTGCCTAACCTGTACTTTAACAGGATTCTCAGTTCGGTTAAAGTTACTCTTACTGTCAAAGTAAGACGGTGCAATCCAACCGTAGACTTTAGTTCGTTCGCTGGGTATCTATATTATTCAGAAATTACCGACGCCAGTGTGACAAAGGCCTATAGCTGGAGTTTAGCTCTTGTAGGTGGAATAAATTGTGTTTCAACAAAGGCATTACCCCGCTCGTTTGGAACTCGGGCAATTAAGCCGTAAATTAGTTTCAGGTACTTTGTTTATCGATGTATGGTAATTATTTTGTAGCGTATAATAAAAAGTGAAATGAGTATAGTTCAATGACTTTGGATTGCCTTTTGGATTGTTGCGTTCTTGATTCTGAATTATGATGACCGGGGTTCAATCCTCTGCCAGGTCATGATAGAAAATGTCTTGGGTTATAGATTTAAAAAATTATATTCTTTTTACACGACTGACCAAATGTTAGTAGTATTATGTTTTCAGGGTTCATGTATGTATGTAACAATGAATGTATGTGAGTTTCTTTATTCCAGCATAAGTCCTGAAGGGCTAAACAGATTCTGATGTGAGAGGTATTTTTAGATTCCTTGCGTTCTTCCGAGTGACTTATGCTATGTGAGTTGTCAGTCGTGTTTTTTTTTATATTTTAATCCATACTAATATTATAAATGCGAAAGTTTGGATGTGAGTTTGTGAATTTGTGAGTTTGTGAGGATGTTTGTTACTCAATCACGCAAAATCTACTGGACGGATTTCGATGAAATTTGGTACAGAGGTAGATAATGACCTGGAATAGCACATAGGCTACTTTTTATCCCGGGAAAAAGCACTGTTCCCGTGGGAAATTCACGCGGGCGAAGCCGCGGGCAAAAGCTAGTATGTAATAAGCTTGTTCATTGTTGATTAGCTAAGGCCTCCAGGGTACAGGTTTCTTTCGTGGAAATTAAGAAACCCTAAAACAAATTCACGCGGGCGAAGCTATAGGCAAAGGCCAGCTTTAATAAAGATTTTAAAATTACCACCTTCAGCAGCTATTTGAAAACACATCGTCCTTTAATACCTTAATCGCCAGTTTTTGCGTCCATTGCAATTAATCAGGATTTCCCCGATGCGAATAAAAGGTTTTAATTTTATCTTTATTGATGACTGTTTTAGGATTATTATTCTTTTTAAGGTCACCGATTACAATTGGAGAATTTTTTTTTTAAATTTATGAACATTTGAATAATTTTTAATATTTTTTATCTACGCTTTTTAACGGTATTTACCTTTTGACAAACGTAAGTGTGAGGTTGTCTGTCCCTCCATAGACAAGAAAAAGAAAAAAAAAAAAAACTTTAAGCTTCCCTAACTAAAAAAATATGTGAGTGAAGCTCTGGGGGGCGCAGCAAGATATATTTTGCATAAAATATCGCATAAAGTATATAAAATTATATAACTACTTAACTTGATAAATAAATAGCCACCACTGAACCCAGTGGTCGTAATCTCCGACTGTCTACTAAACATTGCAGCTTTAACCGCTAGCTCGCAAATCACATTACCCGGGCAAAGTGCGATAAATCTCGTTATCTGCAGTCCGCTTGTGATCCAAAACAAAGGATCGTAAGCAGAGTGGCTCCCAAAGTTGGCATTTAAAGAGATTGGAATTCGAAATTATATCTATTAGTTTAAAATAGTTTAGAAACTATTTTTATTTTTTACTTATTTTCATTATTAACTAGCTTTTGCTCGCGGCTTCGCTCGCGTGAATTTACCACGAGAACAGTTCTTTTTTCCGGGACGAAAGGTACCCTTAGTCCTTCTCAGGACTTTTAACTATGTGTATGCGAAATTTCAGGAAGATTGGTTTAGTAGATAAAGCCTGAAGAGGTAACAAACAAACTCACATTCGCATTTATGATATTAGTTAGGACAGAATGGGAACAAAATAATACGTATTTTTAAATAATAATAATTTCGTCTTTTTAAAACAACGTTAGGATTTGGATTGTTTGTTTATAAAACTCGAAGGAACTTAGATAAGGAAGCATCTTTCAAACAAATTACAAGGAAAAATACCAAGTAAAATGCAGAAAGTTACATCAAACGATGGTAAGTACGTTAACAATACAATGTTTGATCGTAACGTATCGTTACACCCACATTGTTAGCAGTTTTCATGCCAATTGCTTCCTCCGACCGCTTCCCGGGTTTTTGCTCCCGTGAGACCCAGTTTGGGAAACATTGGCTGAGCTCATTGTAATAGATACCGTAGGTATTTTTAACTAAATTCTTTAGCAATACGAAAATAGAGAAGATAAATAAAGTACCTATTTGTATTTATACAATACAATACAACAATACAACAATTCTTTATTCACACACAAGAAATTACATATTAAGATACATAAAGTAACTTACAACTAAAAAAAAAGAAAGGAAGATGCGCAAAAGGCGGCCTTATCGCTGACAGCAATTTCTTCCAGGCAACCAATTGAGAAATTGCTGAAGACGAAATTTATGTTGTGCGGGTTGGGTTAAGGAGAAAAATAGTAAAATAGACTGATTTTATATATAAATACATTTAACTTATCATAAACCTACATACAATACTATAATTCAATAAACCTACATATATACATATAATATATATATATATATACATTACACAAAAGGGAATTATGCGAACAACGTACACGTAAACAAAAGATAGAAAAAGAAGGAGATAGCAAGACAAAGAAGAAATAATCATAGAGATAAGTAATACGACTTAACCTGAGATTTAAAGCTGCTTAGGGTTTGTGCACACCGGATGGAGTATGGTAGCGCATTCCAAAGACGGGCGGCTTGTACAGTAAATGACTTCGCGAAAAATTGAGTATTGTGATCTGGGGTAATAAGGCGGACTTTTTCTGTACTTCGCAATGAACGACCCTGGGTCTCACTGCGAAACTTGAACAGGTTTTTAAGGTAGCTAGGAGAGGTAGGTTTAAAAAGAATTGTGAATAATAAGGAAAGGATATGCCAGTCACGGCGCCGTCGAATAGGGAGCCACTCGAGTTTAGTGCGAAATTGAGTAACATGGTCATATTTACGAAGACCATATATGAATCGAATAAAGAGATTTTGAAGACGCTCGAGCTTATTTAATTGCTCCTCGGTGAGATCAAGGTAGCACGCATCTGCGTAATCAAGGATTGGAAAAAGTAGGGAGTGAGCAAGCATAATCTTGGTGCTAATTGGCAAGAATTTACTAAGCCTACGAAGAGCCCAGAAAGCAGAAAAAGTTTTCCTACTGACCTCTGCTATTTGCACTGACCAGGATAGTGAGCTATCAATATGTAGACCAAGATTCTTGACATGGTTGCTGTATTTAATAATAGTTCCATTAAATACGACCGGTGGCAGCTGTTCATAATCCAGTCTACATAGAAGCCTAGAACTACCAACGATGACACATTGGGACTTGATGGGATTGACTAGAAGGCCATGATTTTTGCTCCAAAAAGAAATGCGCTCTAAGTCCTCATTGGTAGTTTTAATTGCCGAAGAGAGGGATATTTATTAGGATTGACACTTGGAGTAGGGGACCGGAGAGATAAGAGTTAAAAAGCTAAAAAATATACAATACCAGCTGTGCCCTGCGGTTTCTTTTCCATGGATATTCCGGGATTCCTGGTAGCCTAGTCTTCCTTATGCATGTAACGATCATACCCAGAAATCACATTTGAAATCCGACCGGTAGTTCCCAAGGTTTAGCGCGATAAAACAAACAAAACACTGGCCTTCTTTTTTCTTCTTCTTCCTTGATCTAGTCCCAATTTAGTTGGGGTCAGCTCTCCTAGTAAATTTGCGCCACACTTCTTACTGAAACTCTGGCCATCCTTATGAATGTATAAATAGGATGGGCCGTGTCTCACCACGCTGGCCCAATGCGGATAGGTACAACTGAATGTACAGCCAGGACCAACCGCTTAAGAGCCAGTTCACAAAATTGGCGTTTTGGCAACTGTCTCGCTCGCACGGTATAACACTTTTAAAAATTGTAGAAGTCAGACCTTTTTTTTAAAAAAGCACCTCGCTATCTTACAGATTCACTGTCATCTTTATCGCTAACGAAGTAGACAGAGTAATGAGACTCGAAGGCCATGATTAGCTGAATAGTGGGCTTTCTGGTGGAATAGAGATTCAGATATAGTGACAGGTTGCGAGCCTATAATCATTGACAAGGATTTAAAGCCCTTTCCTTTGATTGAAGTCAAAGTCAATTTTTTTTATTGAAACTTGGCCTTCAAAGAAGGCTCTTTTTCACGTCGATAACTAATTATATTATGTCTCAAAGCTACAAACTACTAGCATTTCGGAACGACCACTGCTGAGAAGAAATGCCGAAACAAACTCATGAAACAGTCTCATTGACTTTTACAATATGCTTAATTAATAATCATAAGCCTAATCTTAATAGCACTAAGATATGTACTTCCACAAAATCTGTAATCTCTGATAACGTCAGCCATTCTCGTGATGTACTGCCTCGAAGGCTGGCTAGACAAAGGCGGAATAATTTAGTTAGTGCAGATCTCTGTAGCAGTTATACAGATGTAAGCCGTGTAATGGTTATTGTTAGGATTACTAGCTGTATATGTCCTGGTAAATTTTGCGGTTAGCTTATTGTGCTGAAGATTTAACGTTTTTGTTTTCCTATTCTTGTGTTTAGTTACGTAGTACTTATATTAATTCTGTGGTTTAGTATAGAATTTTGAGCCGGGTTGATTGTAATTTTTGTTGTTTTTGTATCTAATTTGCAATTTAAGTTTGTAGTTTCAAGCAACTCCAAGGAATGTTTGAAAAATTTTAACGTTTTTTTGCAAATTAATGTTAGGTACGAAGTCCGATAGAAGATTTATCATTAGATAAGATTTATCATTAATTTTTTGTACAAAATTCAAAACGTGATAGCAGATTTAGAAAAGGTTTTCTTTAAAAGTTTTATTATCACTAAGAACCGATTTAAGAAATGTATCTAACTATAACAAATTTGTCTAATTTCTAATCATTTTGGTAAAATCATCAGCGACAGCGATCAGCGATTAGGTACATAATACCTACGTATTATGTACCTAATCGCTGATTTCATTGTTAAAGATTTTAGACCACCTTTATCATAGACCATATAAATGTAATTCTCCGTAATTTGTTTTCTAACATCGATCGACAATCTAACTGTTGACAATCGACTCAGACAACACTATTCCACTTCAGAAATAAACCATGAAACAGCTACAACGGAGATTAGCTTCTGTTTAGTGCGGTTAAGGATTTCCGTTGGCCAACCACTATGTCAGAGCACTGCAGATTATTATTACGTTAATTGCTTAGCCCGGACGTGACTTAATGGGTTTTAACTAAACTTGATTGTACAGTCGACTGCATGTCAGGATGCACTACATGGACCCTTAATACCGCGGTAATGGAGACCTATTTGCATGAATTTGGATAGGTTGATGTCTTGTTGACTGTACTTGACTCAATTCTAAGAATCTCCAAGTCTTAGATCAAACTTAATTGGCTCTTTAAGGTTCAAAGAGATTATGGTCTTTATCTGATAAACGCTGGAATATTCAAAAGTAATTTAAGGAAAGACATTCTCAAAATCCATATTAATATTATAAATGCGAAATTATGTTTGTCATTCTGTCTGTTCGTTACGAGACCTTCTAAATCTACATCATTGTCGCTTTCCACCAATTAAAACCGGGATATGGGATGATTCTCATTAGAGCGAGCTGTGCCCGGGGCGGGCCGTGGACGTGGCCCGGACGGGGCACGGATTTAATCTGTTACATACATTTTGTATGAATCAATTTATATTACACAGTGCATTAACAGTGTCCCGTCCGGGCCCGCTCGACGCTTGTTTGCACCACGGCTGTTGCATGCTCGCGTCCCGCCCCATACATTCGGTGTAATATGAACAGTGCAGCACGGACAGGCCCCGGCCGGTCCCCGCCCCGCTCCGGGCACGGCCCGCTCTAATGAGAATCATCCCTATATGTATCAAAAAGCCTATTCCTTTGTGCTCAGTTTATAAAGGAAATTGTAAAATCAAATAACCATTTACAATTTAAATTAGTTTATTACTTATTTCCCGTCCTTGTAACTCTGCACGAGTTTTGTTCATCAACTGAGTATAAAACAAACTTCGAAACACACGATACCCTTATTATAAAACTTTAACGACCGCTTTGCCTACAGTGTCGCCTCTCAACATCGCCGCGAAAGTATTGGGGAGCTCGTCGAAGCCTTTCACTACAGTCTCTTTAGCTTTTATCGTTCCTGACTCGAGCCACGCTTTCAGCTGCTTGAACGTAGCCTCATGCTTCGCCTTCCATTGTGTGAAACTGAACGACTCTATTTTCACGGATACCTGCGTTTTTATACTCTTTACAGACCCCGAATTCAGCCCGTACGTACTTATAGAACCACAGTTCGCCACTCGACCGTACTCTCTCATACATCTCATGACTTCCCCCGCCACTGCCCCTCCAACATTATCAAAAAAACAATCCACACCGTTCGGAGCCACCTCCATTATTCTCTGATACACATTCGCAGTCTTGTAGTTAAACGCGTGGTGAAACCCTAATTCTTCTTTAACTATCTTCACTTTACTGTCCGATCCTGTGAACCCGATCACTGTGCAGCCCAAAACTTTACCAACCTGCCCGACTATAGATCCAACGGCGCCCGCCGCGCTTGTCACTACTAACACCTCTCCAGCCTTCGGCTCACATATTTCCGTTAACCCCAAATACGCTGTAAGCCCTGTCATTCCAAGAGCTCCGATTGCCAGAGACGGTGGTAGTCTTCCAAGGTCAGGTATGTAAGGTTGCATGCTGAATATGTCATCAGGAGAGTCGTTCAAAACTGCGTGGTCTCGCCACCCCGAGTGCGATACTACGTAGGCTCCGACGGAGAATTTGTTGTTTCTACTTTCTGTAACTTTGCCCACTTGGAAGCCGAACTGTTCGTAAGGCACTGAGAAGCCTCGGGCAAAAGATCTCATGTATGGATCTACACTTATGTATTCTGCCTTGACGAGAAATTCGTTCGGCCCAAGCGTGATAATCTGTTCCTCTTCTATTCGGAAGTCGGTCGGCGCCGGCAAGAACTCCTCAAAAGTATTTACAACCATGAATTTCCGCAGTTTCTTCATTCTTTTGTTCTGTCGTGCCTGTGGACAAATCAAATATAAATATAATACTTACACGTGGTCTTAATATAGAAAATCTATATATATAAAAGAACAAGGGTAAATGATAAATCAACGCCCAGCCTAAACCATAAAAGCTATAAACTTGAAATTTGGACCGAAGTTTTATGTTAATACGTAGTGCTCAGATAAGAAAGGATTTTTCAAAATTAGACCCCTAAGGGGGTTAAAATTGAGGGCAAAGTTTGTATGAAAAAAAATTAAAATCTTCACTGATTTACTTGAAACTTGGCAAGAATACTTCTCAACAAAAATAACCAATGGCGTGTTTCAGCGTTTTTTGAAATTCAACCTCTAAAGGGGTAAAAAGGGGGAAGTAAACTAATTTATCATCACAAAACCGAAACTATAAAAGCTATAAACGTGAAATTTGGTTAGTGTCTTCATTATACTATATACTGCCCACATAAGAAAGGGTTGTTCACAATTTCAACCCTTACAGTACAAAAAAGGGTGAATTTGCGTACCTATAGACAAATCCCATTTGAAATTTCGCCAGCTATAAACAACGCATGTTGGCTCTGTTGGAAGAGGTCGCGGATCAATTTTTTAAATAGAGGGTTCGAATCCTGGTAGACATGACTTCTTTTTACTTACTTTTTTTTTCGTTTTGTATTAGTTTTTTTTTAGAATTCTATATTTTTTTAAATAATTTTAGTAAAGAAATGTTTCAAGAAAGTAGCTGGAACGAATCCTGCCACAAACAATAATTTTCTGTTTTCGTTTTTATTTGTTTTCTAGAATTATTTTCTTACTTTTTTTTTAATTTTCAAAAGAAACGAATAAATTTATTTGCAAATTTATTTCCGGTCATCTACTGATTGTGTCAAGAAAAATATCCAATAGATGGCGTTGATAAAACGAGAATGGCGTCTTTAAAGTGATTGAATTTAACTTTTTAATTTATTTATTTTGAAACGCAGTTCCTATGTAAATTTTTGCATATAATCATAAATCGTAATCCACTGAGTCTGCACAAGAACAAGGGTAAATGATAAATCAACGCCCAGCCTAAACCATAAAAGCTATAAACTTGAAATTTGGACCGAAGTTTTATGTTAATACGTAGTGCTCAGATAAGAAAGGATTTTTCAAAATTAGACCCCTAAGGGGGTTAAAATTGAGGGCAAAGTTTGTATGAAAAAAAATTAAAATCTTCACTGATTTACTTGAAACTTGGCAAGAATACTTCTCAACAAAAATAACCAATGGCGTGTTTCAGCGTTTTTTGAAATTCAACCTCTAAAGGGGTAAAAAGGGGGAAGTAAACTAATTTATCATCACAAAACCGAAACTATAAAAGCTATAAACGTGAAATTTGGTTAGTGTCTTCATTATACTATATACTGCCCACATAAGAAAGGGTTGTTCACAATTTCAACCCTTACAGTACAAAAAAGGGTGAATTTGCGTACCTATAGACAAATCCCATTTGAAATTTCGCCAGCTATAAACAACGCATGTTGGCTCTGTTGGAAGAGGTCGCGGATCAATTTTTTAAATAGAGGGTTCGAATCCTGGTAGACATGACTTCTTTTTACTTACTTTTTTTTTCGTTTTGTATTAGTTTTTTTTTAGAATTTTATATTTTTTTAAATAATTTTAGTAAAGAAATGTTTCAAGAAAGTAGCTGGAACGAATCCTGCCACAAACAATAATTTTCTGTTTTCGTTTTTATTTGTTTTCTAGAATTATTTTCTTACTTTTTTTTTAATTTTCAAAAGAAACGAATAAATTTATTTGCAAATTTATTTCCGGTCATCTACTGATTGTGTCAAGAAAAATATCCAATAGATGGCGTTGATAAAACGAGAATGGCGTCTTTAAAGTGATTGAATTTAACTTTTTAATTTATTTATTTTGAAACGCAGTTCCTATGTAAATTTTTGCATATAATCATAAATCGTAATCCACTGAGTCTGCACGAAAAAGAGATGACCATTATGTTTGTATTACGTATTCGATAGCCATCCGTACAATGTAAGCTAAATTATTTCTCATGTTTCCAATAGATGGCGCTGCGCCATTTTAGTGATTTCTGATTTTTAACAGCATTAAGGGGTCGTGGGTATATAATATAACAGTAAAAATATTTTGTCTGTAGATTTAGTATTTTTGACTGAAATGGATAGAGGGACACTTAAAATTAAAAAGAATAATGCAAAAACATTTTTTTGTTTTTTTTTTTGTCTGTCTGTCTGTCCGTCTGTATGTATGTACTTACGCGTTTCACGCAATAACTACTGGACGGATTTGAATTAAACTTTTTTGTTGTATACAGGGTGATTTTTTATCCGAAGGACATATTCAAGGAGGGTATGTGGTATTCGATTCTCGACACAACTAGCGAAAAAAAATATCTTTATTTTTTTCATATTTATCCAATTAAATAACGCTTACATGGACACCAAGCGCGCGAAAAGATCACACGCCGCTGACACGTGACGAGCCGCCGAAAGAAAGTACTCAGTATCGCCTGCACCCCGCGCTAGCCGCGCCCCTACCCCGGGCGGCGCGTGCCCAAGGATCACAGGACATCGCCCTCAGTCTATGCTAGCTATTGCGCCGGCGGCGCCGCCCGTTGCTTCCGCGCAGCTTTCGCGTTTCGGTTATGTGTACACACAGTATTTGACCAAAGAAAATGTCTGATCCAGAACAGAGCAGTGGTAGAGCTCCACATCCTGTCGACCTCCAGGAAGCAATCATCGATTACTTCCAGCATGACCCGAATGGAAGTACCTACTAGAATTACTGAATGTTATTTCGGCGTATCACAGTCGGCTGTATGAAACCTCATCCTCAACGAAGGGATGCACCCATTTCATTATTTACCTGTACAAAAGCTTGGGGTCAATGACCACGAACCACAGGTTAATTTTTGCCGCTGGTTTTGTCTAATCTAGACAAAAACATAGGTACATTATTTACCAATGAAGCAACATTCACAAAAATAGGTATTTTCAATGTGCACGATGAACATTGGTGGAGCTGTGAGAATACTTATGTGACGAAACAGGACTCATTTAAACAGATTAAGTGTAAACATGTGATTCAGTGTAAACGTGTGTTTGAACATTTTAAAAAGTTTGGTGGATGTTGGACGATGTGCCTCTCGGTGTCGTGCGTTATCTTACTCCTATCAACACGATATGGAGCGCCCGCGCATTACCAGGTACGTACGAGTGTGTGAGTTCCTGGATTGGATACCCATTTTGGCAACAGGTGGATAGGTTGAGGAGGGCCCGTGCCATGGCCTCATCCCATTAGATTTTTATTGATGTCATGTAGTCGGGATGAGTTGAAGGCAGTAAGTTTAGACTAAAAAATAACAAATACCTAACTATTAATCATACCTAGGTATTTTTGCCTGTCCTAAGCCAGGATAAAGTATGAAGGGAAAACGGATCGTACCTACCTACCTGTTTCACACGCGTAAATAAGTCGAAAGTCGAAACCGCACCGCACGCAAGGGTGTCCATACATTCGGAGACTTTTCATGAAACTTTAACAAAGTTTTTCTCAGTTATTTACAAGTGTTTTTTTTATTTAATATTTTTTTTAGTTATATGCTAGCATGACCTACCGTAGGATTAAATATATCCTTCGGATAAAAAATCACCCTGTAGATAGGCTATAATTGATTTTGAAAACTGGAACACCTGATGAAGAACCTTAACAGAACAGCTAAACTATAAGAAATATGGAAATGGTACCTTCGGAAAAGTTTATCAATCTGACGAGCATTTTATGTTGACGTATAAAAATCGAAGATCAGGATCATCTGATGAAGGGACCAGCTACACTACGAGTATTACAAATATGGAAATGGCGCCTTAGCAAAAGTCGTTTAACCTGATGAGCATTTTCTGTTGACGTATAAAAATTTAAGTTTATGGAACATCTGATGAAGAACTCCAAGAGACCAGCTACTCTATAAAAAATGGAAATGGGGCCTTAGCAAAAGTCGTTCAACCTGATGAGCATTTTCTTCTGACGTATAAATATAAATAAATATAAATATAAATATAAATAAATAGACAGGACACAATAATAAGGATAGGATAAAGAGGGACTCGGGGTGGGAGTGGTGGTAAATTGTAGATAACGAGCAGACGAAGATCGTTTATTGAATTTTGATTAATTTTAACACCGCGACTGTACTACGAGTACCTAATATAATCCCGCGAGACACGGGATAACGAAATTGCTGAAATTTTAAGTACTGGAGTTTGGGTTACTACAGTTTGGAACACAAAAAGATTTTTCATCTAAGCGAAACTCACGCGGGCGAAGCCGCGGGCAACTAGCCAACCAGACATATATAAAAACCAGTATACAGATTTTATATATATTATACTGTTATATATATTATATATTCTTTATATATATTATATATTCTATATGTCTGTTATATATATTATACTGTTTAGAATATAGAGTTTGGGTTACTACAGTTTGGAACACAAAAAGATTTTTCATCTAAGCGAAACTCACGCGGGCGAAGCCGCGGGCAACAGCTAGTAATCATATAAATCGAGATTTGTTTTCTTTTTGTGTAAAAATATACTTACAACTAAATTTCGAATTAATAATGCGGCTTAATATTTTTTTATTCGAACAAACGTGCGTTCAGCGTGAAGTCTCGAAAGCTACTAAACAGGAAGAGTGAAGGGGAGGGAACAATAGAGTGTATATTGACCGGCAAGTAAGGCGTCTGGTAGCAAGAGCAACTTTAAAAAGAAACGATTTCATCATATTTATGTTTTGTAATGGAACAACTCAAATACTCACAAGTTTCACAAATCGCAATTTTTGTCAGGATTTTCTTCAACATGAAAATCGACATAGTGCCCTTGGGAACACAATTTTATGGCATAAAAACTTTCTGATTTCATGAGTCTTATTTTGTCGATAGTAAATTAAAATTCATTACACATCGCTTGTTGACGTCAAATAAAGTGGTACCCAACGTAAAAACATTAATACGAGTAAAAGCCAAAATAAATTTGATAATTAGCATCGATCTGTATTACCCCTATGATTGGCCATGTCGTTTATTATATATCGTGTCAAGTTTAATGGCAATTGATGACAGTATGATTATGATTAATGGACCGAAGCTAATGCCTGAACGAGTATCCCTTTAAGCTTAGAACTATTGTGAATTTTTGCTAATTTGCTCTTTAACTACAGGATTTTTTAATGGCAAAGTTACCTCCTACTTCAGACATGTCCCTCATGACTGAGGGTCGTGGTAGCACAGATTATACATATAACCTCATACACCCTAGTATTGTAGTACAGGTACTAAATACTTTATAAACGTGGTGTGACAATGGATGTTTGTTACTTTTTCACGAAAGTACCTACTTGACTAATTTTGACGAAATTTGATATACGGGCAGAATGAGACCATGAAGTACTTTCGATTCCGAAATTCCCTTGGGAGAGAAGCCCGGGGGCCTAGTTAGTGCTTAAATAAAACTGGGACTTATTCATAGATCATGAACAAGCTAATTTATTACACTTATTACGATCTACACCTACTTTACGAGACGGCGACAGTATAATAAGCGCTTTATTGGTCTTCTCAAAACTTGGGCCGTTAAAAAGACGTTATAGAGGTAATGAACGAGCTACCGCGGTAATATTGCTTAGTAGCAACTTAAGATTCATCGTTATTCACCTGATTCCACTGATTTAAGGGCCAGTCTCTATCGGAGCGGAGAGGATATCTTAGTTATTATAAACGGGACGCTGTTACGTCGGGGATTGCGACTAGAGACGTGGACTTATCAGGAGTTAATTTTCAAGAAATACTATTCAATTCGTTGTAAAAAGTCCTCTTTTCTCCTTTATGGAGGACTTTGGCCATAAGGCTACCTTATTACCTATTTAAGTAGATATTTATGGTATGGTCCAGTGGTTAAAGCGTTCGACTGTGACAGAATGGTGGTCAAAAAGTCTCAGGATCGAATCCTCGAATAAATATATTAATGTCAATATCCCTGCTTTAGGCGGAATTCTCCTATGTTGTAAATGATGACCACGATTTTGATGATTTTTGGCACACCAGTCGTATTTGATCTGGATAAACATAAACTAGGGTCCTTTTACCTGGGAATTTCCGCACGAGGGAGGCTCCGGGGCACGACTAGTTGAGCAAGGATTCATTGGGGCATGTAAAATGATATAATAATGAATTTTACTCACTAATCCACAACATTTGTCTTCATCGTGACAGCATGGGGAGGACATTTTTGACAACTGACATGTTATCTCATGGAAGTAATAAGTAGTTCCTACAACCATGGAAGTAATAAGTACCTACAACATACAACCCATAGAAATATTTTTTTTTCTATCAATGAGTATCTTACTGTGATTCAACGAAAATTTAAGTCTGTGGATTCAACAGATTAATAAAGAAAGATTCAGTAGTGATAATAAAAAAAATATTTGTGTAAATAACATAGAGTTAGGTACATCCTGTAATAGAGCACATTTTGTTATTTATTGTGCAGTAGAAAAAAATAACATTTGGCGTTTCTTCAAAATTAAAAAGCCCATTAAAACCATTTAATAAAATAAAGAGAAAAGTACTAACAGCGCCAATCGCATCAACTTAGCAGAATCCGGTGCGCGCCTGTAAAAACTGGTCTGTAACCGGTGAAAACCGGATCGTTGCCAAGTTTCCTCTCGCTAGCATGACTGGGCGCTTACCAGGCGTATTCAGACCCAGAACGTGGATGCGGTAAATAGTGAGATAAGGGAATCACCCCGGGAAATGTTTAGAGGTTATATTTTTTAGGTTATCTCGAATGTTCAGTGTGAATGATGTTGCATTCGGGAGTTAATGCTTTTCTGCTTCGCTCTGGATGTTGTTTGGATTTGATAATTGTTTATTTTTGTCTGTTTTACTTACACAATATTTTTAAGTCTTTTCTATCTCAGTCATGATAATAATATTGCACTTTTTTATTCCCAAGGGAGTGAACCGCGATGTTCAGCTAGTCATAAAACTAATTTTCGTTCAGGTCAATGCCAGCAGACGTTACCGCGGGCGCACGCGACGAGACGTTACGTCATTATTGTCTTTCTTCGTAGGGCTGCTACGATGCTCAATTTATGCCTTGCCTTTTAATAAACTGGATTCATACCTTGCTGTAGAATGCTTCATGGTATGGGAAAGCAATTAGGCACAGATTTTGCTTATTGACTGAGATGATATCCCAACAATGTCCAATTTATATCCAATCCAATATCCAATTTATATTTAGAAGATATTATAATTCCCGGCTTGTTAAGACTTCGATTATGTCAGTGATGTCAGTGTCAACCCTACAAATAGGTACTCAGGTTATTTAACCTACTTCCTAACTTATTTGTTTTGATGGCCAAATGTGGGGCGAAAAGTTTCGTCTGTGCATTTATAATGAATAGCATAGAAAATAGAAAGATCAATTCCTTTGTGGCTAATATTAGTGCCAGGGTTTTCGTTATTCGTGCATTGGTTTAGGTCATTGTTTTAGGTTCAAATTTAACTCTGAAAAAAATTCTGTAGGAGATGTATTTTTTTTTGTCGGGGTGGTTAATAATATTTATTTTTAGTGTTGATATTTCAATAAATTGCATCCGTTAAGAGATTTGTGTATATAATTTTAAATCTATGATTGCTGAACATCTTTGGTGTATACTTTCGAGCATGGAAGTAGTAAGTACTTTGTACAAAGGTACTTATTACTTCCATGACTTCGAGCAACAAGGACTTCGGCGCGGGAGTCCGTGTTGCTCTATGGGCAATTTTTTCTTTGCTATGGGTGTATAGCATGGAAGTAGTGTATACTATACACTACTTCCATGCTATACAGTTTTGAAGTTAGTATTTAGTTTATTTTTAATTTTAAAATCTGATACCTGTATCCGACGCGTACGGTTAGGATGCAACCGGGAAAACGCTCAGATGAGAAATAAATGTAACTTTCTCCTCGTAAAGAGAAACAAGTACTCCAAAGTGAGATACTGAGGTTTCTTTGCTTCTGACTGTACGTCAAAAAATTTTAATTCTATTAATAACACTATAAAGTATAAAAATAACTACCAGATCCATTAGTAAAAAGTGTCCATGATCTCCCCGGCCTACTTTCTGGAGCTTTGTGCTTCGAGTGGCTTTTGCCTGCAACGGACTGTCTTCTACAAATGTTTATTCCATTTTATGTTGAATTCATTTTGGGGAAATTCTTGAGTGGTTTATAACTTGCAAGATATGGAAAACTTAATTTCGATGATCAATAACTAACAACAGACATACAGACAAAAATAAAAAATAAATCGTTTTGGCTGCTTTTGGCCCTATAAAGACATCTCATTATTTTTTTCATATCTTAAAGTCAGACCTGTTACAGTTTTTATTTGTATTGATTGATGCTGTTAATGATGATTGATTTTATAGAAGCTCACAAACAGACACATAATAGGGTAGATGACAACAAGTCAAATTAGATACTTTTTTCTAAATGTCAAAAACAATAATTTATATGGGATTTGTATGACAGTACCATGGAAGTAATAAGTTGTACAAAGTACTTACTACTTTCATGGACAGTACTCAACAGTGACGTCACTTTTAATGGAGTCAAAAAGTAAGTAAGTAAGTAAGTAAAAATGCTTTATTGCACCAAAAACATGTGAAGGATACAAATTGAGACTAATATAGGTAAAATATGTACAATAGGCGGCCTTATCGCAAGTGCAATCTCTTCCAGGCAACCTAAGTCAAGCATTCCCATTATACTTTAATTAGAACTAAAAAATAGTAAACCATGTTATAAACAAAATTGATCAATTAAAGTGACATTCAATTATTATGTTTCATTATTTAAATAGCATTATTTATTTTATTTTTTACCCAATCATCATCCCTATTCAATCCTGAAACTCGTTTCATTGGTGCATGTAGGGTATAAAGTACCTACTTATTCGTATCTAGTAAACAGAGATATTTTGATTAGGTACGTATTTAGCTATAATTATTATAATCTCTCTCCAAAACTTACTTGAGATTTGTTTTCCAAAAACAAAAGGGACGAAGAAAAACTAATTTCCAAAGTTGTAAGCCGCGACTTTGGGCGGCGTGACGTCACAACTCTGTAACAACAGGTTTTTACAAAATGGCCGCCGACGCCTATTTGATGATTATTACTTTTCAACTCCTACACAAAGACATTCACTCTGCTACCTTTTTGTTAATTAGTTGTGATTTTTTTTTTTTTATATCCAGACAAATCACACAAATTGAGCTAGCCCCAAAGTAAGTTCGAGACTTGTGTTATGGGATACTAACTCAACGATACTATATTTTATGACAAATACATTATAGATAAACATCCAAGACCCAGGCCAATCTGAAAAAGATCATTTTCCATCTTGACCTGACCGGATCGAACCCGGGACCTCCGGTGTGGCAGTCTGACGTGATAACCGTTAGGCCACGGAGGTCGTGATCATTAATTTATTTATAAGGGTTCCGTATAAAAAACAGAACCTTTATGGGACCACTCGTGTGTCTGTCTGTCAGTTCGTCCGACTGTCCCAGCCAATTTGCTCCGAATCTACTGGACCAAATCAGGTGAAATTTGGTAGGATGGTGTCCTTTGAACAAACACAGATTTGCAAAGAATAAATAAATATTAATTTTTAATTATGGGTAATTAAGAGGACAAATTAGAGAATAAAAAAAAGTTTTTTTTTAAATTGTTGAGTTTATCCTTAATAGTTTGTGAGCATGGATGTTTGGATGTTTGTAAGTCTAGTCACGCATAAACTACATTGGCGTTATCTTAAAACACACACAATGAAAAAAGGAAGAAGTGAATTAGGTACTGTAATGAAGGAGGTCCGTCAATAGTTTTAGACCTCTTTCAGTGCATTCCATAAAGAATAATAAATTAAAAAGAAGAGTATTGAATGTTTGTAAATGTGACACAGTCGTGTGGGATCTGAGCTACACGCAGGATCTTGTAGTGTTT
Organism: Ephestia elutella; assembly: GCA_018467065.1. Taxonomy (NCBI): domain Eukaryota; kingdom Metazoa; phylum Arthropoda; class Insecta; order Lepidoptera; family Pyralidae; genus Ephestia; species Ephestia elutella. The sequence continues at coordinate 15,493,896 of CM031588.1, forward strand.
TGCTTATGCAATAAATATAGTATCAGTTACGAGTTGTTTAATTCAAAGTGTTCAGTTAGCAGGAAGATTGCTACAAAGAGGCGCCGGGTAGCAAATGCCCACCAAGAGTCGACGCCCCTAGGAAGTGTATGTATGAGAAAAAAAAGCAACGGAAGAATAAGGGTATGAGATTGATGTAATTTTACACTGCAAGTTCGCGAGTGCTATTTTGAGTTTCCGAGAACGTGTAAGACAAACAGACAAACAGTCAAAATGGAGTCACAATGTAATTCGATAAAAATTGTGGTGAATCTATTCGACGGTATTAAACAGGATTCCCAGGACTTTTTAAAACAATTTAAAAGGCTTGCAATTTTTAAGAAATTATCCCAACCAGAGCAGGTCGCCATTTTTTCATCGTATTTAAAGGGGGCGGCCCTTTCGTTTTATAAGTCGATTGAAGACTCGGTAAAAGAGTTTAGTGATTTGGAACAGAAATTTCTAGAAGAATTTCCTCCCGTAATAAATTATGAAGAGAAATTTTACTACGCCAAGCAGGAAAGTGACGAAAATATTTTGGAATATTTTTATAGGCTGCAGGAATTAGCTGCAAAGGCTAAAATAGTGGATGAAGAAAAATATATTACGCAATTTTTAAAATCGACACAACCTTTTTATAAGCATAAATTAGCAACGTCCATTTTTGAAAGCAAGAAAAGTTTAAAGAAATTGATTATACAGTTGCAATCAATTTACGATAAAACGGAGGTGTTACCTACGCATATTCCCAGGGAATTGAGCATATACCAAGAGGGATGAGAGAAGATTCGGCAGGAGATTCACCAGTATATAGAACCCCACAGAATGAAAGGAATAATCGATCGCCGTTTCGGGTTAGGTTCGGAACCACACCGCCGATCAGATCACATAGTCCGCCTATGAGATCGCAACAAAATCAAACGACGCCAAGAAGAGAGTACTTTTTGAGATCATCTGCTCGACCTTCGGCTTCTCAAGATGTGCGGAATCAGGGAAACTGGCGGAATGAGTGTAGCAGCGTGCAACAGCGTGGAGAAGTGGAAGACATTGAAAAAATTAATTCGGGATTGAATAATATTGAACTTTGTAATAATGTAGTTAGTAATAGAGTTCCACTTATTTTACTACAGTTTTTCAATGTAAACGTTCCCACCCTAATTGATTCAGGTGCTAGCGTGAGTTGTTTGGAATATTCCTTAGCCAAATCTTTAGGAATAGAATTTGTGCCTTTTATTTATTTGTTACGGACCGTCAATGGAGGGAGTATGCCCACGGAGGGTGTAGCATCGTGTATAGTTAAGGTTAAGGGTATCGAAATACCCATGAAATTTTATATTGTAAGGGGTCTAGCATGTCGTGTCATAGTGGGGCAGGATATTTTGCGAGAATATGGGGCTGTTATAAATTTTGGGAAGAACAGGGTTAGTTTCAATGGGATTGAAGTAGAATTTTGTTCTCAAGTGGAAATCGAGGAATTAAAAAATAATAATAAAGAGGCGACGGTCACCCAAAATAGTTGTTTGAATTCGAACGATGCGTCATTGTTTATTTCTGGAAGTAATTTGACATCGAATTCGGGTGCTGTTCCATTGTTTTTGGGTGATGAAACAAATGAAAGTAAATGCGGTTCGAAACAAATGCATTTGTCTCGACAGGATTACGTGTACTTTTCAGCTTTGAGTGACGTCTGTGAATTTGGAAATAATGACAAGGATGATTTTAGAATCGGAGAAAACTTACCCTCATCTTGTAAGGAGAATTTGTTAAAAGGTTTGAACCGGAACAAGGATCAATTTTCTTTTGATGATAAACAGATCAAAGAGAATGTGGTAGCGGATTTTTTGAGCAGAAATCCTTTATTAGAAGAGAATAAAGAAGAGATTAAGGAAACTAAGGAGGATAGACTAGAAGTATTTGCAATAGATGCGATTTCAATACAAGAAAAACAGCAGGAAGACGAGTTTTGTTCGAGAATAATCTTAGAAATACAATCAGAGAGATCAGCTCATGGATTTCTGTTGCGCAACAATATTTTATTTAAACGAGTATTAAGGAAGGGAAAGGTTTCGGAAGTGCTCGTTCTTCCGAAAAGCTTATTTAATCAGGTGATGGAGATTTTACATGACGACCCGTGGTCAGGAGGACATTTTGGATGGGTCAAAACGCTTGGAAAGTTTTTGTCTCGATATTTTATGCCGAAGGCGGAGAAGGGTGTTCGAGATTATGTTCGAACATGTATTCCGTGTCAAGAAAGAAAGAGTGTCAAATCTATTGCTCCTTTGGTGCCTATTTCTGTAAGACATATTATGGAAAGAGTGGGAATTGATATCTTGGGTCCATTACATATGTCTTCAAAGGGCAATAAGTTTATAATAGTAGCGTTAGAATATGTTTCCAAATATGCAGTGTGCAAAGCAGTCCCGAAGGTTACATCCGATGTAATTGTTGAGTTTTTAATCCAAGAAATCTTTTGCAGATTCGGAGGTGTCAAGGAAATATTAACCGATAGAGGTACGGTGTTTACAGCACATCAGGTGAAAGAAACTATTCAATTATTTGGCGCAAGAGCGGTAACTACGTCTGCTTTTCACCCGCAAACTGATGGTTTGGTTGAGAAGTTCAATTCTACGTTGTTGACTGCTTTATCTAAGTGTATAGAGCGTGAGCAGAATATATGGTGTAACCTGTTACCATTGGTGGTGTATGCGTACAATACGAGTATACAAGCATCCACGGGCATTGTGCCGTATACCTTATTGTATGGAAGGGATCCACAGTTGGCTTTGGATATGGAGCTTGGAATAAATGTCGCTAATAATTCTAATTTTTTTAGAAGAAAAGCTGTCCATGGTGCGAGAGTTGACGTCGTGTGCGGTCAACAATATAAAGAAAGCTCAAAGACGTCAGAAGAGGTACTATGATAGAAAAATCAAGCTGCAATCGTTTCAGCCGGGGGATTTGGTGTTGGTGTATACTCCAAGGAGAGTTTCTGGTAAAACTTTCAAATTATGTAGATTATATAGGGGTCCTTTAGAGATAGTAAGTCGAAGGGGTGACACGAATTATAAGATAAAGAAGTTAAGGGGAAGTAAGTGCGATATTGTACATGTAAACAGATTAAAGCCCTTCCATCGTCGATCTGTCGCTTTTCCGATGTAGATTCAAGTTGGTAAGACGATAGTGTCTTGCATCAATTAGGAGAACGTACTAAAGTTGTATATTTTTGTTAATTTATTTGTGTTTCCTTTTTATGTGTATATTATTGTTTCAGAAGGATTGGGTATTTGTGGTATAACTATGTGTATTATAACTTTATGTTTTTTCATGTATGGGGCGAGAGCCATGCAGACAGTGAAGATTTATAAATAAAAAAAAATTTGCTTAGTTTAAAAACGATTGTAGGACTTCTTCAGGACATGAAGAAGAATTTCAACATAATACATCGTGTTAGACTTTAAGGTATTAGGTAGAAAGGTTTAGCTCCCCATAAAAAATAAATGTTTGTTCCTGTGGTAGGTAGGTCCTGGGATTTAATAGGAGTTAGTGGGGAATCTTCACATCGTGTTAACTAGGGATCGAGAAATGTATGTAGAAATAATAGAGTTGTTGAAAAGATACCTGGCACATCATGCCTACAGGTATGAAATCTTTGCTGGATTTCTCAACATACTTTGTTCTTTTTGGGTATTATCTCAAATGTTGGGTTTTAAGGAGGTAGATGTCATTTCGGAGAATAGTTTCATTTGGGTATTTTGTGTAGTTGAGATATGGATTTTAGGGATGCTGTTGGAAAAGGTATCTTGGGGGTCATAAATCCCTATATCATATGAGGTTTTTGTTGGGCCTCTCCAAGAGTATTTCTGGGATCTAGATCAAAATAAATTGTTAAGTTAAGTTTGTTGATTCAGAGTTGAATCAGACAGTTTGGAAAGTGGCCTTGGGGTGATGATTTTTGGGACAGTTTTTTTTATCACTCGAGCACGAGGGATGAGATTTACCTCTTGCTGGTTTCTCTCTGTTACCTGGGTCATTCTCCGAACTTATTAGATGTTAAGTAGGGATCCTGTCCATAGGTAGGCTAGGGTTTTGTTTTGTATAACTGCCGTAGGGAAAAAATAAGTTTCTCCCTTAAGAAAGAAGCTTATTTTTTTGATGAGGAGGGGGATGAATGTAATGAAGGAGGTCCGTCAATAGTTTTAGACCTCTTTCAGTGCATTCCATAAAGAATAATAAATTAAAAAGAAGAGTATTGAATGTTTGTAAATGTGACACAGTCGTGTGGGATCTGAGCTACACGCAGGATCTTGTAGTGTTTTGCTTATGCAATAAATATAGTATCAGTTACGAGTTGTTTAATTCAAAGTGTTCAGTTAGCAGGAAGATTGCTACAGTACTTAATAAAACATGTATTTTCTTTAATACAGATGTTTCTGTAAGGTTTTAAGATTCCTTTCCATTTAACTCCAGGTAAATGGCACTTTGAAGGGATTGTGTTTGTTCAATCGTCTCTCCCCTTTAATGACATAATGGATACTGGTTCTTTTTATTTCCATTCGGTTTGCAACTGAGATTGAAGAAGAAATTAAATGAATGAATTATTATCGTTTGTTTTGCAAAGGAGGTTTTTATAGTCTGTTTTAATAACAGATGGAAACACAAGCAATTGATTTTGTCTCCCTCTTGTACTTATATTGCTATCTCACTTGTACTAATACAAGTGACCACTAATGGTTCGCCGCGAACTGACCTTGCGATAATATTTCCGTAATAATTTAAATTACTAAAGCAATTATTATTCCTTAAACCATTTACTCTCTCCTTTGTAGATTCGTCATAACATAATCAGCCATTGATTTAACCCAGATATTACTGAAACTATTTTTTTCTTCTATCATCGTAATTTTTACATATTGTCATCTTTATGTATACAGTAAACAGGGAAAAATAATAAAAAAAATCTGGGTTTCCTGGAAATCTCGGAAAATGACGTTTGTTTTGACGATCAGTAGTAAAATCAGATTAGGGTACCTCTCATATAAACTAGTTCAACGATAGTAACTAATTTAGGAAAAAATTAATTGTAACAATAATTATAATATTGTAATAATAGTTTTTACTACAAAAAGTTTATGTTACAATTGGATTATTATTAATTAACGAACTAGCCGAATTATATTTGAGTTCGATAAGTTACAAAATATGGATATTTTAGGATATAATAATATAAATAAAAAAATGACTGTGAGACTAGATACTCTGGTGGCTTTATCTATCTTTAATGTATTTACTTAATTTAATTTAATTTTTACATTTTGTGTATACTCAATGTACAAATGTATGGGTTTTTACCTCAAATAAAAAATTATTATTATTATTATAGTGGACATATTAGGTATGTGAAGTTGATGTTTTTTACTAAATGGTCTGGGAAATTCTAACGTTTTGTTTTTCCAAATTTTCATATTATTTCATTAATTGATGTCACTTAAATTGGTTATTTTATATTAAAAGGTAGGTATTCAAAATATCTCCAAAATCTATGACGATCATACACTCCCATTAGGTGCTTTTCATATGTAATACATGAGTTCTAAGTTTCGAAAATTTAGAGAAATATCACATACCTACTACAAAAATATCAGTATTATTATGAGAAAAATTCAATATTTACATATAACTTACAAGCTCGCCTGCAGCTTCACTCGTGTGTAAATTTTAGAAAGCTGAAGATAAGCAAAATCAACATATGATAAGAAACAATACCTATTATGGAAAAGCTCTTCTATACATATAATAAAACAGTAAAAATATTTTGTCTGTACATTTAATATTTTTGACTGAAATGGATAGAGGGAGACCTAAAAAGAACAATAGAAAGCAAAAAAATTTTTTTGGAATTTCTTGTCTGTCTGTCTGTCTGTCTGTCTGTCTGTATGTATGTACGCGTTTCACGCAAAAACTACTGGACGGATTTGAATGAAACTTTTTTTGTTGTATAGCTATTAAGCCTGGGCAACATATAGGCTATAATTCATTTTGAAAACTGGAACACCTGATGAAGAACCATAACGGAACAGCTAAACTATAAGTAATATGGAAATGGTGCCTTAACAAAAATCGTTCAACCTGATGAGCATTTTCTGCCGACGTATAAAAATTGAAGATCTGGAACATCTGATGAAAAGCTCCAAGAGACCAGCTACACTATAACATATATGGAAATGGCGCCTTAGCAAAAATCGTTCAACCTGATGAGCATTTTCTGCTGACGTATAAAAATTGAAGATCTGGAATATCTGATGAAAAGCTCCAAGAGAGATTTTTCATCTAAGCGAAACTCACGCGGGCGAAGCCGCGGGCGACAGCTAGTCTTATATAACAGGGAAAATATTGTAAAATAAGTTTCTTTTAGAGTTTCATAAACGGTTTCAAAACTCCACCGACAAGAACAATGTTCTTAAATTTAAATGAAATGAAAACGGTGTTCATTGGAAATGCTAGTAGTTGCCAGCTTGGAAAAAATCTACACAGTAAATTTAAAAAATAATGTGGTTTTCAACGTCAGAATCCTTGGCAAATGGCAAAAATATTTATTTTTCTTTTTTATAATTTCCTGTAAATAAGTAGGTACCAATCAATCAATTACTTTGTTGAGATATATTATTTATTAATTCTTAGTATCTGGACCCAAATCATGGGGTGTTATATGATAATAATCAAGTTTATCATACATCTCCAAATTACTACTGATCTTTATCACGATCATTAAATATACACTCATATTTTTTTTGGAAAAATACGGGAAATGTCTAAGTTTTTCTCATATGTCTTTTGCATATATCATAAATTCTTCTAAAACATCCATTAAATAAACTTAAGTCACGAGTTAATTTTTAAAAACTTACTTTTTTGAAAATATGGTGAACGAAAAATTTTGTTCCTTTAATTAAAATACCATAATATATAGAAATTTACATTTTAAGAATATTATACATACATACATACATATTATCACGCCTTTTTCCCGTGGGGGTAGGCAGAGACTAGCGATTTCCACCTGCTACGATCCTTACAGATCTCTCTTGCTTCCTCTACACTCATCACTCTCTAAGAATATTATGAGTATGCCAAAATATGACCAAACTATCATTGCATCAATTTGTAAATAACGAACGAAGGATTTCCCTTCATTAATATTTTTAAATTGCGGGGTACATTTAATACATTCAGTTTCTCATTCATTTTCAGTTGCTTTATCTGGGTTAAAACGGCAATGATTATCCGACCTATAAATAAAAATTGTTTATTCATTTGTCTATAAAACTATACATATCACCATACATGACTCATTCATAACTTAAGTTATATGCTTTCAACACAGTTTTTTTTGTTTCAGGTGCAAGAAATGAAACGGAAAAGGTGTATAAGCTCTTCAGGGGTCACATGGTGACGTGTTGCGTCCCGCTCTAACCATGTCCACGGACGACGTCACAACCATGCGCTACATACTCTTCTGCCTTCTCTCTCTCACTCTAAACAGAAACCTCGCGTTCGTATTGGACAAACAAAATCCATATTCGCAGTTCCGAAAATGGAACGCTGGGCTAAATGGCACACTGGAATTAGAATTCAAAACCGACCAGCCTAACGGTCTATTATTATATACTGATGACGGGGGTACTTACGACTTTTTTGAGTTAAAGCTGGTGAATGGAGCGTTGCGCTTGCGATACAATTTGGGAGGTGGTGCGCAGATCATAACCGTTGGTAGCAACCTGAATGATGGGCATTGGCATAAAGTTCAGGTAAATATTTGGAATTTTAGACTTTTTTTTATAGAATAGTAGGCAAACGAGCATGTGGGTTGCCTGATGGTAAGCAATCACCGCAGTCCATTGATCCCAAAGACCCTATAAAGGTCACTGATGCGTTGCCGACTTTTTGAGAAAGCGATAGGCTTTTTCTTGAAGGCCCCTGATGTCTCACCTATTCGGGAACACCGCTGAGAGAAGTATATTTCATAGTTTAGTGCAGCGCAGTAAAAAGCTGCGCGAGATAGATATATTATTTAATATTGAAACAGCTATACAATGAAGTGCGTTAAGAGCTGAAGAGCTTGTGTGTGCGTTTATTTGAATTCTAGAGATTACTCTAGAACGCCAGTCGGATTTGTTATATTCTTTGTGTGAAAGCTACATTCATGAGGAAGGATATAGACAGAATCCCGGAATTCCCACGGGAGCAAAACCGTGAGGCACAGCGAGTACTAGGATAAAAATATCACCATTCCCTTCTAATATTTTTTTAACGCGACGGTGATATATTTTCATTCCAACGACAGAGAGGAATGATTTTCTGCGTTGCTAATAAACGAAGTTTAAAACAAATTGAAAAATATTTTTCAGCAAGACATTAATTTTAATAAATCAAAGTGATGATTTATTCGAGAAAAATAAATTGGACGCTGTTCTTGCTGATTAATTTTCATCTTAGTCTTTTGAATCTCATTTTAGTACTGACAAAAGATTGAACTAATGGAAATTGAAAATAGTGGTACAGATTTAGAAGCGGGGTTCCAATCGAAAAATCCTAATCCTAACTAATATTATAAATGCGAAAGTGAGTTTGTTTTTTAATTTATTTATTTACTAGCTTTTGCTCGCGGCTTCGCCCGCGTGAATTTCCCACGGGAACTGTGCTTTTTCCCGGGATGAAAGGTACCCTATGTCCTTCTCCGTACTTCTCCGTTCTTCAGCTATGTGTATGCGAAATTTCAGGAAGATTGGTTCATTAGATAAAGCGTGAAGAGGTAACAAACAAACAAGCAAACAAACAAACCAACAAACAAACTCACTTTCGCATTTATAATATTAATTAGGAAGTTAGGATTTGTTGGTTTGCTTTTACCTCTTCACGCTTTATCTACTAAACCAATCTTCCTAAAATTTCCCAAACACATAGTAGCGCAGTAAATAGAGCGAACCTTCCCTAGGAGTTAATTACGTGCGGTCCAGTAACTCAATTTTTTTTATATTATTGTTTAGGATGGTTGTAAGTATTTAAAATAAATATGGCACAATTGACTAGCTTTTGCACTCGCCGCCAAATTGGAAAAATAAAAAAAAAATCACCACTTTGTTCGGTTTTTCGCTTATATTTTCTTTTAAGTGCATTTTCGCTAGAAAAGTGTTCTACACAATGTTGTAGAAAATTAAATTTGCCGTTATTTACATTTTATATTTTGTTTCTAGGACTGACAGTTTCCGAGAAAAAAAAATCCTTTGCCTTAAAAAAATCTAATTTTTCAAATATTCGTCAATCTTTTTTAATTTAAAACGATGTAATCCAGTCATGACCTATTCTAGGAGAAAAAGTAGCAGAACAAACATCGTAGGGAATTTAAATACCTGCAAAACGCAATTGCATATTTCTTAACCAACCCTGCAAGGTGGAGAGTAAAACTAAATGATAAAACAACGGAAATTATTGTTTTTTGCTATAATATTTTCTTTTTACTAACTGAATCTCGGTCCCATGGAAATTTCGGGATAAAAAGTACCTTATGTGCTAGTCCTGATATTTTTCTACTAGTATACCAAATTTAATCGAAATCCGTCTAGTAGATTTAGTGTGATTAAGCAACAAATATCACATCCAAACTATCCCATTTTTAGTGTGATTCATTGCAGGTGAGTAACCGGTACCTGATTGGGACACTGTAAAAGTGTCTGTGGACATTATCAAGTACAGATATTAGATAATATTTGATTCATCAGCAATAAAGATTGGGAAAGAAACCCGATTTTAAAATGAAAAAGTTTGGATGTGATATTTCTTGCTCAATCTAAAAAATTTACTGGACGGATTTCGATAAAATTTGGTATGCTAGTAGAAAAATATCAGGGCTAGCACATAAGGTACTTTTTATCCCAATATTCCTATGGGAGTAAAGCCCCCGGCTGCAGCTAGTAGACAATAAAATATGATAGCAAAAACGTAATATTTTAACTTTTACTTTTACTACCTACTCCGTAGGGTTGGTTAAAAAAATTACATGTGTTTTGTAGGCAATTAAATTTTCTTCAAATTTTATTCTAATATATATTTTTCTAGAGTAGGCCATAAATGAATTACAGCGCTCTGAAGTAAAAAGTTTGACAAATTTCCAAATGCGATTAAAAAATGCGATTTTTTTAAAGTGCACATCTCCATAACTATTAGTCCTAGAAACAAAATATAAATTGTACATTATAGGAAATTAATTTTTACAACGTTGTGTAGAACTCTAATGTAGCTAAAATGCATCTAAACGAAGGTGAGAACGCAAATCTGAATAAAGTGGCAATTTTTTTTGGTTTTTCCAACATATGGCGGGCGTGGAAGGGGGGAGAAATTGTGCCTCTTGCATTTTAAACACTTACTAACCATCCTAAATAACATATCAAAAATTCAGAACTATTGAACCATTTGTAAGTAAACCCTACCCTTAGCTCTATTTTGGTCTTTATTCAATGAACTATGGACGGATTTGTATTAAATTTGGTATACTAGTAGAAAAATACCAGAAATAGTACATGGGTTACTTTATATCCTGAAATTCCCACGAGAGCGAAGACCCGAGGCGCAGTTAGCAGAAAATAAAATATTATAACCAAAAAAGCAATATTCCGTAGTTTTAATATTGAGTTTTACTCCCCATTCTGCAGGGTTGGTTAAGAAAATTGCAAATGCGTTTTGTAGGTAATTAAATTCCCTACAAATTTTGTTCCAATACTTATTCTCCTAAAATATGCCATAACTAACTAGATTACAGCGTTCTGAAGTGAAAAGTTTGACAAATTTCCAAAAAAGGAGATTTTTTTAATTTTTTTTATAAGCACACATCTCGGTAACTATCAGTCCTAGATACAAAAAGTAAAATGTAAATAATAGGAAATTTAATTGTCTACAAGATTTTGTAGAACACTTTCCTAGCAAAAATGCATCTAAACGAAAATATGAGCCTAAATCTGAAAAGTTTTTTTTTTTTTTTAGTTTTTTTAAGATTACCACGGACGCGGTAACTTGGCAATTGTGCCCTTTTTATTTTGAGTACTCACAATAATCCTACACAACATTTCAAAAAAATCACAATTACTGGACCGTTTGTAATTTGATTCTCGTCTATTTACTGCGCTATAGTTAGAAGTACTAAGAAGGACATAGGGTACCTTTCATCCCGGGAAAAAGCACTGTTCCGGCGAAGCCGCAGGCAAAAGCTAGTAATTAGCTAGTATTTGCTTTGCTGCAGTACACTAACTATTATGTAATTTTTAATTAGTTTGAGCCTAGGTTTTTTAATGTTTTAGTGTCTGTGGCAATTTAAATAAACGTATTCTATTATAATTAATAAATACCTGCTGTGTATTATATGAATAGCTTTGCCTTTAAAAATATGTTGGATGTCTACCAGGTTGCGCGCCGCGACGAGCACACCTCCCTGGCGGTGGACAGCATCACGCAGAGCAAGACTTCACGCGGCAAGGAGTTCGTCTTCGGCAAGTTTAATTCAAACTCCGACGTGTTCGTCGGGGGCATACCGCCGTCGTGAGTACTTTTATCACAGAATATATAATACCCTAGTACCTTTATATAGCTGACTTCTACCAGGGTTGCTCTTATTTTGACAGGAAACCCTGTCGTTTATAGTCTGGGGGCTGATAAAAACCGACTCCAAAAATGTCGACCGTGGTAACGCGTCCTCTTAGTGGAGAGATCCATAATCACACTAATAGTCATATCGTATCAAATAGTCATGTCACAAGTTATTCGACATTGCATACAAGTAATTTTATAAAGAAATAAGTAGTTGTGAAATAAATTTTAATTGCGGACGGACAGTGTGTGGGAATAATTTTTAAAGGTTCCAATACGACATTCACCTGTAAGCATTAAAATATAACGACTATCATAATTTATATCTAATATATAATTTTTATCTTATGAGACTGTTTTTAGAAAGACCATAGATGTAGAATTTTATTAACTAAGACATAGGTGTATTAACAACGAAATTAATAAAAAACTTTTCTCCTGTTCACCTACAAAAGTTCGCCTACTTAGGTCAGTAAAGTGCCATTTTTATTAGCCAATAAACCCAAAGTCACCTGATTACGGAGCCGTCAGGCCACAAACAAACTCACAAACTCAATTAGAACTACGTATTGTAATCTAAACCGTAATTACACAGCGACGAAACATTGAACGTGACCTGGTTTGACCCTTGATGGTAACAAAGGCAAGGGGTATTAAAACATTGACATCCAAAGTAACATTTTTGGTATAAGCTTTTGTTGAAAAGTAAGTGGGAAAAAGTGAATGAATGAAAATCGTTTTAAGCTTAAAAATAGCACTTTTAAATCGTCATATACTTAGTTAACGTCAGAAAATTACTTAAAGCTAAGGTTACTACCGCTTCCAAAGCGCCAGTGGAGAAGAGGCGGCGCAATAAACTCCACTGCTGCATTTTCTTCAAAGACTTTACATCATATGTGTCTTATAATTAAAGAACTATCTGTGTGGACATGGAGTAGCCACGTTTACCGCTCCATTAGCATTGCCAAAATTCATTTGTGTCATTTAATTTCGTCCAACATTACTGATCTAATTGAGCATCATATCATTGCCAAGAAAGTCATTTTGTGCGTTTCATTCCACACAAGAATCACGACTTTCAGCAATGAGGCAAGCGATAGAAGATGCAATTCTGATATAGCGACAGGTTGCTACCCGTTATCCATTACAAGTTAAAATCGTATCATTTAATTTCGTCCAACATGACTGATCTAATTGAGCATCCATACCATTGCCAAGAAATTCATTGTGTGTGTTTCATTTCATGCAAAGACCACAACTCTGAGCAATGAGACAAGAGATAGAAGATGTAATTTGGATATAACGACATGTTGCTATCCGCTATTCGTTACTAGGGAAAATCGTATCATTTAATTTCGTCCAACATTAATTATCTATATGAGCATCATATCTGTGAAACGAATATACGCTCAAATTTTTATTGATATAATATTCCGGCGGTTATCCCTGTCCTAGCTATTAGTTGACACACGTGTCTTGAAAGCAAATGGCTCGCTTGTGTGGTATGGAACCTGGACTTAGATATTTTATATAGATTTCGTGTTATGCTTGCAGTTATTGTAGGTTATCCGGATTGCATGATTACTTCTAAGACTTTGAAATTTTACGACTTTGACATTCAGCGACTTTAATATTTCTAGACTTTGAAATTCTACGACTATAACATTCAACGCTGATATTATTAATGCGATTTTTTTTTATTTGAGACCTATAAGTAGGCAATCAGGCTGTTGGTAAACGCTAGTAGCTTATAAAGAGTTTGTGTAGCTTTTGATGGGGTTTGTTTCCCCCATCAAAAGCTACACAATAAATAGGTGTATTGTGTCCAATACACAAACGTATGTAATTCCTAAAAAATGTTTGTATTAAAGGTGAAAGGTGACAACAAATCATTCATTATGTACGGCCACTCGAGCGCAATCGATACAAATGCTTTAATGGCCGAATTGCTCACGAAAAGTGTTACAAAACGAATAAATAATAATTATAGAGTTGCGTGTTTGTCTTTGTCGGAGCCAAGTTGCAAGCGGTGGCGGGTATATTTTTCATTTTCTTGTAGTGTATAGTCAAAAAGTAAAAAAAAAAATGGGTTTTTATATTTGTTATAGATTTTATTTTAGTTTTTTTCTGTGTCTATGAGTATATTTTGCAGGTATTAAGAAAGCTAGTTTATGTGTATATTTTTTTAATCGATTACTAAATAGACTCCAACATAAACAGTAGGAAATAATAAAAATATATTGTAGCTTCTACAATTTCGTAGCCTCTACGAAGTTGTAGAAGGCTACGAAATGTCGTAGTCTCTACGACTTGTCGTCGCATCGTAGCAATTGTGCGTAGCATTTTGTGATAGAAAAACACTGGAGTACATTTTTCATTATTGTAGCTTCTACGACTTCGTAGTCTCTACGACGATGCAGGCTCTACGACGTGACGTAGTCTCGTAGCGACTGTGCGTGCAGTGCTTAGCATTTGCGATAATACACTGGAGTATCTACATTACATTTCAAGTTTCTACGACTTCGTAGTCCCTACGACGCCCTCTACGACATGTCGTAGCCTCGTAGCAATGGTGCGTAGCATTATCCATCATTCATGTCACAGAACTAATATTGCTTTAAAAATAGACTGGCAAAATCAATACATAAAATAAATGGTCTATGACTTTGCGTAGTGTATTTTTTCTTTGCTATGACTGTATAGTACATAGAGAGAATGTATGTATGTATCTTTGCATAGGCCCACAGACATACAGACATTAAAAAAAATATTTCTGTGCATAGGCCTAACAGAAGCCATTTTTTTTAAATTTTGTGTATGTGCTGCTTATTTAATCATTTTGATTTTATTAATAGTTTAATGGTGTCTATGAGACTAGTAGTGGGTCAATATAGGTTAAGGGCTCTCAGTAAGTGAAAACGGCAATATTGGCTGTTTTCTATAAGCTGCTGTTTAAAGAATTGAAGAGTTTTCGCCCTGAAATTTCTGATATGTATTGTAGAACGTATGTTTAAAGGGAGGACTGTTTCCAAAACACGCTGGGAAAAATTTTGCTCGATAGAAAAAAATCCTGAAGTTACCTCTAAAATTTCATATGAATACAGATAACATCCGTGTTTTATAATAAAAAATGTTTTAAAATCACCAACACAAAGGTATTTTACCTTTTCGATTTCGTGACTGATTTAAATTTTTGAAAAACTAAACATTTCTATTAACTTTTTGATAAAAATGTGAATGGCGCGCCCCCCCCGCCTCAGCCGCTTCATATAATTTTTCGCTGACCGCCTAACCCCCCTTAAACCATAATATAGTAGTTAACTAGTGGGACTATGAGACCTATAGGACATTATTGGTACGACGAGTCAAAAATCAAAAAATTCCTAGAAAACTAGTCCCGATTCATTTGAAAATCGATAATTTGAATTATTCATCAATTTATCCACCCAGTAGATGGGAGCGGCTGCGACCGTCCGTTCCCGGGTTCGACCCCGGGGAACGTCGTTGGTATGCATGAGATGACTGGTCAGTTTATTCCTGCGTCATGGTGTGGCGTGGTGTTTTGGGGTGTATTGTATCTCTCTTTTTTTGGAAATATATTATCCCATAGGAATTTCGGAAAAAATCTCTACTCATATCACTGCGAAAGTGTGTATGTTCCGTTATCACCAATACCGCTGAACAAATTTTGATAAATCCTAACTAATATTATAAATGCGAAAGTGAGTTTGTTTGTTACCTCTTCACGCTTTATGTACTGAACCAATCTTCTTGAAATTTCGCATACACATAGAAGGACGGAGAAGGACATAGGATACCTTTCATCTCGGGAAAAAGCCTGTTCTCGCGGAAAATTGACGCGGGGGAAGCCGCGGGCAAATGCTAGTTTTATCATAAATTAGAGTTAGGAATATAGTAGGCTACCATTCGTTGCAAAAATTAAACATTTAGGGGTTAGTATTATTCTTATAAGCGGGGAGCCCCGAAATATAGCTAGAAAAAATATGTAGAAAATAGAAATAATAACCTAATGTTTCACAGTACCTACATACAAAATCCAACGATTTCAAAACATATAATAAATCATATCTTATTTACATATCCAGCTAGTTTCGGAGATAACAACCACTTTACAAACACATCATTAAAACCAATGCTATCTCTCACATAATTTATCCATCAATCAAAATGTTTAGACCATTAGACTACTACGGTGTGAGCGGGATAGATGCTTCAGTTCTATGAAGTTAAAAAGAGATAGTGTTTCGAGTACTCGTTATCTGCTGAAACCCTTTTGTAAAAGAAGCGAAGGATAAACCGGATAGTTCCTTTGGCCTCGTTTGCCGGTAAGGCTTCGGTTTGACTGACGCCGCCATATAAAAAAGAGGGTTTAAAATATTCTTCAGCTGGTTAAATAATCTAAGAAACTGGATGTTTTACACACTCAGAATCGCATACAAATCCTACTAATATTATAAATGCGAAAGTTTGCTTGACTTTAATAGTAGCAAGTGTAATGTAGCTGTCTTTACATTTATAATGAGTAATAATCAGCTAGATACCTTAAAAAAAAAAGTTTGCTTTGTATGTCTATTATCCGTCGAGTAGATTTTACGTGATTCAGTAACAGAATAATTTCGATGAAATTTGGTATACGAAAAATACCGGGAATAGCACAAAGGGTTTTTATCCTAAAATTCCCACGAAGTGCAAAGCCACGACGGCTAGTTTCTAGGCTACCTATCTAATCTATAACAAAGTTTACTCTCACACAATCAATAAAAGTTGAGCACCAATAGATAGAATAGAACTGAGCATCGCGTCTGCCTTGCCGAAACTTTACCCGGTCCGAGCATGATAGCCGCTATTGAGGCCGCCTCTATCCGATCATTATATCTGTGGCTTTTTATATTGTTCGACAGGCGTCTTAGTAAGTTTGCTGGTTTTAAGGACGATATAAACTTGTGAATATATATTTCTAGCTGAGCCCCGGGGCTTCGCTCCTGTGGGAAATTCGGGATAAAACGTACCCTATGTGGCTATTCCCGGTATTTTTCTATCCGTGTACCAAATTTCATCGAAATCCGTCCAGTAGATTTTGCGTGATTGAGTAATAAACATCCTCACAAATTCACAAACTCCCATCCAAACTTTCGTATTTATAATATTAGTAGATTTCTCGTACAGACAGCAACAAAAAAGATACACCTAAATTTTGGTGTTTCTTTGAAAAATGTTCTTAAAACATAATGGTATCGAATTATCACACTTGTAAAAAAAAAAACAAATCTATCTATACACGCATAGCTACAGGCGTTTTGCTCTTCTTAAAACATGCTACAAATTTCGACGCGGCTTTCACTGT
Source organism: Ephestia elutella (assembly GCA_018467065.1). Classification (NCBI taxonomy): domain Eukaryota; kingdom Metazoa; phylum Arthropoda; class Insecta; order Lepidoptera; family Pyralidae; genus Ephestia; species Ephestia elutella. The sequence goes on from CM031588.1 coordinate 15,510,913, forward strand.
TTGATAGTAAATTTTATTTACGAAAGTTTGTGATAACTTTCACCAATCCAAACCCTAATAATCGTTTTAATAATTCACTCATTATAAACAAAGCCCAAAATTTCAAAGACATCAGACATTGCTCATTCTTTTCGCACGAATAAACATCGACGAAGTAAAAAATGTATCCTCTTACAAAGTAAACATATCCACATCCAGCAAATTCCACGAGGCAGAACGTTTTTCTATCGATACATCTTAAAACGTTTTACGAATATTGTTGTTGGTAAACATTCAATGAATTCGATACAATATTTTTTGTAAGGACTACCGTAATCCCATTTCTATATTACATAACGGAAAATATTATATGTAGCAGAAATACTGTCAAATAAGGAGAAAATATCAACGAGAAATATATATGTTTGAATTTTTACCAGCTGTCTGTGATATGAGAACAAATAGCATTCGAGTTACGTATTCATACTGCCAACAACATTCTGATATGAATGTTTGTTTGTTTGCTACAATTATGCCTCATCTTATGCGGATTTTGATATTTGTTATGTGGGTAGGTCAGAACCTGAAATAGCACGTACTCAATTCCGTTGAACAATTGAAAAAAAAATTGTTACGGGAGTGGTGCCCCGGAACGCAGCGAGTTGCTAAATAACTAGTCCTAGCAATAGTTAATTTATCATCATCATCATCGGCCCTTATTTATATCCATTTATGGATGTAGGCCTCCTCCATTCGACTCCAACATTGGCGGTCTCGTGCCTTAGCCATCCAGTCTGGGCCCGCGTGTCGCCGGATATCATCGACCCATCTTGTCCGTGGCTTTCCTGGTGCTCTGGTGTGGGCTCGTGGTCTTCATTCTAGAAGCCGTCGCGTCCATCGCTGAGGCTTCATTAACTATTTATACAAATATATGTCTGTGAAAGAAGCGTATTATCAGTCGAGTCCCCTAAGAGTTGGCACTAAATCATGATGGTTTGGATCGTCGTTTAAATATTTTTCATGATTGGCTCAAATTGATATTGGCCGAATATTCTAGTTATTTAAGAATGCCAGCGACCTGCCGAAGGATAAATGTATAAAATTGGCTTGACTTGTTTGAATTATATTTTTTAAACTCTGACGATATTATTTGTACTAGCAACATTAGGCATCCAGCCATGTATTGTAAAGTTCAATTTTGCAGTCATTTAGCACAAACTATTATATCTATATGATTTTTTTGGTGGGCAACTTGAAAAATTTGCTACTATTTTCCATTTGTTACCCTAGGCACTACTACTTGGCACTATCGGTAGTGTCAAGGGAAATTCCGTTCTATCGACTAAATCTTATTGCAAATACTATAATAAATATCTGAACAATCGAGCCATTCCAATAAAGCAACGTCCAAAGTAGTCCAAACATTGGCCCATCCCTTTCATCCTTGCGAACAAAAGAGTAACAAAATATGCTACATCACGGCTGCTGAAAACTCGGCCCATATTGTTAGGAGATGATTTGTGAGAGTCTGTCTCTGTGATTTGTTAGGGTAATAATGAACGGGCTTGCTCTAACGAGCTCCAATCTTAGATCATTGTTGCTGCCATTTTCTGCTCGCCTGGTACTGTTGATCATTTTTCTTGCATAACTCTTATTTCAATATAAATAAGGTTCGAATTGCTTGTTTATTCTTTGTCCGGCCATTTGGCTGAGGTTTTTTCTATCATGATGATGAATTTCGTACAGCTCAATTATTACCGAGTTGTGTGATTTTTCATGCTTACTTTGAAGGCGTCTTGCTTTATTTTTTATTTTCACCACGAATAGGTTAATCAGTGATCAATGGCTACTCGTATTATTACTAGTCTGTTGAATCAAATACGTAATATGTAATTATGTTTGTTGTTTGTGAAAAAACCTGTTATTGTGACTTTTTCTTGTGAGATGTGAAACGTGGCTGGCTGTACACATCTACCTGTTCCCGAGTGAACCTTCGGGAAGAAACCTACGTATTTATTCTGGGGAATTGAGATCTCATGGGTTAGGTAGGGTGATTAGGGATCCCCCCTTTCCGAAGACATTCAAGATTGGATCCGAAGATTAAGAAGTCAACTTGGTGAGTTGCATAATAAATTTAGTTAGTTAGTTATTAGTACATAGGGCCCGTAGCTCCCTATATAAGTTACGGTGGTAGCAGTCTGCGTATAGCTTTAGTTAGGGTCTAGTCGGACAAACGTAGTGCCGGGTCGAGGTTTTTACCGGTATTTTTTTTACCCGGTAAATTTTTCGGTACCGAACCCTCCCGCCATTTCGTTTGCCCGGATTCTCTGCGCACATTTGTTTAGTGTGGTTCTTCGCCACCATTTTCAACATTTTCCTTTGTTCCAGATGTTTATAAGAATAGGTTACTTGTGTATCCGAATATGTTATAGCTTTGACTCTTGTATACCTGTTCTGTGTCCCGTACCAGCCGGAAATTCCCATTTGCGCCGGAGTTCCAGTCCCACTTAATATTCCATTTGTAAGGTTATATTCGTGTTGAATTTCTTGACCATTACTTCATCAGGGGATCAATAATAATACCCAGACTATACCCTAGTGGCAAGTCTTTGAAGTCTCATTAGTTTCCCAGAACTTTATGTAATATATCTGTGCCTCGCAGCTTTGCTCCCGTGGGAATTTTTGAATTCTGTATAGTTTATAGCTTTTCTCATGAATAAAAAAAAATAGTTTCTATCTGTATGTTTGTACGCGTATTTCGGGAAAACTACTAGACCAAATTTGATGCGGTTTTCACTGTTGTATTGTAGAAAGTTTAACTTAAAATCTGGCGTAGGTTTCATCGTGATACGTCGCTTAGAACAAGATATATAAACATTAGAAAATTACGCGCGAACGAAGTTCGCGGGCACAAGCTAGTACATAATAAATCAATGCCACACATTAACCCCGAAAACATAATCCTCCTTTTATGGTCAGTTATGTAAAAGGAGCTCGTACAGTACCACTCCAAAGGAACGTCACAGTTATTCGGTATGTCCGTCCGTCTGTCGCAAACTGCAGAGTTCGCCGGCCGCGGACAATAGAAAAGTGCTGGGCGGATGTAGCTCTTTGAGCATGTTCTGCAATGTTCGTAAAAGCTTTTTTGATGCTGCGACTTATTTTTTTTACTGAGATTTTTTTAAATTATTTATAAGTTAAATTACCGGAAGTCCCTGAGTTTAACGAGAAAGATCAGTTGATCTTTAAACAAAAAAAGGGGGCGAAAATAGGATTATCCGGTCACTGTAAACGTTCTCTTTGAGTTGAAATATCAACGTAAAGCCAAAACTAGAAATTATGCATAGCGTAAGTGACTACTAAGACATACTTACTACATACTAAGAAAATAATTTTGAATATTCCACTCCTAGGAAAGGGGTGTATACTAACGCAGGAGAACCTGCCTAGTCACATATACGCTATGAGATAAAATTTGTGTACTTCCATGCTGGTCTGGGAGCGAAGAAAAAACATAGAATGTGCCAGCTGCTTCTCCTCCCGCGCAGATTGTAAAAGTCAACCGAGGGAAAGGGCTTTAAACTGGGGATTCCTCCACTCATAGGCGATAGGCTAACAACCTGTTACTATATCTGAATCTCCATCCCATCAGAAAGCCCATTATTCAGCTAAGCGTGGCCTTCGAGTCTCACGACTCTTGGCTCTGTCTACCCCGTAAGGGATAAAGACGTGATTCTATGTATGTATGTATAAAATTTGTGAAATCATAATTAAAATAAAGACAATTTATGTTCCGTAACTGGCGCGATTTTGATGAGTCGAGTCGAATAATGCACGACCAAGGGCAAATCAACTTTTTCTGATTATTTAAGGGCTTCGTCGCTCGGCGTGCAGTTATTGTCCAAATAATTGAACCTACCAAAGCGATAGTCCATGATAATCTTACGTCAAAGAGGTCGAGGGTAGTAATTTGGGTAACACAGAGTAATCAGGATCATAAGTGTTCTAGACCTGTATTTACAAATGTCTATCAGCAGAAATCCTTTGGCAGACAGACAGAAAATCTATGCAAAATATAGTGCAATAACGCGGACACAGGATGTATGTTGGTTGTGTGTCACAGTACTGTGTGATTGCAATTCAGATTGGCCGAAAGGATTGATGGCGTAGAATGGTTATCACTCTATTTCTATATTTTTTTTGATTGACTAGTTGTGGTCTATGGAAATGAATCTATAAAACAAAGTCGAGTTAGTTACACCATTTACTCCAATATTAATGGACTGATTTTAATGAAATTTTGTACTTACCAAAGGTTAGAGTATAGTCAAAACAATAACACCGCAATGCATGGACACCAAGGCTGGCAGTATTTTAAAAATTACAGCTCAAAGAGACCGTAAAACCAAGTATTTTATATGGATTTTTACTTTATACTTTTATGCCTTCCTGAGAAAAATTATCTAAATAGACAGACAGACAACAAAGTTATCCTATAACGGTTTCATTTTTGCCTTTTGAGGTACGGAACCCTAAAAAGGGTACTGTTTATCCCGAAATTACTATCGGAGTGGAGTCCCGGGCCTTATGCTAAGAAAAAGCAATGTGAAAGAAAGAATTCATTGGCCAAACACAAACTGTGACAAAATAAAAACTTATTTAAAAACTTTTTTTTTTACTTTTTATTTTATTTTTGCATTTTTATTATACGCAACCGCAAGCTATTTTCCTTACAAACCGACCAATCCTAGTCACGTGAAGTCGCCATTATAATCTGCGGTCACGTGCATCGCGTTTCTCATCGGGGACCATCGCCCGCACACGGTGCCACCGTGGACAGATTTATTCTAACAACATGCTAGCAAGACATTTCAATGATATTCAACCAAATCTGAAATCACTCAGATTGAATGTATACTTAGCTGCAAAGAATTCTCACCGAATCCTAAACAGTGATTATGTAGGTGCTAATACATGTTCTGCTTTTAAAATAGCATGCAAATACATACAATGCATATAATTATCATGTTTATCATAATTTTCGTATATTGACTCTTTCCAAAAACTCTTTTACTGTGTAGAAGCAACCCTCTATGAGCCATTCTTTACAATTTTTTCCGTTGGAAGTGACTTTATATCCTTAGGAAGGGCATTAAACACTTTTCAGAGTTCATCTATGTGTATCGCAGTTCCTAATACCTACCACAGACCGTAAAAATGCTTGCGGTCATAAAAAAGTTAAGAAAATAAAGATAAAAAATACCAACATTTTTTGAAAGTATTTGGATAAAAAAACTGCTGTTGTGTACTCTGAAAATTTGTATTCCATATTTTCGCAGTTGTGTAAAAATCTGCGAAGTTTATTTATCCACAGAGCAAACTATATATCCCAGAGTTGCCTCGATTGTTATTCAGCCGTAAGAAACCGAGTTAGTTTGCATATTTGATTGTTGTTTACTGAATATCCGTTACCTATACGAAATATGTGATTACGAATATTGGACGACAGTGTAGATCACGTGTATTGGCAAGTTAATCTAAACAACCAACCATATAATAAATGGAGGTAAATGTAAATCCTCTTGGCGCATCATTTCAATACCTCCCAAAAATCACCATCCATCTTTTATTGCCCTTCCTCTGCTTCTACTTCTATATTAACTATCTGATACCTATCTCTCTTTCGAATACAGTATCATAGCTCTCATTACGATGTGTCCGTCATTCAATAAATAAAACTCAAAGAATCTGCTTGCAAAGTTGGTTCTCCCCGCAGTTTGACCCATTTCTGAAAGGACGTAGCATTTCCTTGTGATTTAGCGAAATAAATACCGCATTGGAAACGGGCCGCGACTCTGCGATGTGCAGGCGGCCTTAAACGAGCAACGACTACGCGGTGTGCGGGCGGCCTTAATTGATTGTATTTGATACATACAACTGATTTTATTTTACACAATTTATTGCTTCCATGCTGGTCTGGGAGCGAAGAAAAGGCAGAGAATGTGCTAGCTGCTTTTCTTCCCGCGCAGATTGTAAAATTTAATCAAAGGAAAGGCCTTTAAACAGGGCATAGTGGGCATTCATATAAGCGAGGCCTTCAAGTCTCACGACTCTTGGGCTCCATAGATTTATTATTTACATCATATTATTCTTAAGGGGCTAGGTCGCTAGTCCTAAATTATATTATAAATGCGAAAGTGAGTTTGTTTTGTTTGTTTGTTTGTTTATTTTTTTGTTTGTAACCCCTTTATGCTTTATCTACTGAAATAATAATCTTCTTGAAATTTCGCATACAGATAGTTAGAAATAATGAGAAGGACATAGCACTGTTCCCGTTGGAAATTCACGCAGGCGAAGTCGCGGGAAAAAGCTAGTATACAATAAAAGTTATATCGAAGTTAGTCTCATTATATTGCTGTAATAAATAAATTTAAGTAACTATTGAGCGTGTAAATTGCATCCATAATTCATCCATCTTCATGGCAATTTGAACTCTAATCGGTTAATTTTCAGCTCAATTTAGTTTGGCGGATAGTTTGGAAATTGGCGTTCTCGAACTAAATTCTAAATAGAGGTAATTAAATTACCAATTCGTGCAGTTTGGGCGGAAATCTAAAACGTGACGTCATGGGATTATGGTGGTAGCGGTGGTAAGAGGTTAAGACGCCCGTGGGAGAAAAGTCACAGGTTTTTATGGTAGCTTTGAACATCATTTGATTTCATTGGAAAATATCGTGAGGATACTTAGTCTAGTTATCGATTTATCAGCTGGTGTTTAGAATGGCGATGGCAATCTTCTTCGTCGTGACGACTCAATAAGGGACCGGACATGGTATGAGAATTGTTAAAAATATGTAATTTTATGATAAAATACATATAATTAAACATATTTTGCGACTTTTCAGCACGAGTTTATTCTCCAAAGCTAATTTATTCGAGTTCAAACTTTTAGGGAAAGTCCATTTTCTACGCGTGACGTCGTATGAGTTTAGTTAGGGGCGTTTCAGTATCGTACAAACATCGCTTAAAAATGTAAATTGTTTTTTGCTATATCTTGGGAAATACTTTGGTTGTGGATGTGATTCTTTTACGGATGATTCTATTAATGTGAGATGTTTCAAAGAAGCATCAAAAATAAAGTAATCCGGTTTCCTATTGCTACATAATAATTTACTCGTTGACCAAACTTTTATAGTTGATTCATTATTAGTTTATCTAGTTTTGATAAAAATTAAGGGATTTAAGTAAACAACTTATAGTATACTTTACTGATTTGTATCTACTAACACTTTCTTATAAGTTACGTGTAAGCAAAAATCGTTTCTCACTATTAAGATCTACTCAATTTTAAGTTAGTCCAAATTATATACCTCTTAATCATTGTCGAATTTCCCATTAAGTAAACATACAATTTCGAACCCAGTTATTTACAAAATACAGTTCAAAACAGCTTATTTTGAGTTCGCGTTTGCTTTATCGCAATCATAATCACACTGGTCTTAGGTCAGGGTTGATATAACAGATTTAGATTAGACTAGATACCGAATCTTTACATAATACTACAGAACCGATTGTGTTCTTTTTATCGTACTGACAATTACTGAAATATTATGCCTAATTGACGCGGCTGACAAGTCTTGTAAGATTTTTATGATTGACTATTGCAAAATTTTCATATTATTATGTTTCTTTTCGACACGACCACATAATCATATACCCAGGAATATTGAACCAGGAATCGTAGCTAAGTCGCTAGTCGTCCCGGATGACCTCGACTGATATGCCTGTAGTAAAGAATGACATGACAGAGGTAAAAACTTAACTAACTTACGACGACCCAGAAGCAATCGCTCTGAAGACGCACTATTAGGAGGACCCAAAGAACGAATGGGATAAGGCCAGTAGAAGAGAGAGAGAGAAGACCGTAGATAAACAAGACATTCCGGAAAATTAAAATCATTACATTCAATGGGGGATTTTCCGAGACCCAAATAAAAAAAAAATAGTTCCAGATGGCTTCATAGACAGCGCTTAGTAAAAAGCGAGTCCATAGAAAAAGCAAAAATTCACGGGATTGGTATTTTTGAAATATAAAACCTAATAAAAAACATCTAAAAAGTATCAATATTGTGATTTGTGCAACTGTCAAACTGTTAGGTGATTTTTTTTACTGCCCAGGTTGACAAGAAAAAGCTCACAATATATAGGTACAGCCATTATTACGACCCGGCTTTTTATAAAACGCCATTTCTTAATTTTGCTGTCAGAAAATCGCATATTATTCGGCACTCCTGGTACGGCATGCGGTATCTAGCCTTATAATATCTGTGGTCAGAGTTAATATTAAAGCTCAAAATTCTAAGCTTTTAATCCTGAGTTCCATTATGTAGCAATTTGGACACAATCGGCTACGAAGCTTATGATCCCGTAATGGTATGTCCATAAAGCTTTTTTTTGTGAATTGTAGAATGGCGTGAAAAGGAACTGGGTTTATGGCCAGTAAGTAATAGTCTTTTTAACACTTTGTCATAACTGGATAATAAATATAACCCGGTTACACTGAAAGAGCTTTAGTAAAATTATGACATCTTTACCTGAAATACAAATATTTTCACGTGTATCACGTGCGTTCTGTTAGTAAATTATTATTGTTATTACCTGACTACACCTTAAAAAAAATATAACAAATTAAAAAGTATTTTCTAAAAGGTATTTCATTCAATTCCAATAACATAATTGGCGTTAGATGACTTTGTGATTGTTATAATTATAACTTTAGTGTATATATAATTAATATGACTTAAATTTACAGTAGAAGTTGGTACTTTCAAATTGTGATTGCAATTACACTCACTAATAATAACTAGTTAGTAATAAATAACTTTTTGCTAAACACTGATTGAATTCATTAATTATTTAGAATTTTTGCGATATTAATCAACATTTGGTAGTAATAATAATGAATATTTAGTATAATGTAATGACAATTTATTTCCAACGCCATTGCGTGGCTCATTTATGCACCTATGAAATATATAATACCTAATGTTAACAACAAATGAATGCAATAAGGAGAATGAGAATTCTTCTCAAGATTTCAGAAGTATTTCCTTACCAGTGTCATCGCGTGGGATGCATCATGCACACGCAACAAATTTTTGTAGTTTTGCCATTTGCCTTCTACATTTTACACACTAGTTGATAAATCAAAAGAGAGCGTAGATTTCCTTATGATGTTTTCCTTCTGAAGCGGAAGCAAGTGGTAGTCTTTTAAAATGTCGTGCATGAGAAAGATTGCTTTACAAATTCATGTGGCACGAATATGATTCGTACTAGGATATTCAAAGAAAGAAAGGATTTAAAAAGAACAAGCCTATAATAGGACATTTCGATCGTGGACGGGTCTTAACTTAACCCACAAGATACATCTGTATTTGTATAAAAAATGCATAATAATGAGGCTTTAAGGAAGTTCTTTTGCAATCACGCTGAATTTTACATAACATTTTCAGTTGCCAGTGATGGCACAAAGAACTTATTATGTATTCAAATGATTCGAGACTGCGTTATACTCACTCGGCTTTTACGAGATATGTGCATTGTGCATAAAGACCTCATATCTATACTAATATTAGTAAAGATATGACGTAATGCACATTGCATGTATGCAATTTGTTATTTAATAAAGCTGAATATTTTGTATATTTTGGTTGTTCAAATTTGCTAATTTCTGGAACTGCGAGTCCAATTTGAAAAATTCTTTCTGTCTATAAAAAGCACATTTCTCAGGAAGGCTATAAGGCTATCCAGAATCCCAAATTTCCCGCACGTGTAAGCTAGTGAGGGTTATCGTTTCTCCGCTACTAGATGGCGCCACTGGTGTGTCAGGTCTGTCAGATAATACAACGCTGTCTTTTATTGTCAAATCCATATGTCAGGGGGTCTAAAACGACCATTTTGATGAATCGGAATATGATTCATTTTTCAGTTCCTAAACATTTAAAAATGAAACTTATGTAACCACATAAGTTTCATTTTTAAATATTTAGGAAATGAGAAATGAAGCATATTCTGATTCGTCAAAGTGGCCTTTTTGACCCCCAGTATTGTACCATCTGGCAGACGTCTCTCCTCACCTCCACTTAGGATTTATTTTGTTTTTTATTTTATTTGATTTTCCAAAAATGAATGTTAACCGCCTTAAACGTGGTTGCAATATATTATTTTTTATTTCTTGTTTAACGGTAGTTCGATACTTCAAGACTATTCCATGAGATTTTGTCCTACTACGTGTCTGTGTGCTAATTTTTGTATTTTCCTAATGTGTCAAAAAAACGCATGTTCAAGTCTAGTCCATTTATTCATAATTGTCCTATTATGTAAACAATCTTACTATGTTGTTTTATGATATACAACAATATAAATTAAAATACACTTTTTAGGAAATTACTTTTGTGGTTAATAAATGTTTTACTTGAGAATGTTTAGGTTTGAACGAATATTTGATTTATTTTCAACAAAAAACAACAAAAAGTACTGTGATGATTGTTTACATAATAGGAAAATTAAGAAAAAATGGAGTTTACCTAGTTTTTAAAAAGAGTCTTCTTTGAAGGCAAAGTGTACAAGCCCTGGAATGTAGTGAAAGAAGACGAATGATATAATTATACTTTATTTATTCCTGGTTGATTTTGGTTGACTTTACATTGAAATTGTGCGAGTATATATGTACAAAACTTGAAACAAGCCATATCGAGTTCTAAAATACTAAAGTGCCATCTATGCGATGGCATGATAAAACAAATTTAAACATTCAAATATTTGAATTTAGATTACATGAATATGAATAAAAAACTAATGAGGTTGACTGGCATGAACAAGTTTCAATAAATAATTTTTGATTTTGATTTTTTTTATTGCGTCGGCTATAACCTTCATTACTCAAATTCTGTATTAAATAATAAAGTAGATATGGTTGGCGTAACGGCTAAAACGTAAAACCACCCACTTACTTAAGTTTATCCGGATTATCTTAAGATTTATTTTAGGAGTCTCATTACAAGCTAATCCTAATTTAATAAAAATATATTTTCATTATTTAAAGTTAGAATTGTAGGCTTACCTTATTTTGCGGTTTAGTTTTACGGATTTATAAAACTTTGGGGAACCAAATTTTAATCTTCTTCTTTAGTGTGTCGACTCGGCAGGTCAAATTTGTGATGACCAATATGACGCCGCAGATATAGCATTATCTGCTGCGTCATACAGGTCTTTTAGCGTACAGATAGTACCTAAAGAACGCCAAATTTTTCATAATCGTATCTTTGTTGTCGTTTACGCTTTACCATTTTGTCTTGAATTAACAAGAATTTATTTATCTATTGCTATACAAAGCTCGATGTGAATGCCATTAGGTATACGAAAATGATTAAAAACTCAAAAACAAAGAAAAAAATGTCATTTGAAATTTAAAAAAAAAAAAAAAATTGGGAAATAGCGGTGCTTCTGTTAGTGTATTGTGCGTATGTTATAATATACTTATATCCCATGTAATAATTAAATCAACAACATAAATCGGGGTTTGTCGCGTGACACGAGACCGGCACGCACAACACAGAGAAGATTTTATACGGAGTCAAATCTCTCTTCTTCTTTAAGTTTTCTCATTTTATATGTCTTCTCTTCCTGCTCATGGTTTGGCTTTATCAAATCTCATAAAGAAAGTATAACATTAAAGTCATAATATCATATGTAATTTACATAACAACAACATTATTTTTTCAATCGATAATGAAAATTGGTTACTTTTTACACGACTGACCAAAAAAGGAATGTTATGTTTTCAGGGTTCATGTATGTATGTATGTATGTAAGTTTCTTTATTCCACCATAAGTCCTGAACGGCTTAACAGATTTTGATGTGAGAGGTATTTTTAGATTCCTTGCATTCCTCCGAGTGACATAGGCTGTAAGACGTCATCATAAAAACAAAATGGCGGATTATATATGCGAAAAATAGCAGACCAAAAAAATAAAATTTGATAAATCTTATCGAATGGGGTATCAAATTTAAGGACTTTAAAAGGCGATTTCAAAAATGTATATAACTTATGTTTGTATGTACTTTTTGAGTAAAAACTTGTCAGTCGTGTTTTTTATTTTTAATAATTAGCTTGTTAGTATTGCTAGTTATAATTTTTAAAGATATTTGTATTTTTAAATTATAAATTGATGTAAGTATAATATTCGAAAAAATACTAAGACATTTTAACTGAAAGCTAGAGCGGACGCTTATAAATTCCGCAAAACCACTTAGACAAGTTTGTACTAGTGTAGATTTTTGTATACCATACTAGTAATTAGTTTTGACAATTATAGCAGGTAATCGTATCCTAAAAGCTTGTACTCTGTACATTAATTTCCATCCAGTAACAAATATTCTCGCGTGTACGGTATTTTTATTGATACACAAAACCTAGACCTTAGCAAAGTATATTAATTCTGTGACCTTAGTTTCGTGCGCTATCAGTCAAATCGTTCTATTTAGATATAGGTCGTGGCTAAATTCAATAAAGATTAACAACACACTTCAAAAAGATGTGCCAAGGTTTCAAATGTACAAAGATACAGATACAGTATCACGTTTCTATCCCTTACGGGGTAGACAGAGCCAAGGGTCACGAGATTCGAACGCCACATTAAGATAGATAGATAAGATCTTTATTTGTAAACACTACAGTACACACACACACACAATAACACACATAGAACAGCAACAAACGTAGAAGAAAATAATAAGTTGTGACACACATTTGTGTGCTTAAGCTGGATTTATTGGTGGAACGGAGATTCAGTCAGATATAGTGACAGGTTGCTAGCTCATCGCCTGTGAGATGAATCCCCAGTATAAAACCCCCTCCCTTGGTTGACTTTTACTATCTGCACGGGAAGAGAAGCAGCAGGAACATTCTACTTACTTATGTTTTTTCTTCACTCCAGATCTGCGTGGAAGCAAACAAAGACGAAATAAAGAGTATACTTATCGAAATAAGACACATCACTTACTTTAATTCCCTACATTACTATATCTCCATCGGATACTGATCCGTTATGTTGACAAAACGATATATCAAGGTTTGAACTCAAGTTTTTAAGATTTGTAACTTGACATATGGTTTTATCAAAAAACAAACTCTCATCATCGAGTTATTCATGTACTACCAAATAATATTTTTCTTCATTAAGTTGATATATCGAGCTGTCAAATGTTTATTATACTTATATTAATGACATGTAAAGTGTTAGATGACAATAATATAAGTATTTGAGCAATAAGGACTTCCGCGCGTGGAACCGTGTCGCTCTATGATATAACGTTTGAGGAAGTTAGTTCCATGGCGGTTGGTTTTCCATTTAACCGCTTCTCTTCTAATCGTCCCTTCTGCGTTCGTAAGTTTCTACTACCGTAACACGGTATGTTCACAGTATGTTTACGAATATTCGAAACTTTAGCCTTGTTTAGGAGTTTTAGACAGTATCGAAATTATAACTAAGAACTTGTATTCTAAGCGTATTAACGTAGGAACAAGCTAGAATATGCAGCATATTCCAGCATAAATTATCGAATAATGAGAGCCGAAAGTTGCACGAATGCGCTAACGACGTTAGTTGGCACATTAGTCGACTAAAAGGTATTTTAGTTGGCGCCGACTATGTCTCAGACAGTCGTGTGTAACTGAGATTTTATAAAGGCCGTGCCTTAAACCCAGTGGCGCTTGTGTCATAAATTATAAGCAAAAAAAAAAAGAAATCAAATCAAATTCTTCTTTTTGGCGTTTCGATGCCATTCCAACGTTCCATTCAGATTGTACCCGAAAAGTGTTCCACCACTTTTACGGCCTCATCGTTGGCCGCCATAAGGTCATCTTGAGTGCAGGTATTGAGGCACTGAGGGCAGGACAACAGGTGACCCATAGTTTGGGGAGAGACACCACACTCGCACACATTTTGTGAATTAGGTAACTTTGATGAAATTTCGTATATAGATTTAGTTTTATTCCAAAATAGGGTGAAGCCCCGGATCGTCGTTTCATGTTTCACGTTTTCTTATCAATTATATAGAAGAGAAAATGTTAACCTCAGTCATAATACTTGTATTTCTCTAACCACGGCCATAAATATTTAACTAGCATTTCCTACACGGAATGAACCGTAAAATATGCGAGTTTATACATAAAATTTTAATGTCAGACTGTACTCACAATTAAAAAGGTAATAAATAAGCTTTGTCTAACCTTGAAAATGGGAAGTTTTCCGCGGTATGACGTTTTAGAAAAGTTGTCAATAACGTGCGCTCACACCGAGGATTCCATTTCCATTTAAAACTTCTTAAGTACAATGAAACGTCACATGGGCTGTCTGTCAAGACCATTTTTTTCAGAAAATGTTGAAAATTTCAGATACTCGGGTCCACGATCACTATCTGAAAAGTTACTCGTTCACGCGAATACTGCTGGACAGATCGTGTTTAAATTTAGTACACGCGTAATATAGCGTAGAATATACTTACCATAAATATCACATTATTATATATAACACATACGAGTATAATATTATAAACGAAAGTGAGTGAGTAAACAAACAATGTTTATTTGTTACCTTTTCACACCTTTTCTACTGAACCAGTCTTCCTGAAATTTCGCACACACATAGTTAGAAGTACTGAGAAGGACATAGGGTACCTTTCATCCTGGGAAAAAGCTTGTTCCCGCGGGAAGTTCACGCGGGTGAAGCCGCGGGCAAAAGCTAGTATTATTATATTCGTATTTTTTTATCCCCAAGTACATGCGAAGTTCCCCTGGGGGTGCACCCAGTAAAGAATAAAACTTCCTTTAAAGTTATCAGAAACGTTATATCGCAATGGATAGACTTATGTGGGTCTACAGTGGGTTATTTGAGTGGAAAACCTATATCGAGTCTAGTGATGTGAACTTTCTACAGCATCGATAGTTCAAAATGATTTGGATTATCCATAAAGCACATGTAGTAGTATATGCATAATTGCATATTTATTTATAGTTCTTATTTTTCTTTAATTTACTTCTGCTCTTTTTTAAATAAACTAATTGACCTTTTTGTTAAGGTATTTACTTATTGCACTGTAAAAATACAAAAGGCAATCTTAATGCTACATTTGTAATTAAGGCGATGGCAAAATGAGCGGTGTGATTGTAATCTAAAATTTTTATTCCTAAAATTAAAACTTTAAGTAATACTTATTCCTATTTCTAGTCTAGTAACGTAACTAGTACGTATTATTATCACAAATAACCGAAAAGACATATTAATTTGCCTTGCATTAACTAAACCAATTTTATATTTCGATTGTCTATTTATTTACAACAAAGACATGCACCATTCATGCGATGTCAAAAAAATAATTTTATACTGGAATTTTAAACGTCACATTAGACTTCATAATAGACATTTAGAGTTTATCGATGTCGATACACATCAATAAACTCAATTTCTTCATATCCAACAGTATTGCGCCCAGTATTTGCTATGCTAACTCATATGGCTTTGCCCGGAGCACCACCAAGGGTGTCCGTGCATTGCGTACTTCATATAGATACGTATTTAAACTTAGACTTGAGCTAATATCACATAATCACCAAAGAAATTAAGTGATTTAAATCATGTGGTGATTGTAAATTAGGTGAGGATGTTTGATAAATCACAGTCTACTGAACAGATTTAGATGAAATTTGGTATACGAGTAGAATGAAACCAATAATAAAACTTAGGGTTTTATCGAGTAGAGCCCGGAGCACAGCACAGCTAGTATTTTTATTTGGGAAAGTTGCTCAGAGTTGTCATCATTATCAAAATCAAAATAATCATCAAATTTAAGAGTGAGGCTTTTGAGGTGGAGTTCCTTCAATTTAAAAAAAAAAAAATTAAAATTGATTTATTTCAGATCAAGATCCATAGCACATTGAAATAATACATTAAATTATATTAAATTATTATATAAGTAGTATTAGTTAGTAGTAGTAGTAGTTATATAAGTAGTAGTAGTTTTACTCTTTCCATTGCCAAGTTGCCAACTGTTACACTTCCTGATACGACCCGATGCTGACTTTTTCCTTTATTTGTCACATGTAACTCTATCTTGGTCTTCCTGGGCCCCTTCTTTCTTTAACCTTTCTATCAGTTGTATTTAATACTAAATCGATAAATCGAATACAGATTATAAATGATGTTACGGTTAAACGACTCCTCACATAATGTGATCACTGAGCTGTGGGAAAGTAGAGATTGGCGATCGGAAATGGATATATCGAGAGACGTGCTTATCATGTTATATTAAATTCTATCAGATATATTAATCCATAACCTTATATAACCTTATATATATAACCTTATCTCTGTGTTATATACATAGAAAAAGTATTTTTTTGAGCTAGTTAGAAGGGACAAATGCAGTCTTTCAGTATCGGAACGCATGTCGCCAGTTTGAAGTTTGCACATGGCCAATGAAACTACATAACCAATATACGTGAGTCAGTTAGAGTTATATGTTACGCAGTCTCTCTCCATCATCTGAGCGCTTACCCGGTTTCATGCTCAGCGTACGCGTCGTAGTACAGGGTCCGCTTTCCTACTGTTTCTTCTCCTCTTATTTAATAGTTACTCTTACGCAGCAACTATTATATTGTACTAGCTGGCGCCCGCGGCTTCGCTCGCGTTAATCCTTTCTTAGCGGATGCCTACGTCATAATATCTACCTGCATGCCAAATTTCAGTGCGATCCGTCCAGTGGTTTGGGCTGTGCGTTGATAGATCACTATGTCAGTCAGTCAGTCACCTTTGAGTTATATATATAGATGTGCCTGAACCTATATTTACTAAATTATTGGTTCCCCCAGGGGCAACTAGTCTATTATATTTTATGTGAACAAACGATTGGAATTTCATTATATTTAAGAAAAATGTGTGGCTCAAATTGTTCCAAACAAAATAATGCGGGAAAATTATCAAATTTTCCGATATTAACTTTGTCCCTTGCCAATATCCCTTTAGGCCCCAACCGCGCGCATATTAACAATAATATGTTTATCCCTTCTTCATTTAAGTAGCTTTTATAAGATTGTCGTTTGTACTAGCTCTGTCAAATAACTTTATCTGAGATTTTTCTCTTTTAAAATAATTTAAAAATTGCTTCTGAAAATTTCATTTTCGGGATGATTATACATTTTAAAACACATTTTTTATACCTTTGGGTTACAACCTTCAATCAATTAATCATTTATTTATTTCGTCAGACACAGGTAGTACAAGGTGTAGGGGATATTCAATTCATATAAATATATGAATTGAATAAGTACTCTATGCTGTGCCATTTGGCATACAAAATTAACATACATATCTGCATACAGTAGTCATCTCTGGTTAAAAATACTACAAAAACTCTACTAACTGTTAGAGCATACGTTCAACGTTTTAAAGTAGACTGAGCGACGAAAAAATTAATCGAGTATCATCAACGTCTTAAAGAAATAGATGGTCTATTTCCAAAATTTTTCTGTAGAATTAAAACGCTGTCAACAAACTTCCACACAAGTCCCGAGTGTCCCAGTGGCCTATAAATCGAGTCTGATCGATTGCCCGTATGTTCCCCATGATCCGGCTATGTTCACGGAGATATGGAGAAGCAGAGATGGGTTTACGCCCCGGGAAGAAACGTTTCCCGCCCGTTTATTCCCGAGCGTAAGCCCATCTATGGATGGGTTTACGCCGCGCCGGGCAAAAATCTTTTCTTTCCTGTATTCTCGAGCAAAAACCCATCTATGGTAGAAAGTAATAACTTAATGGATGTGGTACAATCGACGTTAAAGACTTTTATTTGTCAAAAAATTGATGCAAGCATTTAAATTACAGGTAAATACAAAGAGTAAAACTAATCTAAGGTTTTACTACGGCCATTGTCTGTCTTGAGTTGATCATGAAAAGTTGTTGATGTGCTTGAGTTTATAACTCGCGAATTTTTTATCACTTTAAACTCCAAAACTTCAACGCAAGACTCATCCAATCATAAGTCGTTAAAACCTCTCATTAGTCGGTAAATTACGACTTAAGACTAGAGAACTCTATCAATACAAAACTAACACACTATTTTAAATATATGCTGAAGAATATAATAAGGTCTATTTTGGTAAAACCTCTTACCTACGTCTTCATCATCCACAGCCTTCCGTGACCCACTGCTGGGTATAGGCCTCCTTCTGTCTACGCCAACCTTCTCGGTCCTGGGCCATCCTACTCCAGTTGTTGCCTACCTACGTCTTACCTATGACTTTTATTGTGATAAATGTGAATTATATTGGTCGGGCGAGAAAATTTACAAATAAGTTAGTATGTTGCACTATCCGTCTTCATACTAAAATGTGTAGTAAGATAGTTACCTATTTACTTGCACTTTTCAAGGTTATTACCTAGACTGGCGCCTTTTGTCTTGACATTTTTCCTATACGATGAATTGTTAAATCTTATATTTGGTAGAGCATAAAAATAAAAGTATAAAAACTTATTATCTTTTATTAAATTAAAGCAATTACTCTGACATCAAAGTGCGATCTGTCGAGAAAATATAAGGAAAATTACCTAAAGTATTAGATTATTATTTCAATCAAAAAGATACTTTTAAACCCACTTTTCCTTATTAAATATTCAAAATAAAAACAACGTTTTAAGATAAAGACAAAAGTATTTTTCTTTAACAAAATCGACCTTATTATCGTACAAGAGAGATTCTACGCCAAAAACTCAGTAAAATATTCCGGATATCCGTAAAAACAAGGGTTTTTATCCGGATAGTGTTCTTTGTTGGGACATAGTTTACTGGATGCGGCTAAGCGTCCCATTTTAATGATATACCGGTTTTGGTAAAGACGAATAGCGAAGCGTGATGAAGTAAATTTTGAATGCTTCAACATTTTTGGTTGTGGTGAATAATCTTTGTTTTATTGAAGTTCTTTGAGGAATTCAACGTCTTTCTCTTCAACATTTGATGTTTCGATCTCCGTGACCCGTATCATCATAGTATCGTGTTTGCACATAGATTTGAAAAGTCTCCGTGCTTACTATTAGAATTTGGTACCATTTTGTACGTAAGTACAAAAAAACCCAAGGTTTGAAGTGCTTCCGGACCCCGGACCTCGCGTGTTACGATAAGAAGAAGATAAGTACATTTTGTAATTAAACTGAGCAGATTTTGGTTACATACATAAAAGAGAAGGATACGATTTAAAACACACTTATGGTTCTTCAATCCTCAAATTCCCGTGGGAACGGAGTCTCGGGACGCAGCTGTATCAAATGTGTAATTGTGTACTTTGTTCACAAGGGCTTCGCTACCGTGGTAATATCATGTTATAACGTGTTGTGTTATTTCAGGTGGTATTCTACCCGTAGTCCAAAAATCTAAATCGAAATTTATTTTATACTAGCTTTCGCCCGCGGCTTCGCCCGCGTGAATTTCCCACGGGAACAGTGCTTTTTCCCGGGACGAAAGGTACCCTATGTCCTTCTCCGTACTTCCAGCTATGTATATGCAAAATTTCAGGGAGATTGGTTCAGTAGATAAAGCGCGCAGAGGTAACAAACAAACACACAAACTCACTTTCGCATTTATAATATTAGTTAGGATTAGGATAAATATTTATCTTGTATATCTCATTATAAATGAATTGTATTCTTTAATGGGAAATAAACGTAAATCTGTCCTGTACAATTTGGCTGATTGAGTAACAAGCTCACATCTGAACCTTTAATATATTAGCTGGATGACTGCATTTGAATATTCGGCCGTATTGTCTTAAGACGTATCCAGTAGTTAGCAAGTCGTTGTGTCAGTGTAAATATTTATAAGAACTACATATTTATGACTGGTCGGACCGCTGGGTTAATTCAATTTGAGCTGATTCCGTCGCGCTCAGCGTTTCCGGATGTCCCGTGGTTTATGGCATATGCGCTTTGTTAGCCCGCAAAATAGTGTTGTGGCGACATGTTCCTGACTGTGGTTTGCGGCTTCGCTCCCGTGGGAATTTCAGGAATCTGAATAGATCTCTCCTCCTTAGATCCTTCCTTGTAAATGTGGCTAACGTTCTTTTATGGTTATCGTTCTAGAATTTTCTACACAGTACTTGGCTCCCTTAAAAATGAAATAAATATAAATTTAAACGGAAAAATCACACAGTTTGAGTTCGCAACAAAGTAAGTTTGAGACTTGTGTTATGGGATACTAACTCAACGATATTGAATTATTAATACATATAAAGATAAACATGTAAGACCCTTTAGAAATATTTCAATGCTTTTGTTGGCGAAGTCGAAAACAGCGCATTTTCTTATCTTAACATTGAACTTTGCTCCCATGTCACATTTATGTCTTTGACTAGCTGCGCCCCGGGGCTTCGCTCCCGTGGAAATTTCGGTATTTAAAGTATTCTATTTAAAGTATGCTATTCCCGGTATTTTTCTACTCGTTTAATAAATTTCATCGAAATAGAGAGATCGTCCAGTAGATTTTGCGTGATTGAGTAACAAACATCCTCACAAACTCACATCCAAATTTTCGCATTTATCATATTTAGGGTTATATTTTTATCTCAAACATTCTTATAGAAACAGAGGGCTCAACTAATGTGTTCAATTTTCATTACAGTGAATTCTAAAATCTTGCTGAAGGCATTATTTAGCGACATTAGTGGCCATAAATCAAGGGCCAATGCCCAGGGCAGGCAATTAGCAGGGGCTTGAGGGATATTGGAGGGCAGATGGAACAAAGCATTGCCTTCATTGGGGAGGTTACAATTGGTTAACTTGAATTTATATCTTGATTGCTTGCTATTTGTTTATTTTATACGTACGCAAGAAGGAGTGTTGTTTTCAGGGTTTAAGAGATGTGAGTTTCTTTAATATATCATAATTTTCACTGATATTCTCCTTGACGAAGCATGGTAAAACGGTAATTTTGTATTTTTTCCCAATTTTTTGATCTACTCAAGCTTAATCCTAACTAATATTAAAAATGCGAAAGTGAGTTTGTTTGTTACCTCTTCACGATTTATCTTCTGAACCAATCTTCCTAAAATTTCGCATACACATAGCTGGAAGTACGGCGAAGGACATAGGCTACCTTTCATCCCGGGAAAAAGCACAGTTCCCGTAAGAAATTCACGCGGACGAAGCACCGGGGAAAAGCTAGTCGATTTATAAAAATAATTTTTTACAGTTTTTTGTACAGATTCAGAAAATACATTGATCTCCTCTTCGTAACAATAAATATATGTGGGTTAGCACTTGGCTCAAAAAGCCCGTGCTTTTTTCCTTTATCAGCCTCGTCCTGAGAGTTCCAATTGGAAAGACAACAAAAATAAAAGGAATATGAATGTAGAGAAGAAAAATCTTGAATTTTGAGAATACAATTATTGATGTGTTTTAAACTTTTATTTATTAAAATTAAAATGCGTATACTAAGTTTAGGTCATTTAAGGGTATAGATAGATCTATATTTAGGATGCGGCTACGAATTCACGTAACCCTCACTATATTATGAAAGATTATATGTTTGTGGAAACAAATCACTGTAGTAGAAATATCATATGCATGGGATCAGCAAACTTATGCGTACCAGGAGATAAGAAGCGGCCTAGAGTTAGAGTGTCCGCGCATATAGATGAGTTCGGGATGAGTTGCGATGATCCCGAATAATAAATAGCACCCTGATTTTAATAATAAGTTATGTAGGTTTGCGTGATTCGATTTGTAGTTTCACTTTTTGCTCATCATTTGAGATTATTTTTTCACTTGACATACATTTTTAAGAAGTAGGTATAAATGACATATTATAGATCAATGGACTGTTTTGATCACAAAGCCTAAATTGCAGAACGTATATGAATGCAAAATGCCTAAAACGCAATTGACTTATATAGGTCAGGTTGGCTACTTGTTAACTTTTATTCATTAGTAAAATTTGCACATAAAAGTCTAAAGTAAAAGTCTAAAGTAAATTTGTTTAAAATTAGTAACATGTTGTCACAAATTTTTTCCAGTGTATAAATACAAACGATACCGACGCTAATGTAAACATGGGACATAGCATTCCATAGAACAGTTAATTAGGACCAAAATCAACACTCCAAGAGCCGCCTCCATGAGCGCGATGCGTCGAAAGTTGTCTTTTTACAGAATTACTGCAATAAAAGTGGGTAGCGACGACTAAGGAATTTTAATTGAGTCCCCATTGCTCGGCGAAGGTACAAAGCTTGGGCGGTAGCGGAATAGTATTTTTATTTACCTTAGTGGATCTCCTTCTTCTTAGTCGTATTCTTATGTCTGAGGGTCGTGACCACCAGTAGCTCTTGTGGCTAAGGCCTTCCAGGCAATGCGGTCCTGTGCCTGTTTTAGGGCCAGATGGAGTTTCATGTTAAGTGGATCACACACAGAAAAATGTGGCTTGGTTTCACGCTGTTAAAACAGAGAATAAAGCTAGTAATTCAATGAATTAATCAAGCTAGAGACTAAAAGAGTTTCGCAATACGCCTGAAGGCTTTTTAACAAAATCGTTATTAAATTTCATAATCATGTTACATTATTATTAGACATAGAAAAAAAATCATTATTAAGAAAATTTTTATTTTAACTTTATGTATTATATTTATGAAGCGGTGGTGGCCAAGTGGTAATGACACCAGCCTGAGGTCGGGTAGGACCCGGGTTCTAATCCTGCCTGTGTCACATGATTTTGTAGACCAATCTGACTCATGTATGGTAGTTTTCTCATAGAGCATCACTTGCTTTCGGTGAAGGAAAACATCGTGAGGAAACCTGCACATTGGCTGTCTATTTATTTTACTAGTGTGTATACGGTAAAGTCATGTCAGATGCCTTTAGAAGACTTAAATAAATTCTGACACCAGTGTTAGTAATAACACACTCGATAAGAAAGAAAGATCTCGACCTGTGACGCCGCATGCACTTGCTTGCTTTCCCAGGTTCAAATCCTACTCCACTCGTATCTTATGAGTAAGTACGTGTTGTGTGCTGGGACAACTGATTAAAACGCCGATGCGAGAATAGAGAAATGACATTTATTTACATTTTTTTTTCTTTTTTGAACAGGACTAGAACATAGTTTGCTCTAAAAAGCATTTACTACTACACCGGGACGTTTTGAGGCGAGGGCTTGTCGCGACTCCAACAGCCTTTTCGGCAAAAGCGCAAGGGGCTCCCAGTTGGGAAACGAACCTCGGCCATGGGCTTTGCCTTTGAACAATGGCGAGCGATGCAAGCTCGTGAGCGATACAACACTCATTGCCTTAAGGGCCTGACCTAACTGCCTTATGGGCCTATGTCGGCGTGAAGCGCCCAGGTACATACCGGTACCGGGTAAAAAGTTGTCGAGCTATCCCTGCTTCTTCGCCCTCGATTCCGTCGAGTGCGGTTTGCGCGGTATCGTGGAGAGAAACTCTGGCTCCCGGTTGGAGCTTCCGCAGAGTTATCGAGCTGGGGGTTTGCAACCGTAATGGGGTCGTCTGGATCGAATAGGACGTGCCTCGGACGTCGACACCTCAAGGGGACTCCTCTGGTGGGGGTACACCCCAGTTAGCGGCTTGGACCACTAAGGGATTTGGATGAGTGGCAGCTCTCTGGAAGTATCGTTTAGATACGCCTTTGAGATAACTGGCGATGGAAGGAAGTTCTAAGTCTCTGTGCAGGTCACGGGTGCGGTGTCCCCGGGGTGCCCCGGTGGCTCTGACCGTGAACCTGTTTTGGAGTACTTGAAGCTTCTTCAGGTGGGAGGGTGCTACGTGTGCGAACACTACGCTGGCGTAGGTCATGACTGGGCGGATGCACAGCTTGTAAAGAGTCAGCTTATTTCTAAGTGACATCTTTGCGTTGCTGATCATGGGAGATAGTCGGCCGAGGTAGAAGGCGGCTCGGTTTCGAACTCTTTGGATATGGGCCCCGAAAGTGAGGCCGCCGTCGAGTATGACACCCAGATATTTAGTTTGGTTTACCCATGGAATGAGTTTGCCAAACATGGATATCGTCCGCAGGAGCGGTTGGGTGCTGTAGGCGGAAGGGCGTGTTGCACCTTGTCTATCCCTGTTGTAGAAGAACACTGCCGCGCTCTTCTCAGGGTTGACTTCGATGCGCCACTTTTTGAACCAAGCGCCGAGAGCGTCGGCCGCTTGTTGGAGTCGCCTGGATATTACATCCTTGCGGGTGGAGGAGGTGTAAAGTGCCGTGTCATCGGCGAATAGGGCCAGCTCCACGTTGGGAGTGCGCGGTACGTCATTGGTGTACAATGCGTATAGGATGGGAGACAGAACGGAGCCTTGCGGAACTCCGGCTGTGATAGGATGGGGGCTGGAGAGGTGACCCTCTACTCTGTAGCGAAAGGTTCTGTTCGACAAGAAGTTTCGTATGATGTGCACGAGACTGTCAGGCAATCCCATATTGGCTAGCTTGGATATCAAGCCAGCATGCCAAACTTTGTCGAACGCTTTCGCTACATCGAAGAAGAGTCCTCCAGTGGTTTGGCCGCGGATGCGGCGACTAAGGATGTGCTCCGTGATGCGGTGCAGTTGGTTGACGCAAGAGTGTTTTGCGCGGAAACCCATCTGCTCGTTGGGCAGGAGGTTCAGGCACTCGGTGTAGTCCCTGAGTCGTCTCGAGATTATTCTCTCGTATATCTTCCCAATGCAACTGAGTAAGCTGATTGGTCGATATGAGGTGGAATTTTTCAGGTCTTTGCCTGGTTTTGGGATACCTATGACTGTTGCTTGTTTCCAGGCGTCTGGAAATGTGCAATTTGCTAGGCAAGCATTGAAGATGCTTACTAGCAGAAGTAACAGGGTCTGGGGTAGGCTCTTTAGAAGGCCGTTGGAGATCCCGTCAGCTCCAGGAGCTTTGCGGGGGCGTAGGGACTTGATGATCGACTCGACTTCGTCGATCGTGGTAGGAGTGACATTTATTTACAATACTTTACATTATTATATACAAAAGTTTATTGCTACAAAATATGTACTTGGTGATGTGAGTACGATGCGGTGGTGGGGGTAGCGCTGTTTCAACGCGCGGCTTGTATGCTCCTACATACGCTTCTTGCCCGTAGCAAAGAAAAAATGCCAGTTGGGATTGTACCAATCTGACTATTATGACATGAAATTAGTGATTTCACCGAACTTTTTCATTATTTCGCGATCATTTTGATTTCGCGATCGCTTGTAACTTGTAAAACAATTTCACTAAAGCCCCCGAAACAAGATGGCTTCACAAAATATAGCGTCATTAATACCAAAAATTCCACCGTTTTTCCTTTACTACACTAAAGGGCCTTTTCAAAGCGCCCAGACTGATTTTTTCCTGTTCCTGACATAAATACGCTTATGTTAGTACAATCAGCCTTATAATAGGCTAATGTGTAGTTTTACATTGACCTTTATAAAGTCCATTTATGTGTCTATCGGTACTTTCCTTACTGTCTATATTAACGGGAAGATAACTTAGGCATGTATCTTCATTAACTGCTTTAATTCTATGAAATTGGGTAAAAAATATAATATTTTGTTGAAGTCACATAATTTTTTCTCTATAGTAATCTCGCCCGTCATCATCTGGGTCGACATTACATATTATTAGTTCTAGGGGCGTGTTAACACGGCCGTGACCGGGGAAGTGCCCGTTAAACAGGCTGAGACTGGACATTTTGAAACAGCCCAGATGTGGTCGGAATGTTTGCCCAATTCTGTTTACTACTGCCCAAAATAGCGCATGGAAATTACAAGCGAACGCAGCCGTGTTAAAATAACGCTGTATTTTGATGTTAATAATTTTAAATTCATGGAAGCTGGGCTGCTATTTTCGTAAATATTTTTCATTCAGTATATATGGGCTTTTTTAAAATTGCCCGGTATTACAATATCAGTTAACGGACTTGACATTTACTGTGAAAATGTGTGGGAAGTTTTAATAATTGCTTTTTGGGTTATTAAATTTAATTAACAGAGATAAAAACGGAACTGTTTTCTTCAAAACTGAACTAATTTGTTATACAATTGAGAGCAATTATAAAACTTTATATACGATTTAAAAAAGGAAAGATTTGTCTGTAATATTTGCAAATTTTTAGGGTTCCGTATCTTACAAGATCACTTTGTTTTTGATGGGCAAACTCAAAATCGTATTGGTAAAAAGTTGATTTTGTAAAGAGTCCAAAGTTTAACTTTAAAAATTTTATTACAGAAATAAAGGGAAGTAAAATTGCTCGTTATTAAAATATTAATTGCTCATGGAGCCATCAATAAAAATACCTTACGAATCAAGGTATTAGCATGAAGCTTACCTTTAATATATAAAAAGAAAATTAACGCTACAAAAACGTTTCTTAAAATGATACACCCAAACTTCTTTGAATTTCCTTCTCGATGATCTGATTGGCCCCTTTGATCGTCGGCTCGGGATTAACCTTATAAGTTATTTTTATCCCACAAACACTCCCAAGGGATGAGCCAAACAGCTCAACATGAGAAAGTAACGATAAATATGAATTTTCATAAAATTTGAACGGCATTTCCTTTTGGAATATGATCAATTTGGTCGTCTCTTGGGGAACGTATGGTAATTTTTTCATAACATTTATCTTTATTTTATGTATGTTTCATAATCTTGTATATTAATAATATTAACATGGTATTTAAGAGATGAGGGAGGAATTACTCCCAAATAATACTTAATGTATCTGCTTAAATAATTGGCTTATTTTTTTTTAATTTCTAATAGAAAAAGGAAGTTATCCACTGTGCCACAAAAGTGCAGCTTTCGAATTCAGTACATACCAAGCATAGTCGAACCTAGCAATAACTATTCCGAAGCGCTAACTAGTAGTACCCAGTGCGAGCCAGTTTGAACCAGCTTCAGCCGGTTTTGGCTCGTTACAGCGCCGGCAGTCACGTACCGTCTACTTTTTAATTCCTTATGCAACGGCTTCACAACTTTGTCATTAAAAAAAAACACTGTCTCTAATGAAAAACCTAATTATTAAAAAAATAAATAATTCAGTCATTATCATCGTCACGAATTAATTGTATTTTTATGGCATTTCATTTCGTATTTACATAATATTATTCGGACGTCATTCGATTTTTAATTTTCATGCTGCAACGGTTATTGAGTTAATAATCCGCCATTTTGTTTTTATTATAAGTAATGTCATAATGAAAATGTAGGTCATAAAGTCGTTAGAATTGGTAAAACATTTTAGAGACTTTGTTTTTCTATGAACTTAGCGAATTTTCGAAGCAGACTTTAGACGTTAAGGTTAGTTCGTTGTTTGTTTAACTACCCATTGTTAAACTCAAACCAAATATGACTATATGACTGGGATTAGTAGTAGGGATTTTACATATCTATGATAATGCGTCGTTGACATGGATGATAAAGAGATCTAATCTCGTAAAATAGGTACTTTAGATAGTTGTTCATGTAGCATCATGAACATCATTTGCGTAAAAATGTATAACTATTTTTGATTGATACAAAATTGCTTTTCCGAGTATATTTAAGCGTCCTTTGTAGCGGAGACGTGACGTGTTAATACGTCAGATTGGAAACAATGGCCGCTTGATGGGCGCCCAGCCGTCTAGACTTATGGATGCAAATAAGTTTGTTCCCGTGACATATACAATCAATCAATTAATTTAAGAACTTCGTTCTTGTCGGTGGAGTAATTTCCATGTATGCCTCTTTTTTCTGCCATCGATTTGACCTCTCTATACGACACGACCTCTACCTTCTCTTTAATTTCGTCTATAAATGCCCTCCTTGGCTTTCCCTTGCCCTTCTTGGTTTTCCTTTCCCTCTTCTCGTATACATACGATGGAAATCAAAATTCAGAAATACGAGGAAACACAAAGAAGAATTGTCCAAGAGCGTCATGTGAAATAGCAAGAGAAGTACTTTCATAGTTCAATTTGACGTTACCTGAGATTATGTTAACATACATACTGTGGCTAAATTGACTCGATAAATAGCACTTGTACACTGTCAATCACCACATTGGATCGAATGCTGGGAGCATTCGCCGTTAATATGCGTTACAGACGATTTAGACAATAGAAACAATGCACAGATCACTTACCATGTAGGCAGGCTTCGAGCACGATTCCTCACGAATAGTTCTTCCTTTAGACACCTGGCCGGCCAGCCACACACGATTATAAAGTTCCAAAAACACTGTTGAGCACTTGAAGTTTGATTAGGATAATTGAGTAAAAAAGATGTAATGTTTGGTGCGCGCGCGCCTTCGATTCAACGTCCAGACTCAGAATAGTTTACTGGTTCTGCCACCAGCCTATGGCGCTGTATTCCAAGACGCCGGTAGGATAGTACATGCGCCGGCGGTAATCCGGGCGCTCCATTGGCTAAATCGCCTGCAGCACGACGAATCATGATGATTGACAAGTGCGTCGATAACGCGCGCGGAATTCGAATTGAAAAGTAAACGAAGTTTACGTTGAAAACGGAACATTCCGCCCACCAAAATACCAATGGGATTTTCCCAGAGTAAGAATAAGAAACGGTAATTAACGATAAATATGTTTAAGTTACTATCCTAAACTTAAAAGCTAAGAAATGCTAAGTTATAACGATTATACGGATGGTAGAGGACATAGTTTGACCAAAGGTCTCTTAAGCGAGTGATCTCTGGCTGTTCTAATGGTTGCGACTCTAACTACCCCATCAGGGCCAGGATGCAAAGAAACAACTCGTCCTAATGCCCATTGAAGAGGAGGCCGATTGTCCTCTTTTATAAGTACGATTGAGTTTACAGTTAACGGTGTTGAGTCCGTGGTCCATTTTGCTCGCTGAGTTAACCCATGTAAATATTCATTTTTCCAGCGTTTCCAAAATTGTTGTTGAAAAGATTGGATAAGTTGCCATCGATTCAGTCGATTGATTTTTACGTCCTTGTAGTCGAAATCAGGAACTGCTGTAAGAGGTTCTAGCGTTAAAAAATGACCGGGCGTAAGAACGTTCAAATCGTTAGGATCCGAGCTCAATGGACACAAAGGCCGCGAATTTAAAATTGATTCGATCTGAGCGAAGAGTGTGGTAAGCTCTTCAAACGTTAAGACCTGATCGCCAACAATACGGTACAAATGACTCTTTGCGGCTTTGATTTGGATTTCCCACACCCCTCCGAAGTGGGGAGCAGAAGGTACGTTACGTTTAAAATCTATTTTTTCCGCATGAGAGGCTTGTTCGATACATGATGCTAGTTGTGAACTTGCACCAACGAAATTCGTACCGCAGTCAGAGTGAATAACATTGCAGCGGCCACGACGAGAAACGAAGCGACGCAATGCCGCGATGAAGCCGTCAGTCGATAAAGTAGAAACCACCTCAAGGTGCACTGCTTTTGTACTCAAGCATACGAATAAACACAAGTACGCTTTATCGATTTTAGCACCACGATGAAGCCCGAGCTTAATTCGAAAAGGCCCTCCTAGATCGACACCTACGACAGAGAAAGGTTTTGCCTGATTGACACGAAAGGCCGGAAGGTCGCTCATAAAAGGTTGCAAAGGTTTCGGTTTAAGACGGTAGCATCTTATGCATCTTGAAAGATGATGACGTACAGCATGCTTTGCCGCAAGTATCCAAAACTGTTGTAAGATCAGATAGTTGGTTGTGTTCAGACCGGGATGAAAATTGTTTCGATGAATAGATTCGATTACAGCGGATGTAAGAACACTCTTTTTGGGCAATAATGCGGGATACTTCTGTTCGAAGTCAAGATCGGAGTGCGCTAGGCGCCCGCCTACTCTGAGTATACCCTGCTCGTCCAAAAACGGGTTTAGTTTACGAAAACTACGAGGTAACTGTATCTTTGATTGTAATTTGGATATGACATCCGAAAAACAACGTTGTTGGAAATGTTTCACGATAATTAGTAACGCACGATGACGCTCAGCGTCCGTTACGAAAAGATTATCTGATCGCGGAACAGTGTTACGCATGTTATTACAAAACCTGCGAACGTAAGCGATAATGCGACAGATTTTATCTAAAGAAGAATATTTTTCGAATAGCCGATCAATTATAGACGTGTGATTAACGCTTTCGATTTGATCCGAAACGAGAACCGTGGTGCGACGCTGCTCAGAGAGCACCGCATTGTCATCGTTTGAACGATTTTTCGATGTATCGATTGGCCACTCAGACTGTGGTTGAGACAACCATTCTGGGCCCGCCCACCATAGGGCATTGTTTAGCAAATCGTGAGGCAATTGCCCACGCGAACAAACATCTGCAGGATTTGTGACAGATGGTACGTGCCTCCAGCACTCGGTCGGCACGATATCTTGAATGTGACTTACGCGGTTTGCAACGAATGTCACCCAGCGAGAAGAAGGAGCTCGCAACCAGGACAAGGTAACGGTGGAGTCACACCACACATAAGTGTCATGAACAGGAATCCGCAGCGTGCCCTTGACAAATTTGATAAGGTCTGCGAGCAAAAGTGCACCACACAGCTCTAGGCGAGGTAACGATTGACGTTTCAAAGGAGCTACACGAGCCTTAGCACAAACGAGAAAGACGCGAACGGAGCCGTCAGACTCGGTAACGCGCAGGTATATAACGGCGCCATATGCTGCTTCGGAGCTGTCACAAAATCCATGCAGTTGATATGATTGAGCGCTATCGGTAGCGTATTTACGTGGAATCTTAAGATTCCTAACTTGAGGAAGCTGTTCGGAGAACTTTTCCCATAGAGAGATAATTTCCGGTGGGGGCTTATCGTCCCATGAAAGACCTAGAATCCAAAGCTTTTGAATAAAGCATTTAGCTTGAATTGTTAAAGGAGATAGAAAACCCAGAGGATCGAAAATTCTGGCAACCTCACTCAGAATCGTTCGCTTGGTGCACGGTTGATTAGATGGATTTACGGTAAAGACGAACGAATCCGAAGCAGGCTCCCACTTAAGGCCCAGAACCTTGATAGTTGTGTCTTCAGTTTCGGTAAAAGTGATTGCTTCTGAAAGACACGCCTCCGCGGGAAGATCGCTAAGTAGCTCGGGTCGGTTACTCACCCACTTTCGGAGCTCAAACGAGCCAAGACCGAAAAGAGCGATGAGTTGAGTTTTGATTTCTCTGGCGTCCTTCAGCGATGAGCTTCCGGATATGACGTCATCAACGTATATGTCGGAAGTTAAAACGGTTTTGGCCTTTGGGTACTTGTGACCCTCATCGTTGACCAGTTGCTGAATAGAGCGGCACGCCAGGAATGGAGCGGAAGACACTCCGTATGTTACGGTATTTAATACGTACTCTTGAAGAGGCTCATCCGGGTGAGCTCGCCAGAGAATACGTTGATAATCACGATGTTGAGGAGCTAGGTTGATTTGACGGTACATTTGGCGCACGTCTGCCATGAAGACAATTGCGTGCTCACGGAAATGAAGAAGGATCTCTACGATATTTGATTGTAGCTTCGGTCCCGTCAGCAGCGAGTCGTTTAGCGATTTGGAAGTTGCATCTTTAGCCGAGGCGTCGAATACAACGCGAAGCTTCGTTGTAGCGCTGTCGGGACGTAGCACACAATGGTGCGGTATATAATACTTGCCTTGACCCATTTGCTTGGCAGGTACCAGAGTCATGTGACCACTGTCGATATAGTCAGTCATGAACTCCACGTATTGTTGGTTTAAATTGTGATCGCGATACAGACGCCTTTCAATGGCATGAAAGCGTCGTAAGGCTATCTCTCGAGAACCTTCAAAGACTGGCTCCTCGTCGTCCTTGAAGGGGAGACAAACTACATATCTACCTGTCTCGTCACGGTAGTGATTACTGAGAAAACTATTTTCACAGCGTTGCTCTTCTGGGGTCAATCGGGAAGATTGTGGAACGTTATCGATTTCCCAGAAACGTTGAACAATTTTGTTTAAACTATCGTCTACGGTAGAAGGGGCTACTCCTAGTAGACTGGACGATGCGAGTCTGGACTTCCCAAGAAGAAGCCAGCCGAAGACTGAGTTGAAAGCTCGCGGTTGAGAGGCGTTACCCTTCAGACGTTGTTCGAGAAGTGACTCAGCAAAGACGTCGGCACCTAACAAGACGTCGATTGGACCAGGGATGTCAAAACCAGGATCAGCTAGCGGTAGTGTTTTGACCTCCTCCCATCCTTTCGTATTTAGCCTTGCTATCGGTTGATCTCCGCAAATGCTCGGTATGACGAGCATTCCCAGACGAAACTTTACGTTACAGTTGGTGCCAATGTCGCATGTAACAAAGCCACTGACTGAGGCAGGGCTGCCCCCTAACCCATAAACGTTGATATTACCAGTTATAGGTTTTAGATTTAATCGTTGAGCGGCGTGAGCCGTGAGAAAATTGTTTTGACTGCCGGTGTCAAATAACGCGCGAAATGTATGAAATTCACCAGAAGCATCACGAATCTGGACTAGAGCTGTTGCCAGTAACACGGTTGTGGTTACGGTTGGATCAGACTGAGTTAACGAATCCTTAGCCACTAAGGTCGCCGAGCTTGCCGCCGGCTCCTTATGTAGCAAAGTGTGGTGTTTACGTCTACATTGTCGACATGAAAACATTGATGTGCACTCTCGCACTGAATGGGATGCGTTAAGACAATTGTAGCACCATTTCTTTTCAGTGGCCACAGCCATGCGCTCATCTATTGATTTTGCCAAAAAATCACTACAGGCCGAGATGTGATGTTCATTACGACAGTAGGCACATTTACGAATCGAAGTGCTCGAATTGTGAGCAGGTTTCGCTTGTTGTTTATCACCAACATTTTTATGAGTAGTGACGGTGGGAGCGACAAGCGAATGCGTGACGTTATGTCGCTTGAACTTCTGTGAAGTTCCCGGTGTGTCCTTTGAAACGTTAGCGGTTTTATTGGTAACATTCGAAAAGTGCGTGTCGCGAATTAATGCTTCACCTTTAGAGTGTAAGAATGCCCTTAAATGGTTATACTGTGGAAGCTCAATATCGGTATGTTTTTCCTCAAACTCGCGTCTTAATTTGGTATCGAGTTTGGCCAGAACATTATAACAAAGAACAAAATCCCATTTATCGGTAGGTAATTTTAAAGTTTTTAAAATTGTTAAGTTCTCATCGATCGTGTCTAAGGCGCGTCGAAAATCTTGAGCGTTCGAAGTCTTTAAACTAACGTCCAAGATATCACGCCAGCACGTAAACGCTAATTCGCGTTTATCTTCATAACGGGACTTGAGAGCCTCGTACGCACTTAAATAATGTTCACTTGCAACAGGAAAAGTTCTAATGAACGATAAAGCATCACCACTTAAAACTGACACGAGATAGTGAAATTTCTCAATATTACATAAGGAGGTAGAATCATGTATCAACGCGTTATAAGTTGCAATGAACTCAGGCCATTCCTTGATAGCACCGGAAAAAGTTGGCAACGAAATTTTTGGTAACCGCATATTTCCACAGTGCGAACCGGTCAATGAATTATGTTTCGAAGTGTCAGCTTGTTGAGATGAACGTTGTTCAAATTTTCGTTGAATTGCCAACACTTGAAAATACAATTCGTCAAATCGATCCTGAAGTTCATCGTCCTCCTCATCGGCATCATCCTTAAGAAGGTCCAAAATAATAAAATGGGAGTCATGAAAACTATCAGCAATCGTTTTTATTTCATGACAATATGAAAGAAATAACCCTACTTGTGATTCATCGGTATTGGCTAAAGTACCTACTTCCAAAGCCTTCGTTAAGCGATTATATGCTATAGTTCGTTTACGTCGCAAACTGGGCAAATTATTAATAGTGTACGTATTTTCGATACCCTTTTTAATAGTAGGTTTAGATTTACGCCTTGATAGTAAAGACATAATTAATATCAAAACAATAAAACCTGATAGCAACAAATATTCGGATTCGATAAAAAAGTTTAGTTGCGAACGTCTTCAGCGAGACCGCGTTCACAAGAATCGACGAGAATCACTGGGGCGGTATTACACGACAACAGGTAATATTGTCACCTCGGTCACCTAAGTTTTAAATTGAAATAAATTAAATTGATAAGGATGAATTAAATGAGCGTTAGGAACACTAAAAACGGTTTGCGATATTCGTTAATGTACGGTAAATAAAAAAAAATAAAAATCAGTTTTTTTGTAAAAACAAAAAACTATGATTTTTAACCTAAAACGGTAATAATGAAAATGTGAACGCACCAAAATTCGTTGAAAATATGATACGATAAACGATACAACGTCACGATAAAAAATATTTCGTAATTTGAAACGAAATAAATTTTCGATAAATAAATATCAAGAGGAAACGTTGAACGGTTGAAAAAAAGTAGTCGAGTTATAACGAACTATCAACATAAAATTATGAGAAGGTGGATTTGCAATATTGTATTATTGCGAACGGTAAAACGGTAGATAATTTTATGCTAATAAGTATAAAACGACAAAAGAATTTATTTTCAACAAATATTCTAGAAACTGATGGAAGCCATCTTAAATCGATAATCGGTAGGTAAGGTACTCAACAAAACAAAATGGAACAAAGACTTGTTTTCCGATTAGTAATTGAAACAAAATGTTATGTTTATTCGTTTTAGCTGTACTAGTAAGTATAATAAGCGTGGAATACGGTAAATGAAGTAGCAATTACTAAATCGAATTGGTATTTGGCGGCAGACTGAAGGTAGGTATCCAAAGTTCCCGGGTTTCGGCACCAAAAAATGTGGCTAAATTGACTCGATAAATAGCACTTGTACACTGTCAATCACCACATTGGATCGAATGCTGGGAGCATTCGCCGTTAATATGCGTTACAGACGATTTAGACAATAGAAACAATGCACAGATCACTTACCATGTAGGCAGGCTTCGAGCACGATTCCTCACGAATAGTTCTTCCTTTAGACACCTGGCCGGCCAGCCACACACGATTATAAAGTTCCAAAAACACTGTTGAGCACTTGAAGTTTGATTAGGATAATTGAGTAAAAAAGATGTAATGTTTGGTGCGCGCGCGCCTTCGATTCAACGTCCAGACTCAGAATAGTTTACTGGTTCTGCCACCAGCCTATGGCGCTGTATTCCAAGACGCCGGTAGGATAGTACATGCGCCGGCGGTAATCCGGGCGCTCCATTGGCTAAATCGCCTGCAGCACGACGAATCATGATGATTGACAAGTGCGTCGATAACGCGCGCGGAATTCGAATTGAAAAGTAAACGAAGTTTACGTTGAAAACGGAACACATACCTACATACATATTACCACGCCTTTTTCCAGCGGGGGTAGGCAGAGACTAGCGATTTCCACCTGCTACGATCCTTACAGATTTCTCTTGCTTTCTCTACACTCATCACTCTCTTCATAAATATCGCTGGTTATGGGTTAACCATACATAAAAAGCGGAGAAAATGTGATTTCTGAATAGGCCAGGGAAAAATCACTGAAATCTGAATAAAAGGCGGGAAAACCCCTTAAAATTGGTAATAATATTTTGATTAACGCCCAAAGTACTAGTATTTCGAAAACGTGACGTGTTAACACGTCAGATTGAAGACAATAGGCGCCAAGCCGTCTAGACTCGGTTTCATTATGTGGTCGGAAATGAGTTCACAACATATTTCTGCTTATGCCTCGCCCTATTTACCCGAATATGAACGAGGTTACGGAGATCTGGCTACGTTTAGATATTGTTTGTTGAGGTTGTGTTCAAGAAGAGCTTGCTCGAACATATGAAGTATGTAATCAACAAAATGTTTTAAAATGTACGTTAATGATATTGAAAATGGCTTCAGTTATGGCAAAATTTGCTGTATGAGAGTTTCAGGAGCTTAATAATCGATCTGGCTAGATATCAGCTATGAGAAAAAGTAAATACCGAGCAAATAGCTCTCACGCCTGGGAACTAAAGTCTCTACGGGAAGTGGGTCACGAGATAGAAATATTACACTGCGAAAGTAACACAGACAAATATGACCGCGGGCAGAAATCATGAGCCCAGGTTATTAAGTGTATACTCGACATAGTATTAAGTCTAATAATAAGCAGAATTATTTATGCTCACATTAATAATAAAAATTTTCGTTAAAAAGTACTTAACCCTGAAAAAGTTTATGCAAAATTAAACTCTCTTTCTCGTTATTTATTCTTCCTAAATATTACAAGAACAATCTATTGATCGATTCTTCAACCAGTATTTTGAAATAACCGAATTTCCCTGACAAAAAGCAAAATATCTGATGCATGACGAATGCAATTTTCAATGCAATGATGCGCGCTCGACTAGAACGCCATTCGGATGGTAATAACTCCACTGATTCTGCTTATGAATAACAAAAGACAGGGCAACGGACCCGCGAAATTGTATTCTTTCGAAGGCACTCAGCCGGGAAGTCCCGGGGTGGGATCAAAAGATTTTTGACTGGATGTAACTTACTGGGGACACAACGAAACGACTCATGTTTTTCTTAGATTTTTGAATAAAGATAAGAATTAATTTAATTACTTAAAATAATTTTAAGTGAAGAAATCCTCATCAATTGATTTCATCAACTCTTGTTTAAAATTGCTGTTCATTATTATTGTTTTATTTATTTATTTGGCATCTCCTTTTCTAAATTTTTTAATATAAGATATTACAAAAAAGACATTTAAAAATATAGAAATAGGGGAACCCATCGGTAGCGGGGCAAAGACCCAAGCTACCGGTGGTCAGGACTCCAGCAAGAGGAATCTCCTCACAATGCGGGCCGTGTCCAAGAGTACCGCCTTCTGAACTCTT
Source organism: Ephestia elutella (assembly GCA_018467065.1). NCBI lineage: Eukaryota > Metazoa > Arthropoda > Insecta > Lepidoptera > Pyralidae > Ephestia > Ephestia elutella. The sequence continues at coordinate 15,547,779 of CM031588.1, forward strand.
GACCCAACCCCCAAGCGAGAGTCTCTCTAGATGACGATCAAGACTCTTCGCTATAAGTCCGTTCACACGTTATTGTTTTTATCAATATGTTCATTATTGCCCATATTGTGTTCTACTTATTGTATTTCGTGCAATAAAGGTAAAATAATTCAAACAAAGTCGGTTAAACTAATTAGAAATTAGAGTGTAACAGCCGCGAACGTTTTGCCGGTTTATTAATTTTGTTATTCTCAGTCGACGCCTAAGGAATTAAGTAATGTAAGGCGGTCTTGCGGCGAATTAGCTCAGGGACACAGAATAAATAATAGTACTGGTGTACAGAAGGTTACTCTAATATGAGTTATGTGAAATCGAAACTTATTGCGTGGAACGAGCGTTCATATTACATTAGCGCCGCTGAATAGACCCTAGCGTATTAGGTTGTGCGGCCATTTAGTACTTCCATGACATATGGAGGTGCGCGCATTTCGCAAAAGCGTTTAAATTCTACTAGCTTTTTTCCGCGGCTTCGCCCGCGTGAGTTTCTCACGGGATCAGTGCTTTTTCCCGGGATGAAAGGTACCCTATGTTCTTCTCAGTATTTCTTATTAGTGTGTATGCGAAATTTCAGGAAGATTGGTTGAGTAGATAAAGCGTGCAGAGGTAACAAACAAAGAAACTCACTTTCGCACATCGAAATACAACTAGTGCGTTAGTACATAATATCTCGATGCTTTCGCATTTATAATATTAACTAGCTGTCGCCCGCGGCTTCGCCCGCGTGAGTTTCGCTTAGATGAAAAGTCTTTTTGTGATCCAAACTGTTTCAGATGTTTCGGATCTTCGATTTTTATACGTCTACAGAAAATGCTCATCAGATTAATCAAGTTTTGCTTAGGCGCCATTTCCATATATGTTATAGTGTAGCTGGTCCTGAGAGCTTTTCATCAGATGTTCCAGATCTTCAATTTTTATACGTCAGCTGAAAATGCTCATCAGGTTGAACGACTTTTGTTAAGGCACCATTTCCATATTTCTTATAGTTTAGCTGTTCTGCTATGGTTCTTCATCAGGTGTTCCAGTTTTCAAAATCAATTATAGCCTATATGTTGCCCAGGCTTAATAGCTATATAACAAAACAAGTTTCATTCAAATCCGTCCAGTAGTTTTTACGTGAAACGCGTACATACATACAGACAGACAGACAGACAGACAAACAGACAAGAAATTCCAAAAAAATTTTTTTGCTTTCTATTGTTCTTTTTAAGTGTTCCTCTATCCATTTTAGTCAAAAATACTAAATGTACAGACAAAATATTTTTACTGTTTTATTATATGTATAGATTAGGATTGACGTTGCGTGGCATATTATGATAAGTGGAAATTGACACTTATCACATGGCAAGAGAGTTCATATATTATTGGCGCCGATTTAACAATATCAATACTTTTTGTATACGAAATTGTAATTTATCGCGTGACAGAATTGTAATACAAATACTCCCCATGGGGTCCAGCGGCTATCCTACTTAAACTTCACAGCAACACAAGGGAGTCGAAACAAGCAATTTCTGGCTATTCCTTACATTTATGGTCTCGAACCTTTCTATATCATTCCACAGTTCCAAGAAAATTGTTCTTTATTGTGTTTTGGAAGAAATTGTCCAATTTTTTTTGTAAAAGTAGATTATTTTTCTAAGAACTCGTGTAACAAAGAATAACGAAAGCAAACAGCGATTTATCCATCAATATGACTTTGTAATCTCGAAATGTCATGAATTTATTATTCGAATATACTTTTTTCTTTATGATATCTTTAAGTAGGTACATCTTTTTATACTTACTGTTTGCCCGAAATTTGTTTGAAAATGCTTTCAGTATTAAGGCAAATCCGCCTATTGTGTTTAAATGAATGAATTTTGTACAATAAATGTTCAACTAATAAGCTTAGTTACAAAGATGATTTTCTTACCAAGTGAGATCGATATTTTTAATGATTTTTGGTTATACTCTGGTTTGGGATAAATATGCAAATCGATAGTCTATATAGGTTCTATCTATACATCCACGTTAGCGTTAAGTCTGCCTTTTATACCACTGTATTATTTTGGTCTAATAAAGTTTTAAATAAATAAAAATATATCCGCATTCAAAATTATATTGAAATCCGTCCACCAGCCCCTAGCCATTTTGGGCTGATCGAATAACAAACATACTGAGTAAGTAAATATAAAGTACCTAAGTATATTTTCAAAACAACTACCCTTTACATAATGCAATAAATGGCCAGCAAGTCCACGCCCGAGCCGAGAGCGTTATAAAGTTCCCTGACAGCTCCCAGAGCGCTCCGGTTAAAAATACTATAATTTCTCCATTTCTCCTAAACATTAAACTAATGAAATTCTAGAATTTTCTCCGAGCACCACGCGCTTCTTAGAAGTAATTAAGATATAGTACCTAAAGATATTTCTGAGAGAAAATGCTCTTTGCCTTCGGCGGTCATTGGGTATTTTCTCGAGAAATAAACTATTAATTTGAGGGAAAATAATATTGTTTTCTTAAACTATTGTGTTCAAATTGATGAAGTACCTATTTTGATGGCTTCTTTGAGGGCCAAGGTTCAATAAAATAATTTGACTTTGACTTTGATAAGTCGAATTTATTTCCAATAAAATTGTGTTTCGTTTATAATTCGGCTATACAGACATGATATTGTTATTTATTATGTCATTTTTGTGAAATAGAGCCGAACTAATTATGGAGATGAAGGTGGCCATAGGAACCCAGTAATAAAATAACGCAACCCCACTCAGTTTGGACTCGGTTGATCCGTTATGACAAGGTCCTAGATAAACGTGTCACGTAGCAAAAATGTAATATCTCATAACAATTCTATAGAGGTGATTAAAGGTATTAATGTACCAAAGGAAAGTTTTTTCTTTAATTCTGAGAGGCTTCGAGAGATAGCGGCAAATTAAATTCCATGTTATAGCTTCCAGGACCTTTAGACAAAGTTATAATTTAAAAACGAAAACGAAGTTCAAAACGATAAAATTATCTGTAGAAATGATTACGAATTTAGATATCATATCGCTACGAATCAAATGTTATTTTGGCTAAACGCCCTGAAAGGATTTCCCACTCCTTGGACTGGACATACTAGGAGCACAGAATTAATATTAGTACTACGTACAGAAAGGAAACTCCCTGCCCCTCCCGCAATATGGCACCCCCCCGCTCCTTCCGCACTTCTCCCCCGCTCTTGTGTTACTGTGGGACGTTCGACTATGAAAACGCACACATTGACGTGTTACTGACGTGTTCATGGATATATAGTTTCATTTGTAGTAGTAGTAGGCATATTTGACGCGCCGTTTCTATGAAGCGCCCGCCCTGTGCTAGGAGTCAATAGGCATATTTTGAGTTTGCGTGTACCACCCAAGATCTCACCTTGGCTTCCCATCAGGCAAGATAGAGGTCAAACGCAATCTAATTTTTAATAATAAAAAATAATATTATATGTGTTTCAAATATCAATGGGACTGTCAACAATTCCATATTGCATTTTGTAATAACTTCATTGTAATAATGGGAGATTTTCTGACAGCTGAATTAAGAAAAAAAAAATTGTAAAAAAAAGTCTCAACAAGCGGCGTTTTATAAAAGCCGGGTCGTAATAATGGCTGTATCTATATTGTGCGCTTTTTTTGTCAACCAGAGGCAGAAAGAAATAACCTAACATTTTGACAGTTGCACAAATCACAATATTGATACGTTTTAGATGTTTTTTTATTAGGTTTTATTTCAAAAAAATTAAAATCCCGTGCATTTTTGCTTTTTCTGTGGACTCGCCTTTTACTAAGCGCTATCTATGAAGTCATCTAGAACTTTTTTTTTTTAATTTAGAGGTCTTGGAAAATCTCACATTAGGTCATCGAAATACAACTACTACGTATAGAAGCGAAAACGTGAACAAAATGTATGTGACATCAGTTAATGTCTCGAGTCAGAAACTCCTTCAGTCACTCGCCAACGTACATCGCGATTGCATCCGATTTTGTGTCAATCATAATGCCGTCTTACATATTAAAATAATCTAAAAATAAATCGAGTAAGCAGAAAAAAGATAGTGGAGTCACCTATCATCTATAAGTAACCAAAATATCAACTAAAACTATGACTAAAATTAATTTTTATAATAATTATATAAATATTATAAATTATTTTCTAATATTCAAAATATTCAATTGTTTTTTCCATTTTGTATGAAAATTATAGAATAAGAAAAGTAAATAGTACAGATTGGACACGTAGGTACCAAAGCCTTGGTGAACTATTTGTCTCTGTGTACTTTACAACTGAATTTTTTTCGTTTAGGGTTTCGAAGAAAACATATAACCCTTATAGTTTCGTCATGTCCATCCGTCCGTATGTCTGTCTGTACGCGGCTTAGCATAGAAACTAATAGTAGATACTAGAAAATTGTAATTTTGTATAGATATACCTAAAGTTCATATTATAAACTAGCTTTTTCCCGCGGCTTCCCCCGCATGTTTTATTTTTTTAGATTTTTTAATTTTCACTACTGATCCCTAAATATTTCCGAGATAAAAACTATGTTAATCTATAACTCCCCAGCGAAAATTCCATCAAAATCGGATTAGCCGTTTCAATTATTACCCTGAACAAACAGACAAAAAAATGTTTGGGTACTAGTAACGACAAAATAACACTATGAAATTAAAAATTTCCAGTTATTTTGAAATTACAGATAGACACTCCAATTTTATTTATATGTACTGTATTGTATTTGTATGTATGTATTGTATAGATTAGCTAAGGATGTGTTGGACGGCATTACCTCATAGGACTTCACATATCTTAACAATGTCCTTATATTAGTATTTTTATGCAGTCGGGTTTTTTAGTTTTTTATTTTTTATTTATTAATTGTTTTATTCATTTATTCGTTAATGCTATGAGAAAATCCTAACTAATATCATAAATGCGAAAGTGAGTTTGTTTGTTATCTACCTCTTTACGCTTTATCTACTGAACCAATCTTCCTGAATTTCGCATACACATAGAAGTACTGAGAAGGACATAGAGTACCTTTCATCCCGGAAAAAACACTGATTTCGTGGGAAACACACGCGGGCGAAGCCGCGGGAAAAAGCTAGTAAAGAGATAAGAAGAATCGAAACCATTCACTTTCTTTTATTTTTTACTTAACTTATGTCCATTCTGTACTGTATAATCTTCGTCGCTGATTGTGACAGCTCTGCATCGAACATACCTATTTGAATTTATGAAATTTGGAACAAAAATTTTCCTTGGGGTAGCTCCTCTAGTGCGTAGTACATTATATCTCGATGCATTAGGTATAGCGTAACTACATTATAATGAAGTTGTTACGAAATACATTATGTCGTCGTTGACAGTCCTATACTTGTAACGCATAGTAGTTGCGTAGTAAAACAGGACCTGCCCTTAAGGATTCTGCTCCCTACGGTGTACTCCAGAGCGAAATGTACGCTGAATTTAAAGTACCTATACGCCGAGTTTCAAGTTCTTTTTATCCGACTGCGATGGCTAAAGGAGGGTTTTGTTCTACTCGTGTGCATATCTGTTCTCGCTGTAACTACTAAATGGCTGAACCGATTATGGAAATAAATCATACTGCTTATATTATAACCATGAATGTAGGAAAAATCTTCTAATAGTAACATTTAATGTTCATTTGACAACGCTTCTAAAATTTCTATCTTAGAATATTTTGTGTGAAAAGTACGCATTCGGGTGTCCGAATCTTATTTTCCAAATTGGAATTCCGCATCAGAAAACCATACGATTGCACCTAGCCTAAAAAATTGCTAGGACTTTAGAAAGACCACTCAGTACTGAGATCATCGAGATATTATGCCAGCACTTTTTCAGTTTTTATATCAGAATACTTATACTATCCGGGCTCAGCGATCCAAAATGAGTCTTGGCCTCCAACACAAAAGCACGCCAGCGTCCCCGGTTCCACAACAGAAAACTTAAAATATTGTACAGTTGGTTAAAAATTATCCCAAATACGACAAAACAGCGCTCAATAAATAAATCTAGTTGGGAAATTTCTCATAAGTCTGCATCTGAAATTTAAAATACAGAAATTTATCAAAAGCACGTAAATGCACCCTGAACTGAAAATATGTCACGAAAGCCATTTTAAACTACGGCACATCATTTTCAAACGTGTCAACTACTGAAATATTGCTGGCTCGCTTTAATAGAAAAGGAGGGAGATAAATTGTGAGAGGTTGAGATGAATGCGCTCGAAGGAAATTGAAAATGTTTAATATTTGACGGATTGTTTTGCAAAAATATTGTTTACAGATCTTGCGAAAGTCGAGGAAATGCAATATTTGTAACCGTGTAGTAGTCCATAAATTCTGTATGTGTGTTATAATAAACAATGGATTTTTTTCGTACGTGGGGCTGAAAAGTGTTTATTTATTATATATTTTACTCAATCATAAAAAATCTTGAAATCAGGATGGAGAAAATTTTGAAACGAATTATATTTATAAATATTTCCAGTCAATTACATTTTTTTTATTTTTAATTCCTTGTCATTGTTTCAGATATAACACAAAGTTGACAACCCTAGCGCTGCCGTCAGTGATCTTCGAGCCCAAGTTCCGAGGGTCAGTCAGGAACCTGGTGTACTCCGACCTGCCCGGACAGCCTCCGAGGAGGCAGGAGTTGCGGCATTCCAGGGATCTGAAGGTAAGTCCATGTGCTACAAGGAAATAAGGTCGTCATGCCGGACTGTCACACCGGAGTTCGATTCGATTCCCGGTCGGGTCAAGATGGAAAATGATCTTTTTCATCATCTTTTTATCTATATGTGTTTTTTATAAAATATAGTATCGTTGAGTTAATATCCCATACAGGTCTCGAACTTAATTTGGGGCTAACCCAATCACTGTGACTTGTCTGTATATATTTTTTTTTATAACATAGGGCGGCAAACGAGCAAGCGGGTCACCTGATGGTAAGCGATCACCGCTGCCCATGGACCACTGCAACACCAGGGGTATCACAAGAGTGTTGCCGGCCTTTCAAGAAGATGTAGACTCGTTTTTTGAAGGTTCCAATGTCGTATCGGTTCGGGAACACCGCCGCAGAGGTCCGGGGGGAGGTATAGGGGGTATATATATTTATTTTATTTAAAGGACATCATAGTCGTTTTCGTTACTAAAAACCAAAATCATTATGTTAATTTAATGTCCTAATCCTAAGAGATTTGGTAGTCCTTCAAAAAAAACGACTTACAAAAAGTGGCGCATAATAGGAAAGAGTGAAGAATTCGCATATCGAAGACTAAGATCCTCTTTGGGTCGTTGAATCATCGCAGATTCTAAATACTTTGGACTTTGAAATAAAAAAATCAATGCGATCATAGAAATAAAAGAAGTTATAGTTTTTTTTTATCTTTAGGGGCTTTTATCTTGACAGATATGCCAGCCCCATCGTATTTATAGGTTTGATTATAAAAAAAAATGAACGGCTAACACTGGCCAACCATAAAAATAATTAAAAAAAACTGTGGCTGTAGAGTATTCTCGGGTGTATCCCACATGAAAATAACAGATTTTAATTATATTTAGGCAGTTTTAAACAATTCTACGTAAATGAAACAGCCAACATGATCGCTAACGTAAATAACTCCAGGAAGAGATAAAAATAGCAACATTTTTATTAAAAAAGCCTGATTATTTCATCCTTTTTGTAAAAAAACCTTGGAAATCCTCCCCTTTTTAATAACCCTTCACCAAGTAAATACTCGGTCGCGGCGTCTGCGCTGTATAAAGATATAATTTGAAATTCTTCGCATTCCGACGATATTTCATAAACATCCCAATTTACCAGAACGTTGTCACGTTCTTACGGAAACGAGGAAGGAATTCAGACTTTGTGCCGACAACAAAAGGTTTAGATTTGAATAATCGCGCTTGAGAAATTCCATTGAGAAAAGTTCACTCGCGGGTTAAAATGTAAAATGGAAGAGATTTTGTGTGAAAACCATTTGTAAGGTTATCTGATCTTTCATTTTTTTGGATCATTTATTCCCATTAATTTATTTTACTCATGTTTTGCGTTTAACTATACTTCCTACTTGTTCGTTTTCAGGCATTTTCGGGTTACAAAGTATTTGTATTGACTCAACTAAATGAATGCGCTCTACATTCCCTACTCTCTGTTTGGTCTAACGGTTGACTGGTGGAGAATGCAACATGGCGTTAAGTCCACCATTTGTACATAATTTTTGTAATTTTTGCAATATTTTTTTTATATAAATAACATTAATTTAGTCGAGTCAAGTTAAGCTGTAGTTTCAATAGAGATTTTAACATAATTTAGCTGCCATTTTGATCTTTCCTGAATTTATAAGCAGTAGAGAGGTTATTGCATAGACATAGAAATCAAAATTCATTCTTTAATAGACTTATAAACTTGATTGTCAAATAAAGCCCAAAAACGTTCATAACAGTGTACGCCAATTTTTTTTTTTTTATAATGTTCACAAATTCTATGAAACCAAAACACACCAAAAATGTCAAACTTTACAAAATGAGCCTCACAGAAGATATTACCTGTCCTTCACCGACATAGACAAAAACCATATCTGACAGCCCGCTTCCTCAGCTGTCTGTGTCTGTAAGTAAAATTATTTTATTTTTTAGCTCTGTGAGATCTGCAAAAACAAATGAACGACAATTTTCACGCCTTCCTGAAGCATAGTTATTAAACTAAAACTAAAATATCTTTCTAATCCCAGTTGCGCTGAAAATATCAAATAGACCCAGATTCTCCGATCCGAGTCTGAAAGGTCGTGGTATTTCTGAACTACATGGCGAGGTCACTCGGATCGTCGGGAACTCTGTCTAGATTTTTGTTAAATTAGGCGCAGTTTGCGGCCAACTAGTGGATTTTATTTTTATTTTTTATTTTTTTTATTTCTGCTTCTAATAGATCACGATCCAAAGCGATTTGCCCCCATTTACCCAAAAAGTCGCTTGTCATGCCTCTCTGTTCTTGGTCTATCTTTACTTTAGATGGGTTATTGTAAATTCTATCAACGCACAGTCCAAACCACTGGACGGATCGGGCTGAAATTTGGCATGCAGGTAGGTGTTACGACGTAGGCTAGGCATCCGCTAAGAAAGGATTAATGCGAGTGAAGCCGCGGGCACCAGCTAGTTAAGTAATAAAACTTTACCAAATAAAATAGGATAACGTTGACTGATTGAAATTTCACGAAGAGTTGGTAAGCTCTAAAAAGGTATTTTGGAAATTCCACTCCTAAGGATGAAAGGTGAGAAACGAAATTCACGCGGGCGAAGTCGAGGAAAAAAGCTAGTTTATAATAAGGTGAGATTTTCTTGTAAGATCTGGTTATCTCTTAAATTATATAATATAGCTATAGTTATTGAGGTGAGGTCATATTTATATTTATTTATTTTATAGTTTGACTAACCCAATTTAATCGAAATAACTGTGATAGGTATTATTGGATTTTTCACCTTCATCCCCGCCTAAGTAACTTAAGTTTAAAATAAACGTCTCTAAACCCATAAATTTGTAGCGTTTTGTTCAACTGAAAGTAATGAATTATGCAAATAAATATCTGCTATTTAGTCAACAGTTTATTTGCGTTCGTGACTATTATATTAAAATTTGACTCTGGAAACATTTATTCAAGTTATATTTATAAAATAATCACTTCCCGCGTCTTTCTGTTTATCCTTTAGGATTTCATTAGGACCATAGATTAGGACTTAGGACATTTGAAAAATATATATTTTTTTATTAAATATGGGTTTGCTTTTGACCACAATCTTGCCCGAGGACAGAGATGAGGTCTACGGTGTAGCGAGCTTACCCAGAAGCAGCCTATTCACTCTGGTTTTGAAGAGAGTCAGGTTGTACGTGCTCGGGAATACAGACGCAGGCAGGGAGTCCCAATGCTTCGCTGTGCGTGCTTGGTGCGTGCAGGGGGAATATAAACCAGGAAGGGATGATAGCCCGCAGTGCGTCTGGTTGTCCGATTGAAGAAAGGGGCAGGCGGTATGAGCTCATGCAGCTCATGAGCACACTCCCCGAAGTACACTCGGTAGAAAACCGACAAACAAGCAACTTTTCGACGATGAGATAGGCTGTGGAGTTTAGCGTTCGTTAGTTTTTCGTCGCCGATTATCCTCTTGGCTCTGCATTCCACCGAATCCAAAGTGGCCAGTTGGTACTTCGCTGAGCCGTCCCAAAGGTTTATAAAGAGTAAGAAGCTGTCCAGGTGTGAAATACCGCTTAACCCTATTGAGAATGCCCAGCTTTTTGGCCGCTGATTGGGCTTTGGATTCGATTGTGGTGCCGAAGTTGAGGTTTTTAGTCAACTCCATGCCAAGGAGTTCAAGCTTGTCGGTTATGGGAACCGATGTACCTCGAAAAGTAGGAGCCAGGATGAAAGGGCTCCTTTTTGCGGTGCCTGTGTTTATTTTTTTGACAAAATGATTTTTGACTTCATGGTTTGTAGATGGTTCGAGATTTTCTGTCCGCAATGATGATGACTATGTACTATATGTACTCATGAACTAAATATACCCCCAGGTACATCTTCGTAATAATATGGTTGCTACACATGCATGCAAAATTTCGTTTAGTAACGTCTACAAAAAATCACAGAAACAACATACGAAAATTGGGACCGAAAAAATGTTTCTTATCTTTTACAAACAAAAAGTTGTACTAGGTTGAGTGCATTCAAGTAATATCCGTTGCATAATAACCCCAGCTACTTTATTACTGACTCTATCAAGTGCTTGACACTTACACGACACGATAACTTGAAATTTCTATGCTCCTTTCATGTTTTAAGCTATTATGATAAAAAGCTTGTCATCCTTTCAGATATAAAGTGGTAAATTAATTTACTTTAGTAAAAGACAGTAAGTAACTATAAATATTGTCAACGGATTTTGTTTTTAAAAAGCGAAGATCTATTTTTTTATTTAAAAAGTTAAACGTCTGGGAACTCCCGGTAGATGTAAAACAAATAAGCATCGAGGCACGCCGATGCATCATGCCATTCCGTCACGGCATTCGAGTCAATATGACGTCCAAGCCGCATCAATAGATGTATTACATCCATCGAATTATATCAAACAAAAAAAAGTATTTCCGATACGTCAGCCGCTATAAATAAATAATAGTTATGAAAATATACGTATCTGTCAACACAAAGCCTCGCAACAAAAAGTCTTTTATAAATATTAGAGTCTTTTATGAATAATCTTTGTGAGAGTTTAAAAGCCACCTGTTTAACGATTGTTGAGTCCCTAGTGACTGGCAGATATTGGGCGTCGAGTTTGTCAAGACTCCGTGATTTGACGGGGAAAAATGGGGGCGAGGGTTAATGCCCTCGGATAAGGTGGAACCATAGACATATAAAAAATAAATGTCTAATGATTTTTAACACTTTATAGGTAGAACTATGCTTTTTCTGGCAGTCGAGTAAATATTGTTTTTACACGACTGACTAAAAAGGTATGTAAGTTTCTTTATTCCACCATAAGTCCTGAACGGTTTAACAGATTTTGATGTGAGAGGTATTTTTAGATTTCTTACCTCCGAATAGGCTATGTAAGTTGTAATTTTTTTTTATTTTTTAATAATATTTTACGACATATAATACAAATATAATACAAAAATATTGTATAATATTATGAAGGCAAAAATTTGAATGTGTAGGTGTTTGTTACTCAATCACGCAAAATGTACTAGACCAGTTTCGACGAAATTTGATTTTGTGGTAGGGTAGAATCTGGATAAGCATAAATATTACATTTTATCTTATATTTTCCTAGGGAGCTTATATGAGTAAAGATATTTTGTTAACATAAAATATTGGAATATAAAGACAAAAATATTCATATTACTTATTTCCATCAGTTGAGAAATAAAACTTTTTTCCAAAAAAGTGAACCGACTTCCATCATAAAACTTAAAATCATAAAATAACAATAAAGAAAAATGTATTAGCATGCTACCTACTGAATGAGGTGAAGTCGGTGCCAAGTGCAGGACTATGTAATTGTTTAGCTAGGCATTTTGTATATATCTCTCTCAGCCGAAAGACGTCCACTGCTGGACAAAGGCCTCCCCCAAGGATTTCCATAACGACCGGTCCTGCGCTGCCCGCATCCATGCGCATCCCGCGACCTTCACCAGGTCGTCGGTCCACCGAGTGGGAGGCCTGCCAACACTACGTTTTCCGGTTCGTGGTCGCCACTCGAGAACTTTTCTGCCCCAACGGCTATCTGTTCTACGAGCTATGTGCCCCGCCCACTGCCACTTAAGTTTCGCGATTCTGCGGGCTATGTCGGTTACTTTAGTTCTCCTACGGATCTCCTCATTTCTGATTCGATCACGCAGAGAAACTCCGAGCATAGCGCGCTCCATCGCCCTTTGGGTGACCTTGAGCCTTCTTATGAGGCCCATAGTAAGCGACCACGTCTCTGTTCCGTATGTCATTACTGGCAACACACACTGGTCAATATATACAAGATTCTAATGTTAATTTAGATTATTTAATATTCAATTTGGTACCGACTTGACCTCATTCAGTAGGTAGCATGCTAATACATTTTTCTTTATTGTTATTTTATGATTTTAAGTTTTATGATGGAAGTCGGTTCACTTTTTTGGAAAAAAGTTTTATTTTATCATTTTTAGTGCTTCTACACCTTTTCATTTTCTTTAATAAAAACTTAAACTTTTCTTTCACTGGTGGCCGAAAATAAAGAATTAAGAATTCGAAACTTTTTATGTCAGTTTGATTTGAAATGTCAGGTCATGTCAAATTGTCTAATATTTTTGGCACAAAAATAGACCGAGAGCACGCGATGACCAAACCTTCCTTATTTTAAAAATGCTGAATGTTTCTCTGCGTGGTGTATACGGGTAAAAAATATTAGCGACTAGGTATGAAGTTTGGATATTAGTTGCTTATGCAGGTAATATGGATAGCAAGGATGATTTTTATAAGTATAAAAAGCACCCTTGGGGCCTTCTAAAGTAATATTAAATTCAGCTTTTATAATAAAACAAATCTATACATATAATAAAACAGTTAAAATATTTTGTCTGTACATTTAATATTTTTGACTGAAATGGATAGAGGGACACTTAAAAAGAATAATAGAAAGCAAAAAAATTTTTTTGGAATTTCTTTTCTGTCTGTCTGTCTTTCTGTCTGTCTGGCTGTCTGTATGTATGATCACGCTAATCTCCGAAAGTACTGAACCGATTTGAATAAAACTTTTTTTGTTGTATAGCTATTAAGCCTGGGCAACATTTAGGCTATAATTGATTTTGAAAACTGGAACACCTGATGAAGAACCTTAACAGAACAGCTAAACTATAAGAAATAGGGAAATGGTGCCTTAACAAAAGTCGTTCAACCTGATGAGCATTTTCTGATGACGAATAAAAATTGAAGATCTGGAACATCTGATAATGAACTGCAACAGACCAGCTACACTATAACATATATGGGAAATGGCGCCTTATTAAAAGTCGTTGAACCTGATGAGCATTTTCTGCTGATGAAAAGCTCCAAGAGAGATTTTTCATCTAAGCGAAACCCACGCGGGCGAAGCCGCGGGTGACAGCTAGTATAACTATAATTTAGTAAAGTTACAATGTCTAGCAGGGGTTTATATCTGCACCAATTGCCTGGCAATGGATGGCTTGATTTCTTATTATTATTAGGAATAAAATCTTTAAAAAACTTTACTAAGGAAATTGAGTTACCATTTTAAATGTTATTGCTACAAATAATCTGCCTAAGTAATCATGATCCAACTTTTATAGTCGCTAATCGCTATTTCTATGTTGGGAACATACTCAAAAAATCTTTAGTTTTAATAAAATAAGGAAGGGCATGCTATCGCGGGCTTTTGCTCTATAATGCAATGTTGGTATTTTTATATTTTGTTAGGTATCTTTAAGATTACCGAACAGATTCTAACGTGGTTAAAATGGGACCAACTTGGGTATATACCATTACGAATAAAAAAACAATTTCGGAAATCAGTCCACTGTAGGCGGAGAAATCGGCGAACATACATAAAAAAAAAACATACATACATCGAAACATATAACCTCCTCCTTTTTTGGGAAGTCGGTTGAAAATGAGAGGCTTTTTCCCAGCAGCAGTGGAGCATTGATGGCAAAGTAAAGACCTGTCGAAAGCATAATTTTTGGACCTAATTTATCAAAAAAAAAATAAAAATAAATACAGCCAACTTGAGAACTTCCTCTTTTTGGTTTTTGAAGTCGGTTGAAAAAAAGGAGTATTTAGAATGGAGAGCGCGTAAGCATATTGTCCGATACAATCACAGTTCACCGATTTTTGCGGGAGGGGAACATACGGCAGTCGGTGTGATTGGCTCAAATAATCGCGAATTTTAGAAATCGTAAACTATAATGACTTCACGCCAGAATGCCGGCCGCGTATTGCACGCGGAAAACATGTGATCAGATTGCTTTTTCATATCGTTGGAGCGCGACTTCACCCCCGCATGCATCCTCCATTCTAAATACTCCTTGGTTATAAATGCCTGATAGTAGAAAAAATAATTCTACAAGTATCGATTGCCTGTTTATATAAAAGCTTAGTGTGTAAGCCACAATCGCTGGTACGTGACAACCTTCTGACGCTGCGCTTTAAGGCTGTGCTGGACCTTGTGGGTAGAGCTTCAAGGGTGAAGCTTATACCTATACTACAGTATATTGAGAATAGGTTTGTAAGGTCGTTGAAATACCAAGCTAATTACGATAGGAATCTGTTACTAAGTCGTTTAGCTCCTATATTTATGAAGGAAAATTTTATGTGGCAGATTTATTTCTGTAGTAAAGTATACTATTAAAGATTTTATAATATGCCTATGTTGTAGGCTAATTTATCAATATAGCGATCGACGAAGTCTTTTGAGAAATAAGATTATTTAAATATTATTTTGTTCGCTACTTGGGTCATAATGATGGGCAAAGTCATTGGAAAGAGAAAGGTCGGAAGAATGAAAAGTCTTGGTTGTGAAACATCCGAGAGTGGACCGGATAGCGAATGCTGCTGAGCTGTTCCGCGGAGCTAAGGACAAAGGACTTGAGCATGTTAATCGCTAATCTTCACTAGTTGGAGAGGCACCTTTAGAAGAAGAAGAAATATTATTCATATACGAGTAGTTCCGACAACATCCAATTAAAAGACATTGAATAGGAAGGTCGTAGGAGAAGAGAGAGACCCAAAAAGAGCTAAATGGACTGCGTGAGGAACGATATGAGGGCGTTGGGAGTGAATATTGATACGACAGGGAACAGAACGTTACGGAGAGGTAGGACATATTGCGCCGACTCAAGATGATGGGACAAGGTAAGGTATATGGTGATGATGATGGTGATACCAGACTTGTCATGACTTTGACTTTGATGATGATGATGGTGATACGAGTAGTTCCGAATCTTCGAGCAACAAGGACTTTCGCGCGCGGAAAGTATTCCGTGTTGCTCTCTCCGAATATACATGTTATAACCCAGATACGTCGGAATAAAGGAAGTTGTTATGCCATATTAGATTCAGCATTTTCCTATTCCCTAACGGTAGAAAAGGTAGCTATAACGTGGCTGGAATAAATACTGCGTTGCGCACAGAAATCGGAATATAAGATTAACAAGAAATGCCATCTACTGTCTTTTATAGGTAAACAATTACGAATTTTCTATTGTTAGCTCAGACCTTATCCAGCGTTTGAAGATGAAACTTACGCCAGGAAGTAAGGACCTTCAGCAAGCAAACCACATCACATTACGTTCTGTAGTTATTGCGTAATACGCCTACAAACATACAGAAAGAAAGACGCGTAAAACTCTAAAAAAACAAGCTAATTATCAAAAAATAAAAAAAACACGACTGACAACTCACATAGCCTATGTCACTCGGCGGAATGCAATGAATCTAAAAATACCTCTCACATCAAAATCTGTTAAGCTATTCAGGACTTATGGTGGAATAAAGACACTTACATACATACAAACATGAACCCAGAAAACATAACACTCCTTTTTTGGTCAGTCGTGTAATAATAATTTTGGCTTCTGCTCATATGTTAAAGAGAGGTCTCTTTAACAGAGAAATACATACAGGATAACCTTAATTTTGGTCGACAAGCGTTACTTGTGTCGACTACGTGCCTAGCAACACTGAGTTTGGTTCTTATTGGTTCTTCTAGCTCAGTATATTAATAACTAGCTGTGCCCCGGGGCTCCTCTGCAGCTGGAATTTTGGGTCAAAATATACAGTGTATAATTCCCGGTAATCTTTCTGTATCTTTGTGCTAAAGCATAATATATCGTTCAGTACATTTTTTATGCAGAAATCAAATACAAAAGTGATCGATCGCCTTTATAATATTAGTAGTTGTGTCAACGACACAGAAATTTATTATAATTAGAGATACAGTATCACGTCTTTATCCCTTACAGACAGAGCCAAGAGTCGTAGGACTCGAAATTCACGTTTAATCCCAATACTATACACGTAATACACGTTTAATCACTCCAACAATAAGCCCCCTATCCAACGATAAGGGGCTTGTTGTTAGAACGGTGATTCAGATATAGTGACAGCCTATCGCATATGACAAGAATCCCCAGTTAAACCTATTTCTCTTTATTGACTTTTACAATCTGTATGATAATAAAACTAGCATATTCTATGCTTATTCTTCGCTGGACAATAGTACCTATCTTATAAGTAAGTATCGATTTCTAGATTCTTGCAAAAGATGGATGTGGTATGATGTGGCATATCGATGGATGTGCCACTTTGAGAGCTTATATGTGCGCAGAGAATCCGGGCAAACGAAATGGCGGGAGGGTTCGGTACCGAAAAATATACCGGGTAAAAAAAGTACCGGTAAAAAACCTCGACCCGACACTACGTCTGTCCGACTAACCTAACCTAACCTATACGCAGTCTGCTACCACTGTAGTTTACAACGGGAACTACAGAACCCTGTATATTAAACCTAACCTAATAGCTACCACCACCCACAAACCCAAGGGTCACTTACCAAACTTAATCTTCTGCTCTTCGGATCCAATCTTGAGTGTCTTCGGAAGAGGAGGGGGTTGTTCCCTAAATCACCCAACCTACCCCATGAGATCTCAATCCCCAGAAAAAAATACCTGATCCGTCTAGCAGTTCCACTCGGCAACAGATTTCGGCGTCCCCAGGCAGCCACGTTTCGCATCTCACAAGAAACAGTCAAAGTAGAAGGTTTCACAAACACAAATGTTCAATAGTTATTTAACAAACAGGAAATTCACAAATATAACTCAAACTAGTTAACAAGCAAAAGACGCGAGACCTCTCCGCGTATTAAAATCAAACCGATATGTCAGGACAAATGGCGGCCGTCCGCCATGCCATTCACGCGAGCAATTTCATGCGGCGCGGCCTCCCCGCGCGATGTCCAAACAATACTGAATTCAAAATGGTCGCTCGCGACTGCCGACGCCGGCCGAGCGGGCGACGACGCTACTAATATGAAACTACCGCACGCGCTAGAATATTATGGCGGCGAACGGACAAAACAACATAGATTTTATTACAAACATCCCCCCGTCCCGGTCTGAGAAGCAGACCGCTAGCTTACTCTACGGGAAGGCGGGCGAGAGAGGTCACAGCTCTCCTCAAAATCGAACCGTCGACCAACACCTCAGCCACACGCGGAGTGCCATCTCCGCCAAGAATCAAACGTAATATGCGAGCTCGTCGCCAAAGCAATGAGGGCAAATTTGCCTCTTTTAACAATACTAAATCACCCTCCCTGGGAGGCTCAGTCCTGTCTGTCCACTTCACTCTTTGCTGCAGCAAATGCAAATATTCAAGCGACCAGCGACGCCAAAAGTCCTGGCTCATTTGCTGCAACATTTGAAAACGCGACAACCGATATACGCGTTCGTCCTTCCACGGGTATTCGGGCAGGGCATTCAAAGGCCCTCCCACCAAAAAATGACCAGGGGTGAGAGCTTCCAAGTCATTTGGATCTGGAGATAGCGGACAGAGAGGACGAGAGTTGAGGACCGCCTCAACTTTACAAAACACTGTGGCCAGCTCTTCAAAAGTTAGAGCCGTTTCTCCGATAATGCGGCGGAGGTGGGTCTTTGCGGATTTCACAGCCGCTTCAAAAATCCCTCCCCAATGGGGGCAACTTGGGGGACTAAACTTCCAGGTTATTCCCCTTTGGGCAGCAATTTGACTTAAACTAGTACAATTTTTATCAATAAACACAGAAACATCCTTAAGATAATTTACAGTTCCTTTATAGTTTGTGCCATTGTCAGACCTAATAAGGGAAGGTAGACCTCGACGCGAAACAAAGCGATCCAACGCGGCGACGAAGGCCTCCGTAGTCAGAGCCGATACCACCTCCAAATGGACAGCCTTGGTGGCCAAACAAACAAATACACACAAATAGCCCTTCACAATACGGGCATTACGAAAGGGAGAAGCCTTGATCGAAAAGGGACCGGCAAAATCGGTTCCAACGCCGTCAAACGGTCTCGAAGGTCGGATTCGATCAGCGGGCAAATCACCCATCTGTGGTTGCATCGTGGATGCCTTCAACCTATAACATGCAATACATCGAAACAGGACACTACGGATTGCTCTTCGGGCAGACAAAATCCAAAACTCGCGTTGCAAAATAGCCAACAAAGCATTGCACCCAGCATGGGCGTTACGAATGTGTCGATCATACACCAAAAGCTGCACCAAGGGTCCGCCCTTGGGCAACAACAGAGGATGGCGAGTCTCATATGGAAGATCCGCCTTCCGGAGCCTGCCTCCAACCCGAAGAAGCCCATCCGAGTCGATGTACGGGTTCAAACGAGCGACCGCGCCCTTCAACTTAGCGCGTCCGTCGCGCAAAATACGAAGCTCTGACTCAAACCGTCCGGTCTGCACGACACGGACCCAATGCAACAATGCGCTCCGGCGCTCTTCTGCACCTGCAATCGGCTCCAACCGCTTTGCCTGTGGGTTTCTACAATTATGTATGAAACGCTTAATCCAACTGGTAACACCCAGAAGCTTATCCAAACTGCTATACCGAGCAAGTAGCCAATCCGGCTCCGACGTCGTCTCAGCGACTACAGCATGTACACGAAGCCCAGTCAAACTCAAAGAAGTAACATCTGTCTGACAGACAGGCCAAGATGTTTCTGATCCCATCAGCCACTCTGGACCCCACCAGAGCGGGTGTGACACCAATTCTGGTGCCGTACAACCTCGGGAAGCACAGTCCGCTGGGTTAAGCTCTCCCGGCACATGTCTCCATGTTATATCAATTCCAATATTTTGAATTTGGGAAACCCTGTTTCCAACAAAAACCTCCAAGGTATGTGGGGCCGCGCGCAACCATGCAAGCGCGACCTGGCTATCCGACCAGGCGAAGATGTCTCGTATCTCGACCGTGGCCGCCAGCTCACTGGCAACGTGATGCAACAATTTAGAGAGAAGGTGAGCTCCACTCAACTCAAGCTTGGGAATAGTCAGCCTAGTCCTGATGGGGGCGACCTTGCTCTTCCCTAACAAAAGCGAGACATTGACCCGGCCATCGGCGTCAACTGTCCGCATATAGACTGACGCGGCGTAGCCTCGCTCCGACGCGTCACAAAAGCCATGCAGGCTGGCTCGATATTTCCCGGGGGCAATATTCGACGAGGCAAGGCAATCCGATTGACTTCCTTAATCGATGAAAACAACTCGAGCCAATCATCCAATGGAGGACCAAACAGCGGCTCGTCCCACGAGACGCCCAAAGTCCAAAGTCTCTGAAGAAGACACTTCGCAGAGAATATCACTGGACTGATCCAACCGCTTGGATCAAACATACGGGCTATTACGGACAACACCGTTCTCTTAGTCCAGACCTTTGGTATTTCCAAGTCCACTTGGAATGTAAAAATATCGGTTAGCGGCTGGTACTGCATGCCCAGCACCGCTATCCTGTTGGGATCATCCACATCCTCAAACAGGTGAGGGTTCTGTTGGTGATCCTCCGGGATCCCTTCTAGAACTTTAGGCTCATTAGACAACCACTTACGTAGCTCGTAGCCACCTGTCTTCAATATTTCAATCAATTCATCCCGCAGTAGGAGGGCCTCCTCAATACTTTGGGCTCCGGTGCACACGTCATCAACATACAAGTCACGTGACAGCACGGAAGCCCCACGGGGAAAGCGGATCCGTTCCCGCTCTGCCAATTCAAGCAATGATCTGATGGCGATATAGGGACTAGATTTCAAACCATACGTGTTTGTGTTGAGTTCATACACCGTCACAGGATCCTCAGGGCGCTCACGCCAGAGTATCAACTGGAATCGCCTGTCCTCAGGATGTATGACTGTCTGGCGGAACATCATCCGGATGTCCGCACCAAAAACCACTTGATGTCTTCTAAAGTTCAAGATGATGTCAATTATGTCCCTATGCAATTTGGGACCCGAATGCAAACACAGATTCAACGAAACCCCGTTCGAAGTGGGTGCGGACCCATCGAAGACGGTCCTCAATTTGCCTGTTGAGGCCTTCACCACCGCGTGGTGGGGCAAAAAATAATGCTCAGTTGAGCTCCAATCAACTCGAGCCGGAGACATGTGACCCAAATCCTCGTACTCGCGCATAAATTCAATATATTTATCGCGAAGTACGTGGTCACGCTGCATGCGTCGCTCCATGGACAGCAGTCGTTTCTCCGCAAGCGCCCTACTTTGCCCTAGGCTAGGACGAGAGGCAACAAAGGGTAACCTAGTTACAAACCGACCGGAGGGCAACCTCTCCGTGGTCGATCGAAAAAGGGCTTCGCACTCAGCGTGTTCCGGATCCATCCTGGAACTCATAGGTGGCTCCTCCACCTCCCAAAACCTTTGCATGGTCTTGGCCAAGGACGCAGATGCAACAACCGGTGGCTCCTCCGCGGTGCCATTATCAAACACAGGGCCCATCAGGGCGAAACCAAAGATAGTAGACACTGCCATCAGTGAAGACGAACCCAGAGCTCTCTGGGTACCCAACAAAATCCAACCCAATACGTCCGAGCCCAGGAGCAAGTCCACTGGGCCGGGATGAAAAACAAAGGGGTCGGCCAAATCCAGACCCGAAACCAAAGACAACACACCCGGCGGTATGTCTGTCGAGGGGTGCCAACCCGCAATGGTATCCATTACCATAGCCGAAGTCGTGATCCTCATTGTGGAGGACTTCAGCGAAGAAAAGGTGACAAGTGTCTGGCCCGTCAGACACTTCACTTGTATGCCACCAACTCCAAGAAGTGGCACAGGCGAGTCTTCCACGACTAAACCTAACTGGCGTGCCACTCGAGTGGTAACCAAACTGCTTTGAGCCCCTGAGTCCAACAGAGCTCTCAAATTAATGGCTTCCCCCACGACCCCATACGCGGACCACCGCGGTAGGGAGCAGAACCGTCCGCGGCTCTGTCCCAGCAAGGGAGCAAGCTAGTTACGGGCTCCCCACTCTCTCCAAACCAGGGGGGCGCCACTGACCCGGGTAATATGGCGGGCGAGTGCACATCCCCATCTGAGGGGGGGCATAACCCGCGGCCCGGCCATACATATGGTACGGCGGGTGGTACTCCAGCCGTGGGTACTCGTGCAGCGGCGGAGAAAACCGCTGCGGCTGCATGTGTTGGGTATTGGCAACCCGCGTGGAGGGGGTGTCCCCACTCTCACGTCCGATCTAGGGCCCCCGCCCATGGGGGCCCTATCCGGGGCCTGGCCAGCTACATACTGGCCATGACCTTGGGGCGCGTGGTCCCGGTCCGCCAAGACCCGCGCAGGTACGCGACCCCTCCCGATGGGGGGTGCGACGAGCGAAGCCGCGTCCTCCGTCCGATGGTGGAGGGCTTCGCGCAGGAGCGCCCCCGCCCATAGGGGACCCCTGCCTCAACAACCGGGGGCCATCCCCGTTCCGGTTCATGCAGAGCATCGCGTGGTGCAGCCCACGGCATGCACTGCATGGTATGGCCCTGGGACAGTCACGTGCATAGTGACTGCCCAAACAGTAAAAGCATAGTTCATGCCGCTTTGCCATGCGGCGCCTATCTTGTACTGGCAGTCTCTGCCAGTCCCTGCATTGCAGCAGGCTGTGGCCCATCCGGCCACATTGCAGGCAGTCCGCGTCCCCCGCGACTGCTGCCGTGTGTGCAACCCGCGCACCAGCTCCACGCGGTGGCGGTTGCCTTCCCTGTTGGGGCTTCCCTCGCCATGAGGGTTCCAAGGGCCTGCGTTCAGGCGCTCTGGATGGCGCTGAGTCCGTCATGGTGTTCTCAGCGGCCCGTGCCTCAAACTCCAAAAACTTCACCAAGTCAGTGAATGTTGGTAGGGTGGTGCTGTCCCGCTCCGCATTCTCGCGCTCAAACCGCGAGCGGATGTCATTGGGCAATTTGCCCAATACAATGTGCACCAGCAAAAAGGACCATTGGTCCACCGGCAGCCCCAGTGTGCGGAGCGCGTTACAGGCCACTGTAACGGGCGTGAGCAACTGCAGGCGCAACTGTGCCCTGTTGGCCACCTTGGGCAGGGCCATCAACTGTGCGGCGTGCGCATCCGCTAACAAACGTAAATTTTGGTAGCGGGAGTTCAATAACTCCCAAGCCGTATCGTACTGGTCGTCCTCCACCCGGAGGTGCTGGATGAGCGACCGCGCTTCATCCTCCAGAGTGGAGAGGAGGTAGGCCATCTTCTGGGCCTTCGACAAATCCTGTCGTGCTACGACCAGGGACTCAAACATATTTTTGTAGGCTACCCACTCCTCCATCCTACCCCCAAAGTGGGACAGCTGAAGGGTGGGGAGCCGACCAGTAACCGCTGGTCCTTCCTGTCTAGCATTGGGGACCTTCGCCATCGCGTCAAGTCACAAACAAAAAATAACAAAAGGTAATAAAAAAACAACAAAATCAAACAACTACACGAAGAACCGCGGTAGGTATGAGAATGGCACAAACCCGGAACGCACGGTACAAACCTAGGGATTGCAAAATCCGGATATTTTTCAAGTTCGGATTTTACGGTTTTCGTCCCATAACAATCCGGATTATCCGAATTTTTCGAAGTTTTATTTTTATTTTGTATTATTTTTAGTTTTATGTTTTTATGTTATATAATTTACTCGGGAATTGTGATTATTGAATAAAAAAATCTCTTTGTAATAAAATTTTAATCAACATTCATATCAATTATAATAATTTTCACATATATAATAATCAGTCAAATTTAAAGTAATTATTTTTACTAAAACTTTAAGTCTTAATCTTAAAAGGAACATGTCTGTTTATAAAATTCACAATTCACTAACATTTACGATAAAATTAAGTAGAACAAAAAACAAAGTAAAATATTTAGTTACTCATTATTAATTATCACATGAATATTCAGTCAAATAAGAAGCCTTAAAATTACTGTTAAATTATAATAATAAACCTTTAATAATAAAGTTTTAAATAGGAACTGTGTAATCAGATTTTGAAATTCACATTTTACTCACATTGATAAAAATTATATAAAATTGAAACAAAAATCACTTTTTATTAGTCATATCCATAGGTAATATTCGCAACATGTTAAGTGAAATATTTTTTTTAAATATCTGGTCTAGATATTTTTAAATAAAAAAAACTGTATTTTAAGTACTTATACAATACACAACATAATAGTGAAAAAATAACAAAAATAACAACAAAACATGAATCCACGTACAGACCTAACCTAAATAACAATAAAGTAAATGGTAACCTGCATTAATAAATGACAATCTTGAATAACAATTGTTATTTTTTCATTAAGCGATATCTTAAAAACATAAAAGAGTTGAGTGTATCATCATTAAGACGTGATCTTAATTTATTGCAAAATATTCCAGCAGTGGAAAAGGCTCTTTCGGATTCCACACTGGTCGGCGGAATGGCTAGCAACCTCTTTAAAACATTTTTTAAAATTTCTCCACAACCTCCACCGTTTTCAAAAAGTGCCATTTCCACATGTATTATAGCAGGTAAATCAGCCCTGCTGCTTGAACTCGCAGGCTGCTGCTGAAGAGTATCGGCGCTGTTAGTTTTGACGATAGAAAGTTTCCGATCAAGTTGTTCCTTAAAGTTAAGTGAAGGCAAGTTAAGGTCAGATTCGCAAACTGTTTCCGAACTAGAGTCTAAGAGGTTTGGTGAAGATCCCGCGGCATCATCCATTGCCGCAGCCGGTTTTATAAACGTACCTTCGTTTTCCTGGGTCTCGATGGTTAAAAATTGGTTTGGGTTATTTAAATATTGTAAAGCACCAACTACCGCGTGAAGGCGTCTCTCTTTAATTCGTCTTCTTAAAGAAATTGCCAAGTTCTGGCCAGTTAAGGTATTCTGGTTTTCTAATGATGTCACTAAAAATTGAAGAGCTGTATCGGCTGTTAGAATAGTGGCGTCTCTGCGGCAAAGTACTTCTACCGTAGTCTTAATCATGTCTAAACAAGTCTGTAGATTTTGAAGACACATCATTTCAATATCTGAGAACGCTATGTTCGATTTAATATCGATTAATGCTTTTTGTACACTTGAATTTAGTTTTAAGAAACGTTCCAACATTGTAGCAAGACTATTCCAACGCGTTTTGCAGTCCAATAGAAGACCCAACTGTTTGCCGAATTCAGCTTGCACATATATTTGAAGCATGTCATTCTTGGTCGGTGAATTTTTAAATGTCTTCACCAATGTCCGGACTTTCTTTATAATTTTTTGGTAATCATCGTTTAACTGTCCGTGTAGTCTAGTATTTTCGATCGAAAATCCCTCAACGATGTCTTCGTCAGTCTCCGAGTCTGAGTCAGAGCTACTCTCCTCTTCAACTTGCGATGTTACTTGCTTTTTGTATAAAACATCTAGTACAGCCAGCTGTACACCATGTGCCAAGCATAGTTGGTGATATGGGACAGGTATAATACGTCCGACTTTCATCATAACAGCGGCCCCATCAGTGGTCAATCCAATTATATCTTTGTATAAACAAAGTTCGAAAGAATTTAATCTTATCTCTACAAGAGTAACGCACGCTTCAGCGCCCATAGACCCTAAAATCCTTATTAATCCCAAACATTCTGAACTATTTACACCAGCGTCATTTTGATAATGAATATTTAAGTTTAAATATCGATGAGATTTCACGGATGTCCACTCATCGAATGTCGTGGAAAACTTAACACCTTTAGACTTGAGGTCCTTTATCTCGGCAATTAGCGTAGATTTTTCTCTATTGTACACATCCATTACTATTTTTCTTATTGAGTTTGGTGATTTGGGGATGTTTTCCTTACAATTTTTTTGTAATAATTTTCTGAGATCAGTTGATGTACAAAATACTTTCAGGGGTATTCCATCAAGAACCGCCATTCTAGTTATAATATTGGCCAAAGAGTCCTGGCTTACGAAAAAGTCAGTCAATTTTTGTATTTTTGATGGTGGGTCTTCACTTTTGCTAGATGAAGCTACGGATGTGTGTTCTGATTGAACACTGACGGCGACATCTTGTTCCTTTTTTATGTTCATGGAATGTTTCCTGAGTAAGTGGTTGTGTAGTGTTGAAGTGCTGCCACTTATCTTTAAAGCAGTATGACAGCGTTTGCATTTCGCCTGTTGCCCATTAATGCTTCTCAAAAAGTAATGCCATACACTGGTCTTGTCACTTGACTTTTTTATATATTCTACGAACTCCATTTTTCATCTGATGGATCTACGGAATAAAGAAAAATAATGATCTTTTATATTGTTGAAAAAACAAGAATTTTGTAATTATTAAGTATACATTAATAATTAGAGCATTGACCGTACATAGGCCGCAGGTCGCAGGTTCGAATCCTGCACGCGGGGAATTTTTTCATCATATCTTATTTCTTAATAATTTATTAGACATGTATAAAAGAAGCAGCTGTCGCTTACTTTACAAAGCTATAAGTTACAACTGTGTTCGAGAAAAAAATAAACACATTATTCAGTAATTTTGCCAGACAAATCTACCACATTATTGCATCGCAAAATGAATTGCAGATTAACAGAACTTTTGTTTTTTTACCTGTTTCTGCTAAATCGCTGGTGTATAAACTTATCTCCGTGCAATTAAATAATTGGTACATTATTTATATTTCAAGTACTTACATGCTTTCGTAACAAATCACATCCAATATGACACATTAAAAACACACAACCAACACACTAGAGGACCACTTTTTACAAAGTTCACTGCCTGACTAATATGTCATTCAGCTTGCGGGGCGCGGGTGCTGCGTGTGGGCCGCGGGGGTTGCACGCGAGGCACGGATGGGTTGGGAAGTGGTTGGGAATGTGGCTAGCATAGAACAAATGGCATTCGTGAGTCGTTCGTTTCATGCACTTCGTTTGTGCGATTTTAAGCGTACGCTACAATAAACAAAGTGCTTAGAAAAATAAATGAGCCGAGTTAAAAATCTTTGGCAATTTAATGTGCCGGAGTAATGTTGAAAATCGTCAATCAAAAAAGACGAGGCTTCATAAAGAATTATCAATTATCATAAGTTGTAAAAAAAAAAAAAAAATTAAAAAAACCGGATTTCGATATTGAGATCCGAATTTATATTAAGTAATGAAAATCCGGATTTTTAAGTCTTTTTCGAATTTCGAAGAATCCGGATTGCAATCCCTAGTACAAACCGCAAACAAATACAAAAAGGTTACAAATATTCTTATACAAACAAACTAAGAAAAATCTAATAATTTTTACAAACAATTAATTATTTTTTACAAACGAACCAATAGAGGGTAGATAAACTACGCTCTGCTACCAGAAAATGTGCGCAGAGAATCCGGGCAAACGAAATGGCGGGAGGGTTCGGTACCGAAAAATATACCGGGTAAAAAAAGTACCGGTAAAAAACCTCGACCCGACACTACGTCTGTCCGACTAACCTAACCTAACCTATACGCAGTCTGCTACCACTGTAGTTTACAACGGGAACTACAGAACCCTGTATATTAAACCTAACCTAATAGCTACCACCACCCACAAACCCAAGGGTCACTTACCAAACTTAATCTTCTGCTCTTCGGATCCAATCTTGAGTGTCTTCGGAAGAGGAGGGGGTTGTTCCCTAAATCACCCAACCTACCCCATGAGATCTCAATCCCCAGAAAAAAATACCTGATCCGTCTAGCAGTTCCACTCGGCAACAGATTTCGGCGTCCCCAGGCAGCCACGTTTCGCATCTCACAAGAAACAGTCAAAGTAGAAGGTTTCACAAACACAAATGTTCAATAGTTATTTAACAAACAGGAAATTCACAAATATAACTCAAACTAGTTAACAAGCAAAAGACGCGAGACCTCTCCGCGTATTAAAATCAAACCGATATGTCAGGACAAATGGCGGCCGTCCGCCATGCCATTCACGCGAGCAATTTCATGCGGCGCGGCCTCCCCGCGCGATGTCCAAACAATACTGAATTCAAAATGGTCGCTCGCGACTGCCGACGCCGGCCGAGCGGGCGACGACGCTACTAATATGAAACTACCGCACGCGCTAGAATATTACGGCGGCGAACGGACAAAACAACATAGATTTTATTACAAACATTATATATTAATATGATATTATATATTGATTTCAATTTCAATTTATTTATTATTGATTGATTGAGCTTTTGAACGTTTTATATATTTTTTTATATTCCATAAATCTGATTTTATAAAAACTTCCATTCATGCAACTCTTAAAATACGCAAAAGGTGAGGGTTGCTCCAATCCAAAGAAATATAAAGTCTAGGAGGTCAAGGGTACGACTCTGACGTAGATTGCAGTGAAAATCCAGAGTTCAACGTTGCATGTGTGTGCGTGCTTAGATTTTAATTGGATTAAATCTACGCGAGGACGAAACTCGTAAGTTAAAAAAAGTTTATTTAGCGAGCTTTAGTTTTCAAATTCAATTTGAGTAGACCTTGATTGAATGTCAAGCTCCTCCCTTGAAGTGGTAGAATAAGAATGAATTTATTAAATTAAGTTAAAAACAGTTACATACGTATTCACTCATTCATTTCGTTCAAGTGTCCCTATAAGATGTCTTGAAACTAGAAACGGAATAATTCTATAAAATACTTTATTTTGTACGGATTCCAACCATGGACGTAGATTATTCTATGCCGGTGGCTCCAGAAGGTAATATCCTAAGAGAATTGCAAACAATGTTGAACTGTTGGAGTTTACGACCAAATCGTGATTTGTCTGCTAAAATCTGAAGTTGCAACCATCGTGCGTAGATGTGAGCCAAATTACGACGTTGGGTTATTTTGGACTTTCAATCAATAATAGTAAAGCTCAATTTTGATTGAGGTCGTTAGCTGGCTCGCAGCCACGGAAGGCAGAGGTTGCAACTTTAAGTTGGACTTAAACAGGATATTAAACTACCCAGATTCCTATTACTGTCGCAGAGAGGTCCATCCAGGATAACTGGTTATGGAGTCGACTGTACCGCTTACGTAGAGGTATTTGCACAGACCTTGTATTTAAAAGCTTTTATTTAACTTGCTGTGTATGTATGTTCGCTCAAATCTTTAAATTTAAACTACAGACTGCTTGTCCTACCTACAGTCCTTTAAAATTTCCCCCAAAAAAATTATTCATGGAATAAAATTTTGACTCTGAATAATATTTGTAATACTCTACATACATACATACATAGAATCACGTCTTTATCCCTTACGGGGTAGACAGAGCCAAGAGTCGTGAGACTCGAAGGCCACGCTTAGCTGAATAGTGGGCTTTCTGATGGAATGGAGATTCAGATATAGTGACAGGTTGCTAGCCTATCGCCTATGAGTGGAAGAATCCCCAGTTTAAAGCCCTTTCCCTCGATTGACTTTTACAATCTGCGCGGGAGGAGAAGCAGCTGGCACATTCTATGTTTTTTCTTCGCTCCCAGACCAGTATGGAAGTACTCTACAGTTTAATTACAATTAAATTTATGATTCGAGGCATGCAAATCTTGATGCGAGCGTCTACAGGCTATGGTTATGGTAACCGCTGACCATCTCGTGCGGGTTGTATGCTTATTTGCCTACATATTATGAGTTTTTCCAATAACTAACCTCGTTACAAACTAATAGCTTCATAAAACTAACTTAACGGCAGTTTTAACAGAACGTTATTTAAATTTACAATATTATTTTTAATAACTCCTAGACCTAACATACTGAGCGTGGTAATTTTGCCTCGTAAAAAGAAAAATGGCGGATAATATATAAGCTACATGTAGGTTATAATAAGACGGGGTTTATTGTGGTCAAGTAGGTAGACCGAATAGATTATATGCCTGATGTTTGTGTAAAAGAATCGTATGCTGGAATTAAAGTGGGGGGTTATTTTTAGCTTCACATGATAAAAGTTTTGTTAATTTTTATTAAAATCAGGTGCCTATTAGCCTCTAATCTTTTTAGAAGTAAGTGGTGGTAGATCAGATGAGACTAACTGCACTTGAGTCAAACTCTAGAGTTACTTGTTTTTTTGTTGGGTTGCGCCTGATCATCGAACCTGCGTCTTTTGGGCTCAAGTCGCGTGCCTATCACACTATAGCCACTCCTTTTACCATAGAACCTTAAGGCCTAATAAACTGGATAGTTAAGTTTGAAGCAGGTTCGTATTAAGTTGGCGTGTGGACATGCCACGCTGCACGTTGCATGATTTATAAATAGCAGAAAAACCTAATTTAGGCAAGTCGGTCATTCTCACTTACGTGTTGTAAATTGTGTTTTACAAACCTAATTGGAACTCATTGTAATTGCTAGCCTTCTTCTTCTGCGTCTACTTCTTTTCTCATTTTATTTGAGGTCGGATCTCCTTGTACGTCTGCGCCAGAGGTCTACTCCGGGTTGTCTGGGGGTCAAGCTTTGACTTTTGAATGTCCTTCTCCATGTTAACCATGGGGCTGGTGGTATGCCTGAACCCTAAGGTTTTTCAGGGAAATTGAAGACCTGCTTGCTGTCAATTGCTAGCCTTAAATAAATTATATTAAAACAGTGAACTAATCGGAAAATTGTTTTTGGTTTTGTAAATTGCTCATCCTGTAAATGCAATCCCCAAAAGACACCTCTAAATGATTTTTTATTCAATTGTCCGGAACTCTAATCACTAGCAAAATGTTCTTTGCTATCATGTACAAAAATATTGAGCTATCAACTTGTCACTATATCTGAATTTTCATTCTACAATTAAGCCCACTATCAATCTAAACGTGGCCTTCAAGTCACATGAGTCTTGGTTATGTCTACCCCGTTACGGATAAAGACATGTAGCAAAGTATATTTCTGTAGTAGTTTACAATATCCATTTAGCTAACGTCTTCGATATTGGGGAGAATGGGCTGAAATGGTACATTAAAAATCCATTACTTGCAGTGCATATTCGATGGCTTTTTAATCTCAGATCTCTCTCACATTAGGAACACAGGAGTTTTAAACATTTTATTTTACCAATGTAAATACTTGCTAAAATGAGGGGTGAAAGTTTGTATGAAAAACACTTTATTTTTGCCGCGGAATCCGCGGGCAACAGCTTTGTCTATAAAATCACGAAGCACGTGTTTGAACCTGGGAAATTAAGACCTCAGCCAGCGATCTAACAACTCAACCTGTACCATAAAATATCTTGATGAGGCCTACGATAGGCGTGGTTGACGTGGCCAAATATTGGTCAAAAATAATTTGATTTTGCCATTTCGACTCGAGATGATGATGAATAACTCAACCAACACTGTTTCTATGTCCAGCAGTGGACTAAAATAGTAATGATGACGAGGTTATCGACTGTAAATAAAATGTGTGCACACAGCCTTACTAATTAAACTCGAAAGCAACACGCAAGCAAAATGCTTATTTAATGCACTTTATGCTAATAATTCACTTGCCTCTATTGAATGAAGTAATTAAAATTTTACTGCAAAATGGCGAATTATTATAATATCATATAGAAACTTGTTTCCGAGAGCTGTGGATTATAGTTCTCTCAGGTTATTGGAGCTTACAAGAAAAGAGCCAACCGCTTTTTTTGAAAAGTCGGTAACGCATCAGTGTTGCTAGAGTCCATGGACTGTTTTCTTACCATCAGGCAACCCATGCTTGTTAGCCTACTATTCTATTTTTTTATTCAAAAAAGTAAATCATATAATTGCGAACTTTTAATATCCATACTCCATACTAATATTATAAATGCGAATGTTTGGATGTGAGTTTGTGAGTTTGTGAGTTTGTGAGGATGTTTGTTACTCAATCACGCAAAATCTACTGGACGGATTTCGATGAAATTTGGTACAGAGGTAGATAATGACCTGGAATAGCACATAGGCTACTTTTTATCCCGGGAAAAAGCACTGTTCCCGTGGGAAATTCACGCGGGCGAAGCCGCGGGCAAAAGCTAGTTTATAATAAACTATCTTTGCCAACAGCAAAAAGTATCCTGTACGAATTATTTTTTTGAAAGTAACCTATTTTATCTTGAGTCTGAAATTTTCGTTAGTCGTAAGGGGAGCATTTATCAAGTATAATCACTTTTCGTAATCGTGGACCGGTAAATCAGAAAGGAGCTTATCGCCAATAACACCAAAACGTTTAGAACTTAAGAAATAAATTACGTACCGAATTCGTTAGGGATTCCTTTGCATATTGATCAAATATATTGTGCGAGACGAGTAGTGAGTAGAAATTAAAAGTCTTAAATTTTAAAACTGGCTTTTTATAAATGCGAGTGTAAAAAATTTAAATTTGAATGAAAATTCGATTGAGCTTCAGAATCCTATGCTGCTTATATCAGTTCACAGCAAAACGCGTGTGTGGCACTTCTATTTGGCTTTTATTATTCCAAATTCTATGAGTACTACTAAGTATAAGATACAAGCATAAAGAAGTGGACATCGTTCAAACTGTAAACTATATCGGGTTTGGAGGAAAACCTCTCAAATTCAAAATTTCGTCTTTTATTACTTAATCCAAAACTTTTACAACCACCGCAGGTACTGAGCGAGGTTTAGTGTTACCAGTATGAAGGTATAAAATAGTAGCAGTTTTGATAAAAGTGCCTCGAGTATGGCAATAAATTTTCTGTTTAACTACTTTGTATTGTGAATACTAATGTACTTTTACATCATCGTCTTTATTTTTTTGATCTTTGTGGGTTTTTTACGCAAATAGTTACTGAACTATAGATAAAATTAAGTACCTATGCGGATATTACATTTATATGTAGGTACCTATACATATAATAAGAACGAAGTTCTTAAATTTATTGATTGATTGATACATATAATAGTATATGGAGTTTTAGATTTTGGACTTACGTGAAGCATGTAATCTATACATATAATGAAACAGTAAAAATATTTTGTCTGTACATTTAGTATTTTTGACTGAAATTGATAGAGGGACACTTAAAAAGAATAATAGAAAGCAAAAAACATTTTTTGGAATTTCTGTCTGTCTGTCTGTCTGTCTGTCTGTATGTATGTACGCGTTTCACGCAAAAACTACTGGACGGATTTGCATGAAACTTTTTTTGTTGTATAGCTATTAAGCCTAGCCAACATATAGGCTATAATTGATTTTGATAACTGGAACACCTGATGAAGAACCTTAACAGAACAGCTAAACTATAAGAAATATGGAAATGGTGCCTTAACAAAAGTCGTTCAACCTGATGAGCATTTTCTGATGACGTATAAAAATTGAAGATCTGGAACATCTGATGAAAAGCTCCAAGAGAGATTTTTCATCTAAGCGAAACTCACGCGGGCGAAGCCGCGAGCGACAGCTTGTATAACTTAAGACAAGACAAGAATACTTTATTTGCACACAAGATCACATTTCCATACACAAAGTAACTTATAACAAAAAAAAAGAAGGGAAGATAAAGAAAAAAAAAATAAAAATAAGAATAATAGAAATATTAAGTTGTCAATACTGTAAGAGAAACATAATTTTCTTAAAAAATAGAAAAATATTCAATAACAATAAAAATTTTCAGCTTTATTGTATAAGATTAGTTTAGATTTTGAATATTCGCCTAATTAGATTTGCATAAATAAGGTATAAAAATAAAGTTGTTAGTGTAAAATACATTAATAACAACAACTCAATAACAAGGATAAAAGGGCTTCAATGAGCGATTTTGCCGACAGCTAATTAAGAAAAAAAATCAGTATAAAAATCTCAACAGATGGAGTTTTATTGAAAGCCGAGTTGTAATAATGGCTGTACCTATATTGTGCGCTTTTTATTGTCAGCCAGAGGCAGAAAAAAAATCACATAACAGTTTGACAGTTGCACAAATCACAATATTGATACTTTTTAGATGTTTTTTTATTAGCTTTTATTTTTTTTAATGCCAATACCGTGCATTTTTGCTTTTTGAATGGTCTCGCTTTTTACTAAGCGCCAACTATGAATTCACCTGGAACTATTTTTTTTTTATTTGGGTCTCGGCAAATCCCTCATTACTAATCACGAAATCGCTGAAAAAAAATCACTGCAATGATCATTAGCGGCGGCCATGTTGTGACGTCGCTGTCATAGATTAAGCGGGTGTTGATTCGCCCATCAAAACAAAACGCATAATATGGAGGGTTGATTGCGAAAACCATACAAGTGTGAAAAGTCTACTTTTGGCGTATTAAATGTTTGAGAATAAAAAATAACTACCAATATTTTATTTCAAGTCAATATACATAAAAAATTCGTGATAAAGATACAGTCGGATAATAGTCAATAACTATCACTGAATAAATAACATACATCAACAGGGGACCGGCCAAGGTATGAGAATTGTTAAAAATATGTAATTTTATGATAGAATACATTTAATTAAACACATTTTGCGACTTTTCAGCACGAGTTTATTCTCCAGAGCTAATTTATTAGAGTTCAAACTTTTAGGGAAAGTCCATTTTCTACGCGTGACGTCATATGAATGCACATTTAGTTAAGGGCGTTTTGGTATCGCCCAAATATCGCTTAAAAATGTGAATTGTTTTTTGCTATATCTTGGGAAATAGTTTGGTTATTGATGTAATTCTTTTAAGGATGATTCTATTATTGAGAGATATTTCAAAGGAGCATTAAAAAAAAAAGTTGTCCGGTCCCCTATTGCCCCTTAAGGTATCTGGTGCAAAGGTGCCCAGTACACTGGCGGCATGGCACGCTGGATGGCGATGCCCATCCTTTGCACCAGATACGACCCGGAGCGGGAGTCACCGTTCTTGTCGGCTATACGGTGTCCTAATTCGCCGATTAACCGTTTTGCATCTAGCATCTAAAAATAACAATTTTAATTTCATAATAGATATGGTCGTTAACATAAATTTTATTTTTATGCAAAAATACTTTTTTAATACTTAAAAAAGGCACTGAAAGCCTCGATGCGTACTCACGTCTCAAAAGTTTAAAGAATGCAGCAGGTTGGACCAATTATATTTTTTAAACTTATCGAGTTTTAGCATCAACTTGACACGCCATAACCCCAGTCTCCCCGCGGGTCGTTTATCAAACTTACTATAATGAGAGTTGGCTGTGTTGGACCAAACTTTGAACCAATGTCTGGTGTCAACTTTGCGCTTTTTAAATTGTATATTAAAAACACGTGTATCGAATAAACAAGTGGGTCGGTTTACTTAAAGTTAACATTAATTAGAATAATATAATATTATTACGATTTTTATGGCTTTAACTACCTATGAGGCTTCCTCTTTTTATCATTCAATCTTGCTAAAGTATTTAATTCAATATTAAAGTTTTGGAAAAAGTATGAAAATTAGTGGACTCCAAAACTAATTTATCGATTTGGTTGATGTTTGGAATACAGTAGAATAGGTAGTAAAAAAGACACATCTAAATTAGTTTTCACGTGCGCAAAGCCGCGGGCAAAAGCTTATAAAAATGGGTATAGTGAGTATGCCATGGAGAAGGCACTAACAAATCACTCCATCAACATTGCCAAGATAGTCGTTGTGTGTGTTTCATTCCATATAATGACCACGACCCTCAGTCATAGAGAATACGACTAAAAGGAAGGCCAATATGCGAGTCTAAAAACATACTTTTTGCAGTAGATTAATTAAAACCGTTTAAAAATAGGCTTGTCAGACGTGATATCTGAAATCAGCGTTGGTTTAAATTATGAGGGTGACGTTACGTCACAACATGGCGCTGGCAATCAGCCCGCTTACGAGCGGGATGGCGCAGAGTAAACATATGTAGAGACAAAGCTTGATATGAAACATTTCGAAAAAGAGTGGCGCGACACGATCTATTTATCGAAAGCCGTGGAAAATGGAGAGATAAGAGTTTCCCACATATTCGGATAGCGATGACTATTAATAAATAATAAATAAGCTTCGATAACAATAATAATTGATTACAATAATAAGCAGTGATAAAAGAAGAGTAGAATAAGAAGTTAGCCGTCACCCGGGCAGATCGAAAACAAGTGAACTTCGACGCATTATGGCATTTTTCATCATAGTCATTTGAGTCGATTGTACGGCCAAGCCGCTTCAATAGATGTTTTACATTTTGATGTATAAAGATTTTTGAGTAATTAAGTACAGTTGAAATAACTTAATTTACTAACGTAATGAACTTACTCATGTTTCATTAAAATGCGCCCATTACGACTGATCCATCTCTAAAACAATAAAAAAATATTTTTAGCCCTTCATTTTTATTTTTATTTTATTTTATTTATTATGTTTGTCAACAATTGTTACAACAATACATGAAAAATAACAATCACCATTCACCAAAAATAGATCTGATTGCACAATCTTTATAGACAAACATCGCTTGCACATAATCTGTAACATATTTTTTATAAGTGAGATAAGCATAGCTAAAATGAAAGATTTTGACTCTATTTCTCTTAAAAACTTGAAATTGACTTTAAGCATGTCTCTACTCTGTAACGAAATCCAGGTGTAATTTGCTTATCGTGGGTATAATTATCAAATTGGCGCTCGGTATGCTTTGCCATGTAAAAAAGTTAAATACGACCTTTTCCGGGATAATTTGGTTATTTCGATGTCTCCCTTGACAATTAAATGGATAGATTGATGCTTTGTCTCTATGTTACGTATTTTATAGAATTATTGAGTCAAAAAATTAAATTAAGTACTTCTTTCTTGTCGGTGGAGTATTTTCCATTTCTGTCTTTTCTGCCACCGATTTCACCTCCTTATAAGACACAAGCTCTGCCTTTTCTCTAATATTATTCATAAAGATTGCCCTTCTTGGCTTTCCTTACCTTATTAATTTATTAAGGTGGCACCCATTAAATATCTATTTTTGAATAAAAGCATAATGGAAAGTCAGTTATTTCTACCTTTCCATTATGCATACACATCGGCATCTATCGTCCTCGTATACTTCGACATTGGCACAGAATTAATATAAGTACTACATTGGGTACTTTAGCACTGGAATACGTAGAACTCGGATATTTTAGAACTAACGTACATCGTACTCGCATACTTTAGAACTAACGTACATCGACATTTAATACTTAGACATGCAGTAGCGGAGTCCAAAAATAGTGTACTTAGTATATATTGTGATATTGAAATCTGTCTATATAATCGTCATAAAGAATATAATTTCTATTTACTCGTATTTCATGGTCAACATATGGTGATATAAACATATATTACTTATTAGATTTCTCAATTATACCGTATTAACACGTATAAACCTATTGTTAAGAATTAAGTGGTATTAATTCAAGGCAAGTCAATACCACAGAATAATTTAGGGTTCAAATTACTCTCTAAAGAAGCCCTTTTATGTTGATAGTGTTATAACGAGGTCCTATTACCGTAGTGACGAGATACACAACTTTACTGTACACAATCTATGTATAAAGATAATAAATAGCCTCTGGCATGTTAGGCGATCAAGACTGTTTCATGAGTTTCTTTCGGCATTTCTTCTCAGCAGTGGTCGTTCTGAAATGATAGTAGTTTGTAGCTTTGAGACTTAATATACTATGATTAAATAATTCGTTTTTGACGTGAAAAAAAAAACTTTGAAGGCCAAATTTCAATAAAGAATTTTTGATTTTGATTGATTTTGATACATTGTAGGTATATGTCAGGCGTATTGCTAGTACAAGATTTTGATTAAATTGGCATATAAGAGTACACTGAATTGAAGGGTAGTTTCATTTATTGTATCTACATGTCCATGTCTATCCAAATATTTTACTGCTTTTTAGATATTTCTAAAATACTAGACTCCAACTAAAAATAAATAGAAATTAAACTATTTCCATTCAATACTGTTAAAAAAAACCATAATTTTAGGTCTTTGAAATTGAAACGCTTAAAAATATTCAGAAAAATTAGTTACATTTTGTGTAACACTTTGGTATGTGATTTAAGCCTTAATGGTTCATGTGAAAAATGTATAACCTCCGCCTTATCTTGATGACCTTTTGTGGTCCGAGGTCATCGAAGGTCAACTCAAAGTTACACTGAAACCAGTTATTAATATTCAGGCATCAGGGTTTTATATATCATTTTATACACTTCCTGATAAGATAAGTACTTAGAAAAGGTTTTACCTGATATATTACATACCAAACCAGCTCTTGGATTCGGGTTCAGGCGAAATTTCCAAAATCTCTTTCTTAGTACTCTCTAACGCTATACTAGTGGACTGCCGCAAACTTAAATTTTGCGATTATATTTCTTTCGATATATCCAACGAACTAATTATAATTCAATGGATTTATCATATAAAATCTACTACATCAATAACATTTTCTTGAAAAAAAAATATAATTTAAAAAAAAATTAGTTTGCACCACTTTTCGGCGTTCGTTCTGATCCCTTGGATTTGAATCAGATAAAAAATATGGGAAATCTATGATTTCTTGCAATTCCAAATATTATTTCAAAACAAAGGAAGCCAGTAAACATTTCAAACTTCTAAATTGTTTATCCGTCTGTTTATCACCTTCACAAATACTGTAACAATAGGAAAGTATCCATGGAAGTTGAGGTATTTTGAGGATATTTCTGCGAAAATTAATTTTAACCCATTCCTAAAATATCTAATGCGAGGTAAAAGTTTCCGATCACAAACAATTTTCTAAAGTCCGTCAGACATGAACACGGTTTCTAATTTTAAAGGCTTATTCAATAATATAGATGACTTTTTATTCGCTTAAACATTTCTACAATTTGCTCAGTACATACATGTATACTAATCATAGTGAAATACTTTACAACAATTACTACTATACAATTTAAACTTTTAATACAAAGTCCGATCAGCTCAGATCAGTACACATACCAAATTGTATGAGAGAACAAAAAAATTAGCAATTATTTGTTATATATTTCTATTGGAGTTTATTGTATTCTTTGTAAGGCAAAGCATACTGTGAAAATTAAACGGTGCTTTAAAAGTCACCTGTTACTATTAGAGGCCTTAAACAATATTTATTGCCCCTGTTACTACCATGCTACTAACAGTAAGTAGCTAGGGTGTCAAATATGTTAAGTCATAGATAATCGTGTAGTTTCATATAAAAATCGGCACTTCTATTTGAATTTTTATACCAAATTCCGTAGTCTACTCTGTATGTAATATTAAATTAATGTTAAACCAATTCTCTTTGTGGAAGCTCTCATTCATCGCAAATTCAATGAAGACTCAATTGCAAATTGAATGAAATAATCGCCTGGATTCGCTCTTCTCAAAAGCCGGTTTCGCAAACAGTATTGGGGTTCCGTACCCAAAATGCTAACAGAAATGTATTTATAAACACTCTCTGTTTCTGATCTTCTATAAAAAAAAACCATCCTATTATTTTTTCAATTCTTAGGAATTGAAAAAAATAATAGAAAAAAAAAATAAGAATATAAGTAATTAATTTAGTGTTTAAATGTATATATATATGAATTATAAATTGTTATTGAATAAAATTTTAGTTACTAATAAAAAAAGTAATAGAAAATAAAATTCAGAGGACGGAAAAAAATGGTGTTTGAAAATCATACCATAGAATTGATAATTTCAACTTAACACATCATCTACTTAACATGAGCATTACATAGCGAAAGTTACACCTCAGTTTTATTCACTACCCACAAAATAATCAGTCACACAAAGCATTTTAAAATTCTAATATGGAATTCTTGGCGCACGAATCCGATTCGCTTTTGTGCGGTTTTTTATTCGTGTGTATATGTTTCAGCGAATTACCAATTAATTGAATTGTGCTTGTGTATACAAAGGACCGGTGCCGCATTTGTGGGTACAGTCGACTGCATGTTAAGTTGACCTGTAATAACCTCTATGCGATGGTAATAAAGTCGAATTTGAATTGAATTTAGGTAGGGTGATGTAGTCTCGACTGTGCAATATACGGGTTGAAATTACGGCGCGGGACGCTCGCAATAATCGTTGGCACAGGTGTGAAATTAAAATATAACTGATAGCGGTAGAAACTGTTGTGTTTTATAAAACTGAGTATCAAATGTGGTTTTAGATATTAGCTGTTGCCCGCGGCTCCGCCCGCGGCAAAAAAGAGCGGTTACTCTCCAGCCCTAAACTATTTATTTATTAATTTGTACATAACTATCTCTACATACATGTATAAAGTTTTAAATAAACAAATACACAAAAAATCACATCAA
Organism: Ephestia elutella; assembly: GCA_018467065.1. NCBI lineage: Eukaryota > Metazoa > Arthropoda > Insecta > Lepidoptera > Pyralidae > Ephestia > Ephestia elutella. The sequence goes on from CM031588.1 coordinate 15,587,629, forward strand.
CGTAAAAGAAGAACAAACAAACACACTTTCTTTATAATATTAATTAAGTATGAAAGTATGTATTTCCTGCGTCCCGGAACTCCGCTTCTATGGGAAATTTAGGATAAAAAGTGTTCACAGATAGGGTACTATTTATTCCGAAATTGCTACGTAATTTTGGACCTTGTTGCACTGTATTAAGGACCAATGTATTTACATATTAATGCTCGTCACTGTACATAAAAATAAAAATTACCGAAGCAAATTGCAATAATTTATCACGTCCTAAAAAAACGGGCTACACTGGAAATTCATATTCGCAAATGGACTTTTTATGTAACACCTGTGCCGGTTTAGTTAGCAGGGAGTTAACTTTTCAGTGCATTGTTCTAAAATTAAGAGAACTTTAAATTATCTCGAAAAATATTCTAGACTGGCTGAATTTAGTGCAAAAGAAAGTTGCATGTTCTTCTTTTGAAATACTTTTGTATGCTTCTGACATTTTTACTTCGGCCATAGCAAAGCCATAGCAAAGAAAAAATACCATAGACAATACAGTGTTTAGTACAGTCCTATCATATAGTTGAATGAATTAAACATGAATAGTTAAGACTAACTAAACTAAAAAGTTTACTAAATAAATAGCGATATATTCTTTGCTCTTTCTCTTCAAAGATCAATATCTCTATCAGAATATAATGATTTCTTATGCTTATTCTGTATTTAATAAAAAAAAGCTTTAAATAATATGCTTCTTTATCGGAAATAAACAAAGGAATTTTCTTTTTTTTTTTTAATGATGAAACCATAGACATAGAATTTTTTTTTTATCGACCGAGCGAGCGCAGCGAGCGAAGCGTCTCAGTTTCCACTAGCCGAAAATTCTTTTGTCTGTCCGGATGTTATCGCCTACAGGTCGCATTTCTAAACCGATTCTTATGAAATTTTGTGAGCAGGTTCGTCAATTTTATAGAATTTTTTAGTCGAGCCATTTTTTCGAAATTTTATAAAATGGCGATAATATATAAAAAAAACCTTATTTCTCAGCTATTTAAAAAAAAATTCAAAAATGTCATTAGACATTTTTGTTATCCTTATTAAGACGCAACTTTTTTGTATGAACAACATAGTGAAATTTAATAAAACCGCTATAAATCCATATATTAAATTCTTATACGATAGTTCCCAAAAAAATCAATAGATGGCGCAGCAAAGCTTTTAATACTCGCAAATTCATTTAAGAGTGACTTGATTTATTGATTAAAATGAGATTGTTTGAATTGCGTGTATTTTTTTTTAAACTGAGTGCGTTTGACCTCTATCTTGCCTGATGAGAAGCATAGATGAGATCTAGGGTGGTACACGCAAACTGAAAAAAAAACTCAAGTATTTATTTGGTTAATGGTATTGTATTGTGGATTGCTTTGCTTGGTGGAATACTTGAAATAAATCTGATATCAAAAAACTTCATTGTATGATTAGAATCCTATTAAAAAAAGTAATATATACGTATATGTATATAATAGATACGATTTCAAATTGAACTTTCCTTTTTTGAACTTTAATTTTGTTGCGCAAATAACATAAATATACATAACTATAACCAATAGGTCAAACCATGCATTTCTGACGACTGACGACCTCCGTGGCCTAACATAACGGTCATCACGCCAGACGGCCACACCAGAGGTCCCGGGTTCGATCCCCGGTCGGGTCAAGATGGAAAATAATCTTTTTCAGATTGACGTGGGTTTTGAATATTTATCTATACATATATGTATTTGTTATAAAATATAGTATTGTTAAATTAGCATCCCGTAAAGTCTTGAACTTACTCAATCTGTGTGATTTGTCCGTATATATTTATTAATATTATTTATATTATTTCGAGGCGGAAAAAGCAGGTCTCAGTCAATTTTTTTGTGGTATTGACCAACCACAAGAACTTTTTACTTTGTTTCCAGCATTGGTAGGTTGGTTTCAAAACTCTTCTAAGCCAGGGACACGGTAAAATATCGGTTATTTCGTGGAAGGGCTCGCGAGGTCTACTGTTCTCACAGAACCACTAGTAATAGTCCGACTTACGAACTTGATGAATGAAACCATAGACTTTTTTTTTCTAACTCTATAGATGAAACACAACCTACACTTGCTTGGCAAAGAAACTCGAATTTCTACTGGCAAGCAGTAACAAAAACAATTGATTGACGATGACTATCGAAAAGCAAATAAATTGATGAAATTCTGGAAATTCAATGAACACCGCAGTACTTGGCAGTACCGAATAATTTAGTGTTCGCCCACGGTAGGCCCACAGTAGACCCACGCTCCGCCCACGCTGGGATTCTGTAATGTTACTGAAATACAGGTAATTTACGTGAGTTTAGTTACTCAGCGCTTAGTAAATATCATTTGAAAATAATTTATCTTGCGAAAGTATTCTGTACATATTTATTCTGAAATATTATATCATGGAAACGTGTTTGTTGTATGATTTGTAAGAACATTTGAAAAGTTATAAAAGTTCTAAACAAACTTTGTTAAACTGGTTTAAATAAATATACAAAATTGGCTGTTGTCCGCGGCTCCGTCCGCGGTTAAAAAATCATCATGTGTTTTTTGTATCTTTTCACCTCCCATTAAAAAGGGGTTGGTTAAAATGTCTTAAATCATCCTAATCCTAACTAATATTATAAATGTGAAAGTAAGTTTGTTTGTCTATTTATTTATTTGTTTGTTTGTTACCTCTTCACGTCATATCCACTGACCCAATCTTGCTAGAATTTTTCATACACATAGCTAGAAGTACTGAGAAGGACATAGGGTACTTTTCATCCCGGGAAAAAAACACTTTTCCCGTGGGAAATTTACGCGGGCGAAGCCGCGGGCAGAAGCTAGTATTTTATAAAAAATAATAAAGTGTAAAAATAAAAATGATGCTTAAATGTTAAAGTTGTCTACTGAAAACTAGTCTCTCGAAATTTACATTAACTAAACACTTAAGTTAATGTAGACATACTAGGGGCTTTAAAATGGGCCACTATATTTTATGAAAGCATAATTTCTGTATTACATACCTTGGAACATTAGAGACACACGACTATGACACTTCATCGGAGATCAGCAGGAGAATTATGGCTGCCAATAAGTGCCTTTTTGGTCTGTTACAATTTTTTCGGTCAAAACTACTTACGAGACACGCAAAAATTCTCATGTATAGAACATTGTTAAGACCAATATTGACATACGGTTGCGAGTGCTGGGTTAAGGACGAAGACCGGTTGCTGGAATTCGCGCGCAAGATACTTCGACGCATATTTGGTGCTGTGTGTGAGAATAATGAATGGCGGACGCGATACAACCATGAGCTTTATGAGATGTACGATGAGCTTAACATCATTAAGACCATAAAAATTGGACGACTGTGATGGGCAAGGCACGTAGTGGGAATGGATGAGGCCAGAGTACCGAGACGTCTGCTGGAGAGTAAGCCCGATGGGTGCAGAAGCCAAGGCAGACCTAAGCTGAGATGGCTGGACGGCGTCGAACGGGATCACGAAAGTACCGGCGTTAAGGATTGGAAGCAGAAAGCTCAAAATATCTATATCTGGAAAAATTTACTTGACCAGGCCCAGGCCCACCTTCGGCTGTAGCGCCTTGGATGATGATGATTACTTCTGTAGGTCAAAGGTCAAAAGGTTTTACTTTTGCTTATATGTTTTTTTTTAATGTCTCAAATAAAATAAGTAAAAAATACGTCTAAAAGGACGCATTTGAAACCGGATTCTGTAGAAGTTGTTAATCATAGAAACACCAGAATAATATCAAACCTGCTTGAAATATCTACTCGAATTAATAACAGCACTGAAAAATCTGACACCTGGTATCTATAGCACTATAATATCTGAATAACCTCTACGTATGTTATCTTCTTCTTCCTCAGAGTATAACTGCCCACCGTTGAGCATACACCTCTCCAATGTTTCTCCATTCTCTCCTGTTGTTAGTCTTCCGCATCCATGAAGAGAATATGTTATACGTATGCTATATTATAGTAAGGTGTTCAGTAGATTAAAAATGTTTGCTAGTAGTTGTTACAGATCGCGCGTCGCGGTAGTGAGCGGACGTGTCCACTTAGAACACCTGTAGTGAAACAAGGCGCTGTATACACTCATCTCATTTGTGTGACCGAACATTGCTTACTCGGCTACTGTCGGTGCCTATCGGGACGTCGCCGTGGCCACCCAACCAATCATCGAGCGAGACTAGAGGTAACAACGCAGAAATGGCTCTGTGCGCCGGTTGTGATAATACCGTCAGCTCTGGAGAAAAAATTATCTGTACCCGTAATGCATGCGCTAAACCTTATCATTATCTCTGTGTTGGTCTGACTCAATCAAACTTTAAGAAACAGACACGTTGGGTTTGCCCAACTTGCATTGCTAAACAACCTAAGGGTGACAATAGTAACACTCCCCTGAAGGAGCAACAGGACTCCATTGGTGCGTCTTCCCTGGACGCCGAGTCGTCCAATATTACAACGAGGAAAACAAGGACACTGCCGCAAGATCAAAGAGGCAATAGTAGTGTGTTACCCAGTGAGCCCTCGATTGAGGTTATGCTAAAACTAATAAGACAAGAAATGCCTATCATGATAAAAAATGCACTTGCTCCCGAAATCAAGCCACTCTGTGAGCAAGTAACAAGCCTACAGACATCGATGTCGTTTATGAGCGATCGTTACGAGCAATTATTAAAAACTGTAAGTAGCCAGGCTGCAGAAACAAAGGCCTTAAAAGATGAAAATGCGTTACTTCGTCGCGACTTGGCTGATAATGAAAATCGTCTCAAGATGGTTGAAAGCGAGCTGTTACGGCAACAGCAGTGGTCTAGATTACAAAACGTGGAAATAGTGGGGCTGCCTGAAAGTAAGGACGAAAGCACAGAGGAACTGGTTGTCAAGATTGCAGAACACATAGGAGTGCCATTTGATGTGTCTGAAATTGAGTTTGCCCACCGCGTTCAACCCCGGCGACCAGCCAGTGGCAGCAGCGGACGCACCGTCGTCGCTAGGCTCAAGCATCGGTCTACGAAAGATAGCATAGTGGCGGCGGCCCGTAAATACCGCGGGATTAAGCCTCGTGATTTAGGCATTGGTGGTGATGCCAATCAAAATAACATAATATATGTTAATGAACATTTGACTAAAGAAAACAAATCGTTACTGAAGTCGTGTAAAGTTAAGGCTAAAGAATGTAACTATAAATATGTCTGGACAAAAAACTGTACTATCTTTGTAAGAAAATCAGATACCTCACCGCCAATGCCTATATTGTGCAACGCGGACCTAAACAAAATTACATGAGTTATCGCCTATCATCTGGAAAAATGTATATTTTTGTGGTTACCTCGAATTTAATATATCCTTGTATGTTCACACTGTTCACTATACACAAACATCTCTCATTAGTCATAAAAAATATTTTGTATTTCCTGAGCAACAAACAATCATATTATTTTAATCTTATTATTCGACTACTGTTATTTAACATTTCACTAAAACTTAAAGTATCCATTTATGAGATTTTATGTCACTTTTTAATTAATATTCTGTTAAACTACAAAAAATCTATGCATTGCTTTTTGTGTAAAATTAGGTGCAATAAAATAATGCACGCGTATCAGAGATCGATATCATACTGTTTCACTAATCGTAACAACCTTATTTTTATTGAGATAATCGTACTAGCAAGGTGCCGGCAATCAGTTCGATGCACCATCGCATACCATGCAAAGTTACATAATATTCAACGCAATACCATAACGTTTCTCATCGCAATATATATAAATTATATTAATATGACTTATTATACCTTGTACTTGCAACTTTATTCATTTCATACTAAGTTACCTTTATTCTTAGAGATTCTTAAAATCCTAAGCTTTTATTTTATTTGTTATGGGGCCATAAAAAGTAATACAGATAGTTATCAAGTAATGTCAATCCGGGCCTTGATAAACAGTTAGAATTATTTTACCAAAATACTCGCGGGCTCCGTACAAAAACAAATGTTTTGTATAATAATGTATTACTTTGCGACTTTGACATAATAATTTTAACGGAGACATGGTTATGCGATGGCATACTAGACACTGAATTATGTAATCATAGATTTGATGTGTTGCGGTGCGACCGAAGCACACTTGGAGGCGGGGTGATGGTGCTGTGTGCGTCGCGACTGCAGGCCATCTCCCGGCCTGAGTGGGAGCAAGACGGCGTCGAGTGCATGTGGTTAACCATACCTCGTCGTGCTTTGTCTTCGCCCACTGCACGGGACCTTCATATTGCTGTTGTTTACATTCCGCCTGATCGCCTGAGACCGGATCGAATTAATAAATTTTTGCAGATTCTGTCAAATATTGTTAGCGCGCATCCCGATGATTATTTCCTTATAGCTGGAGATTTCAATCTTCCTTGTATTGAGTGGAAAACAGGTAAGCCTATACATATACATAAAGAAACAGTTGAGGTACAGAACGCAGGAATCGAATTGATAAATTCCTTATATTTTAACAATTTTAAATAATATAATTATTTTACACACTCTAAAGAAAATACATTAGATTTAATTTTTGCTAACTTCAATTTGGAAGTGACCCTTTCTGACACTTCGTTGGTACCTGAAGATCCTCTTCATCCCTCCTTATTAATTAACACATCTGACATTTTATCCCCACCCATCAAACCCCTTCCTCGCCTGGTATATCGATATCATAAATGCAATTATGATGACATTAATGAGGAATTATCTAGAATAGATTGGCTTGATTTATTTGGCTCATCGGACTTGGAGCAAACTGTAGACATTTTTTATAGAACCTTATATGCTGTAATTGATAAGTATGTTCCTCATTTTTGGACCTCGAATAAATTTGACTACCCTAAATGGTACACTCGAGCATTAATCAATGTAATCAAGGAAAAAGATAAAGCTCATAAAAAATGGAAACGTTTCAAAAATGAATTAGATTACCTATCTTTCTCTGTACTACGTTCCAGGCAGAAGGCTTTACAACAGAAATGTCACGATTCTTATATAAAAAGATCTGAAAGTGCAATAAAAAATGATCCTAAAAAATTTTGGGCTTATGTAAAATCTAAAAAGAAAAGTCAGGCCAATTACCCTAAGAACATGACATATGATAACTCCCCGTTAAGTGATGAAAATGAGATATGTGCTGCTTTCAATAATTTTTTTCATAAAAACTTTAGTAATGTTAGTAACAACTATTACACATCTACTAACTTAATTCAACATCAAATTTTAATTAATTCAATAGTAACTAGCGAGGATGAATGCCTAAAATTATTACAATCCTTAAATTGCAATAAAGGGGCTGGTAGTGACAAAATACCTCCTGTATTCTTTGTTAAAACTGCCAAATTTCTAGCAGCTCCACTATCTTATATATTTAATCGTAGTTTTCATGAAGGTTATTTTCCAAAGGTGTGGAAAACCGCTCACATTGTACCAGTCCACAAAAAAGGCTTAAAAACACTTATAGAAAACTATCGACAAATTTCTATTTTGAACGTTTTAGCTAAAATGATTGAAACCATTGCACATGATCGTATTTATAATGCCATCAAGCTTGTTATCCCGCAACAGCAGCATGGTTTTGTAAAGGGACGTTCCACTAACACTAATTTGGCAATTTTCACTGATGATATACTTAATAATATGGACAAGGGCGGTCAGGTTGACGTAATATATACGGATTTCGAAAAAGCTTTCGATCGCGTCGATCATTACATACTTATTCGCAAGCTGGCGGAAGTCGGTATATGTGGTGATCTACTTAGATGGATTGAATCCTATCTTCGTAATCGTAGTCAGGCGGTTGTTCTTGGGGGGCATAGATCAGATTTTGTAGACGTACCCTCCGGAGTTCCTCAGGGATCGATTTTAGGGCCCTTATTTTACGTACTTTATTTGTATGATATTGGCAGTCATGTTATTCATGCAAAATTTGTAATGTATGCAGATGATACTAAAATTTATTTGCCCATAAAAAACCTAACAGATGCAATGCAATTGCAAGAAGATTTGAACCGCCTCGCGGAGTATTTTGCCCTTAATAATATTACTGTCAATGTTAATAAATGTCAGCATATTCGTTTTACTCGTAAAACAAAGAAAATCATTGTTGATTATAATATAAACGGAGTCAAAATCAACACGGCTGACTCAGTTATGGATCTAGGTGTGCTCTTGGACTCCAAACTAACCTTCACACAGCACATTTCTAATATAGCATTAAAAGCATATAGGAACCTAGGCTTTATAACTCGTGTTAGTCGTCCGTTTACAGATGTCAACTGTTTCAAAATTCTGTACTATACATATGTCCGTAGTACTCTTGAATACTGTAGTAGTATTTGGAACCCTCAATATATAACGAACTCTGAGGCCATTGAATATGTACAAAGAAAATTCATAAAACGTCTGAATTACCTGACTCAACATACTGCCTCTGACTATAATGAGTCCTGTAAACATCACCACATACTAACTCTTGAGAACCGTCGAGTCCTGCTGGATATTTTATTTTTGTATGGTGTGTGTAATGGTAACATAGACAGCATTGAATTGACAAATAAGGTCATAAGGTTCCTTGCTCCTTCTACTCGAACTCGTCATACCTCTCTCTTTCATACTCGATTTGCGAAAACTAAATATGCCATGAATGCTATAATAACTAGATTACATCGAACTTATAACACTAAATTCTCTGATATCGATCTCTTTCACTTAAAAAAATATACGCTCAGGAAAAATGCAATGCACATAATTGAAAGTACATAGTTTATGTACCACATAATTTGTAATTTAGTCTCTATGCGCAATGTTCCTTATCTGTCAAAACTGTTTTGTTAATGCGTCTTTATTTCACTCAATGTAATACCTAAAAAATGTAAATCCGTAATTGGCTGTCAGTGTTAAAGCTAAGAAACTATTTTAAAATTTATAAGAGCTGTGGATTTTGTGATAATAAATAAAATAAAATAAATAAAATAAAATAAAGTTACAAGCAATTATCTTTTTGGAAAGATTTTTTTGATGTTCAGATCAAGTCTTTCAAGCTAAATTTAGAAATACTTCCGTATGTGTTATTTTAAAAAAATCTTCTAACACGAAAATACCCGAAACAAAACACTTCTATTCTCCGCTGAAGTTTGAGCACTCTTCTTATTGGTAGCCATTGTTCTCTGCCATTTGTTCCATCTTTACAAAGAACAACAGACATACCTACCTAGGTACTCGAAGTCTTGTGTCTCGTCCTGAAAAAAAAAAGCTTTATTTTCACCTCTTGGTACTCTATAACTACTTATAGGTCTACAATCTACAACTCGGAATGAAAAAATAAAATGATGCATATTTTTTCTTTTTCTTCTTAAATATATTTTTAAAGTAAACTTTAAGCATTTATTTTTAGTGAATTTAATTCTGAAGTACTTTCCCGTAAGTACAATTTGTAAATAAATAAAAATATATGAAAATTCAAGCTTCCATTATTTTATAGATTAGGACATTTCTCATAAAGACTACAAATCATATTGGAGTGGATTTTTTTCACGATGAAGTCAATAATCATACATGGAATTTTTTTTTAATCGAATCTAAACAGAAAAAGCAGCTTCAAATGTTTAAGTATATTATTTATCTGTGGTTTTATCTTATGTCATAAAATAAAACAGTTACAAGATATTAAAATGAAAAGCATTCGAACAATGCCAATATCATCCAAGATGCAATACATACATATATATCTAGGAATGTACCTATCTACCTAGTGTGTGCTCGGAATACGTGATGTGGAGACAATGGATTGCACGAGATGAAAATGCTTTTTAATGCATCGACTTTGTGATGAAATTTTTAAATATTATGAAAATTCTTTAAGAATTGGATAATTAAAAAAATAATTTATTAATTGAAGTCATGTTACACTGTTACATTTTTGAGGGTCCATTATTAGATTTTATGTCATGTTTTTTGACCTTATATTTACACAATCATACAGAATTTTAGTACTAAAGATAAGGGAGAGATAATTCAAGAGCTTGTAAATGAAGTTAAAATAACATGTAACCATTGTTTAATGCTTCAGACGAAATCGGGCCACGGCAAAAGGTACCATAATCAACTCAAAGTCACCAATCTGTCATATTTTCAGCCTATTTCGTCCTACTGCTGGACAATGGTCTCCCTGTTTCCTTCCAAACTCGTCTGTCCAACGCGGATTTCAACCATTTATTTTCAAAAGCCTACATATCGGTATTCTTTTCTATGTAGGTTTTTTGGTATATATTCTCCAGTTCTTCATTCTATTGAATGCTGACATTTCATATAACAATTAAATGTATATTCGTCCACATAGATAGTTCTTTAATTATAAGATAGGTACATATGTTGTAAAGTGACGTCTTTGGAGAAATGCAGCAGTAGAGTTTGTTCCGCCGCCTCTTCTCCACCTGCGCTTTGGAGGCGGTAGAACCCTTCTGACACCAACTAAGTATAATATGACGATTTAAAAGTGCTATTTTTAGCCTATTTAAAAAAAACGTTTTCATGTCATTCATTCAGTTTCTATTATTACAATATTTATCATATTTCCCTCCAAAACATCAACTTCCATTCAGCTGAAAACAAATTGAATGGTCGCAAATGAAATGCATTGACTATGCGTTTTGTGTTCGACGGTATGTGACGCGACGACCAATGGCGGATGCAGATATGGCCGCCATTTTTCTTATTCGGGATCAAATGGACAGATAAGTGCGGTGGAATATTGGCGATCGTTATTGCATTCTGTCTTCTTTTTGCCTATTTAAGGCGTTAGGTGCCCGGTGCACTTTTGTTTTTACGGGCAAAGCATGACGCGAGGTACAAGGACCTGTCGCCTGCACAGCGCCCCGCTCTGCGAAATGCGCAAATGATTTTTGTTTATACACATTAGTAAGAAAAATGTTTCTCGATTTGCATGAGATTTGAAGCGATTTAAGTAAATTAAATGATATATTTTTGATATAATAATTTTGTTGAACGTCAATGCCATTTCGGAACCGTTATTTTTTTTTTCATATAATATTTTTATGTTACGAAATAAATAAACGAAACAAATGTTACTCAAGACTTGATAGTATCTATTTATATTTTTTTGATTTTTCTAGCTAGCCACAGCTGAGCATTAGTCTTTACAAAATCACCATTACACAGGACTTTGGCAATTTAAGCGCCTTAAGAGTTATGCTCTTGTTAGTGCCATTACTTTATTTTACTATATTTTCATTAAATGTAAAGAAGGTGTTTGTGAAGGTAGATTTTCGAAAATTCAAACAAATGTGCATTTCAACAAAAAAAAACAAACAAATCCGGCTAACAAGACGTGTGAGTATCCGTATCAAAATCATTATGACTATTTCTCACGTTAGTTTTAATCAAATTATATGTGCATTTGTTAAGATTAATACTAATTTAAGTTAATTTTTTGTGACTTATGTTCGTTAAAATTTCTCATTGGAACTAAATTGTTGGGTATGTATTTTTGTCCGTTAACTAACTCTATTGTTAGTTAACGGGCAAAAATACATAACAAATAAGTATTTTTACGTAAAAAGGGTAAATAGTCCGACTGATCCGAGTCTCTGCCTACCCCGTGAGAAATAAAGACGTAAACTGCGTTCTCTATGCAGTGTATGATCTGTGAGTACGTGATGCGACAGCGAATGACTCCACACGGGGACGTGGGGACTATTTTTCATTTCGGAGATTAAACTTTTTGCATCGTTATTTTAACCTACTTGAAACAAAGAAGGTTTTCAATTAGCATGTAATTTATGTAATAAAAGAACAGATTATTTATCACCATCTTGATAACTTAAAGGAATTCCTTTGTTTGAAGCTAATCCTGGATTCACCATCAGGTCATGCTTATATAAATAATTCATTGTCATCGGAACTTAGCCACATGTAAAACTTTAACTATGTAGAATAAGCGAGTAGGTATTATTTGGCTTCTAAGATTTGATCATGTATATATTTTTACTACTATGTACGCAAATATGTATCCGACCTATTTAATGTAAGGCGATAATCGCAGCCTATGGACGTCTACAACATCAGGGGTGTCACGCACGCGTTATCAACCCTGAATCCATACACATATTATAAATGCGAATGTTTGGATGTGAGTTTGTGAGTTTGTGAATTTGTGAGTTTGTGAGTTTGTGAGGATGTTTGTTACTCAATCACGCAAAATCTACTGGACGGATTTCGATGAAATTTGGTACAGAGGTAGATAATGACCTGGAATAGCACATAGGCTTTTTATCCCGGGAAAAAGCACTGTTCCCGTGGGAAATTCACGCGGGCGAAGCCGCGGGCAAAAGCTAGTATCTACATAAATTGCAAGTCAAATAAGCAGTTTTTCATGAACATAAAAAAACATATCAGCAGATATGAGTCAATACTCCTCGAGAGCATTAATCACACTTACATGAGGAATGGCAAACGTTTGAGAATTCTCTTCACATTCCCTCTCTAGTCACGTCCTCTCATAGAGTCACTAAGCGTTTAGAACTGTCACTTCACTAGTTTATGCTCATATTTTATTTATTTCAGTATTTATATAATGTAGTGCATCGCGGAGTTGTTTTTTAACCCTAAAATCAATAGGTTGGAGTCTTGTAATTAGCATAGGTATAGTGTAATAGTACTCAATATTTTGTTATTGTTTCGCTGTAAGACCCCTAAAAATAAATAAATAAAAGGGTACAGTTTTCATTACCTACTAATCTAAGGAGAATTCAAACCCTGACCTTTCGACTAGGTATTATCGTCTTAACCCCTATACCCCGCCTCAAAATGGAGCACTTAAGTAACCCAACAAAAATAATAAATTATTGGCTAAACTGATTCCGTAGACTTTTATTTCAATAAGTGCCTCGCAGGCCGTTCAACCTCCGGCCTGCTGAATAAATCATTTCACGTGATACGAACTTACAAAAAAGGTAACATGAACAGGAAATAAAACTTTAATAAACCAGCTTTAATGGTCAAAATGGCATAGCAGTGTAATTCTTTTGGAGTAGTTTTATAGGCCAGGTTAATGATATTTTTAAAAGGAATTGGTAGGAATAGAATTTCGATTAAGGGTTTCGATACTTCAGTGATACGTGATTGTTTATATTTTACAGTTTTTCAAAGAATTTCTTTCTTTTTGTATCACTTTACTAGCTGTGTTTTAAGGCTGTGCATCCATGGGAAATTTTTGGTGCATTTTAATAATTTTTTAGGTCTTTTCAAGACAAGAGTGAATAGGCATATTTTGAGTTTGCGTGTACCACCCTAGACCTCATCTTTGTTTACCATCAGGCAAGATTGAGGTCAAACGCACTCAAATTTTTAATAAAAAAAAAAAATCCATCGCCATCTATACTATTAAAAAACTCAATATTTTTTTTCTATTGTTCTAGTCATCTCGGAGTAATGCAAGCGGGGACGCGTGTGAGAGACGGGACCCTTGTCAACACGGGGGCGTCTGCATCAGCACTGATGACGGCCCCATCTGTGAGTGCAGGGACGGGGACTACGAGGGGGCGTTCTGTGAGAGAGGTAAGTGGAACTGTGAGAGCCTTGTCAACACGGGGGCGTCTGCATCAGCACTGATGACGGCCCTATCTGTGAGTGCAGGGACGGAGACTACGAGGGGGCGTTCTGTGAGAGAGGTAAGTGGAACTGTGAGATCCTTGTCAGCACTGGGGCATTGGCATCTGCTCTAATTAATCCATCTGGGAGCTCTAGAACAGAAACTTTAAGGGGCTGTCCTGTGAGAAAAAGAACTGTGAGGGTAGAGGGATTCTTGTCAATACGGAGATTCTGCATTCGTTCAAAGATACACAGATACTACAAAGATGTGAGAAAAGTATGTGGCCCTGCGTTCATACGTTTCATATGAAATTCTAGGAGAAAATAAGTGCAGATTGCAGAAAAATTGTAGTGCAAAAAGATGGCCAAATGTTTTTTATGTAATTATTGTTCATAGGGGAATAGTTAAATATGTTTATTATTAAGAGTTGAAACTTTAGTAAACCAAAACAACAGAATGTTATCATAGTTCAATCTCCGACGGCTATATTCATAGAGTTCAAGTAACTTTGTGTTATTATACTACGAGTTAGTTTCCGACCAGGTGCCCCATGCTGGGTAAAATACCAACAGAGGAAAATAAAATAGTTTTATTTTGTAAAGATCGGCTGTCGAGCGCGGCTAATAGCACAAATAGTAACAGTAATGTTGGTTTTACACGCGACCTTTAACACTTTGTAGTTGATAAATAAACTCTCATTTTTTAATTCAAAAGTGTGAAGAAAACTGTTAAAATTACAACGATCTAATAAAGGATTTGCCTCCGATATGCATAGGCCAAATTAAATACATACAATATTATCACGCCTTTTTCCCGCGGGGGTAGGGAGAGACTAGCGATATCCACTTGCTACGATCCTCACAGATCTCTTTTGCTTAAAATAGAATGGCGAATTTTAGGTGTAAGTAGGGCATTACAAGTTTGAACGGCATTCCTTTGGAGAGGGTTGAGCAGTTTACATACTTGGGCCATATAGTCACTGTCGATCTCAAGAATCATGCTGACATTGAGCGGGAGCGGAGAGCGTTGTCGAGGAGGGCGAACATGCTGGCACATTACTGTATACCTGCAGCCTGTGGGCTAGTTACTCGCAAATGGCCTACAAGGCTCTCCGTGTCCAGTCCACCAACGCATTCAGGGCAGTGATGGGTCTGCCTCGCTTCTGTAGCGCTTCAGGAATGTTTACGGATGCGCACACATACTGTTTTCACGCGACCATGCGAAAGTGTGCTGAGTCCCTGGTGCGCAAAGTGGGGGTCCCAACACGGTCCTGAAATTGATTGCTGATCGACTAGACTGTCCCTACATTCGGCATTGCTTTGATAGATTTATTATTTGCAGCCGACCAGAGAGACAGTTTTAATTTATGAAAATATTTATTATAACATAATTAAATTAATTAATTTTTAATTACAGTGCGTCTATGAGTACTCGATACCAACTAAATACGTAGAAAGAGTAGATTTCGAAATTGGGAAAACTTTTGAACACACCGAACTTCTCAACCGCTCGGCCACCACCGCTTTTAAAAGTAATTCAGAAATGTACTCTACGAACATACATATGAAAGGTATACAAATGCATATGTACAGTCAGATGAAAAGAAAACTGACTCGAATCTCACCGAATCCTTTCTCAGGGGGGTCAAGTTTTCTCTTTAGGTTGCCTGGAAGAGATTGCACTTGCGATAAGGCCGCCTATTGTACATATTTTACCTATTATAAGTCTCAATTTGTATCCTTTACGTGTTTGGTGCAATAAAGCATTTTTACTTACTTAAGTTTTCTCTGCATATGACTGTACTTATTAGATCTCGGACCGTAAGAAATGTCCCTAGAGATCGCGTGCTGAGCCCCACTATCGGTAACCATTAAGCGTTGGGAAATAAAACTATTATGCTCTCACGAGAGGGCAGCGACTCTGGGTATAACCCGTAGGTTTTAGTGGAAGATTAAGTGACTTTTTCGCTTGGTAGAATTACTTTTATCTTGTTAGCTTAAATATTATCGTTACAAATACTATTACTTATGGTCTCTACCGCAAAAAGCACAAAAATATAAGGTCTATACAGGGTAAAAAAAAAGTCAGCTGTTACATACATTTCACAAAACCTACTCGCCCAAAATGCATGGAACTGCTGATTTTTTTTTGAGATTTCAGAGTCAGTCCCATACAAAAAGTTGCTCATATTCATGTGGACTTTCACCCCTATAGAAGTTGCAGGTGTTGACCCAAACACCCTGTATATTTTCTGTGCTTAGTGAAGTGGAGTAAATAATTTGTTGTACTATTAAACTTTTCTCCCTGTTTTAGACTTGTGAACCTATTATTTAACCGCGGTAAATGGCCAATTACCCAATTTTAACGTCCAACCGAGTGCAATGTACGAGTTACTTTAGTTCCCATTGTTTGATGCGCCAAATTGTAGGGCTGTGTATTTGTGTGACTTGGTATTTTTGTTCTAATCTAGCCGCTTCGGGCTTCATTGCCATGAGAATATACGATATTCCCGGTATTTTTATACCTGCGTATCAAATTTCATTGAAACCCATCCAGTAGATTTTGCGTGATAGATTACAAACAAACAAATTACTAGTAGGGCTGACCCCAAGTAAATTGGGACCAAGCACGGAAGAAGAAGAAGAAGGAGAAGATTAACAAACAAATTAAATATTTGGATTTTGATCTTACATATTCACAAACTCACATCCTAATTTTCGCATTTATTTATGCAGACAGGTTCTTCATATAGCGTAGGTATTAAGAAATACATTTTGGGAATTTCACCCCTAAAGACATTCACGCGGGCGAACCTGATTTTTAAAAGCTAAATAGTATGCTTAGTATAGTAACTAAACATTAAAATTGATTACACTTGGCATTACACAAAGAAGCAATCGGCAACAATAGAACTAATTTCAAGTTGTGTGACAGCCCTATAGGCGGGTGTAACACGCGAAACTAAAGTTTGAACAGTTTCTGTTTGCCTGGTGTTTTACTGAAACCGCCCTGCATGTACAGTCGAGGGCAAATAAACATGACAACCCTGAGATAAGATTCAGTGAGGTACGGGGGTCAGTTTTATCTGCCCTCGACTGTACTCGATTTGGTGTTTGTGTCCATTGGACAACGTCACGAGAATCTGATTTGACGACTTTAGCTCTTGACTTCATTCGCGTAAAATTCATTTATATTATTACTGAAAGTCGTTTCTGTAACTTAGAAAAATTCTTTTTCTGATTATGCTATATAAAGAACTGCAAAATTTCAAGTTTTTACGTACTGCGATGATATCTGATTGATGCAGGTTTTATTGAACCAATCAGCACGCTAGGTGCCTTCCGACGGATGTAATTTCAAAATTTGACGATATAATGTCGAAAGATTGAAAAATGTGTTGAATTGTAAATGAGTTGATAGTGAATAGTCGACAATTTCTGGGATACTCTACAATCTCGCGAGATATAATGTAATCTAATTATATTTACAATTTAACGGCGACATATCCTTACATATTTTATAAAGTCCCCCGCCGCGTCTGTCCATCGGTTAGCGATAAACTCAAAAACTACCGAACGGATTTTCATGCAGTTTTCATTAATGAACAGGGTGGGTCATGAGTAAAGTTTTGGTGTATAATTTACGCGGGTGAAGCCGTGGATAAAAGCTAGTATTGGACAATGAATCACCTTCTGGCATATCCCAACTGCCCCATTTCGTGCACCATAGAGGACCTCAACGAGGTCAACGACAATGCAATTGCCGTGGCCACATACTGGTCTCATCTGATATAGCCATTGCAACTCGAAAAAAAGAAAAGCTAGTCCTACCTAATATTATAAATGAATACTTAATACTCATTTATTCATAAACTTGTAACACATTAATACACAAAAAATATATATATATAGTTTTTATCAAAGGTTATAGTTTTTATCAACAAACAAGTTTGTATCAAATCGAAAGTGAGTTGGTTTGTTTGTTTATTTATTTGTTGTTACCTCATCACGCTTTATTTACTGAACCAATCTTCTTGAAATTTCGCATACACATAGTTAGAAATACTGAGAAGGACATAGGGTACCTTTCATCCCGAGAAAAAGCACTGTCCCCGTGGGAAATTCACGCGGGCGAAGCCGCGGGGAAACGCTAGTATTATTATATAGATTGTTATGATGACGAAATATATTTCCCGCAACTAGGAAATCCACAATTAATTAAAAGTTGAGTGACTGGCGGGTGTTACACGCGAACGGAAAGTTGGCTGTTGCTGTTTACTTAGGAGTTAAAGCCAAGCTCACTGTGTAATATTCTGTTACAGCCACTGTATATTATGTTGATATAGTTGGGATCGTAAAGTAACTATTATTATTTTTTTATTTTAATAATTTTTGTATACAGCAAATACATAGAAAGGAAACGTTTTGGAGAAAATGCAGCATTGGAGTTTGTTGCGCCGCCTCTTCTCCACTTGCGCTTTGGAGGCGTTAGTAACCTTAGCTTTAAGTAACTTTCTGACGTCAACTAAGCTAAATATATGACTATTTATTAGTGCTATTTTTAAGGCTATTTGAATAAAACAATTTTCATTTCATTTTACTTACAAAATAGTAAAACTATGTACAAAGGTACTTCTTATTTCTACAGAAATTTCTTTCAGTAGACCCGCGAATGAAAAATGGGAAAAAAATACATAGAGAGGAGACAGGAGGGGAGGGGTTTGTGAAAAATACCAGTGTATAGTCTTATCCAGTGAACAAAACGCTGGTTTTCAGATAGACGAGGAAAAAATTTATAAAACTGGAACGTAAAACCAAAGTTTACGATTTCAAATTAAAATGTGTAAGAAAGATAACATGTAGACTATTAGTAGGTAATTTTTTTTAAATCCGAAAACTTACCTTACAATATGACTTAATTAATAACAAATAAATAATCTTAAAACACAGTTATTAAGTTGTAATATTACAATACCGAAACAACCACTGAAACAAATTCGGAACGCAGCTTTTAGCATTATAATCCGGGACGACCCGATAACTGGAAACGACGATAATTACCGCCATTTAGTTGAACGTCCATTGCGTTTTTTACTCCCACAATATATCTTTCCGTCGCATGGAGTGAGCAATGAACAGCGATTAATAGTTGTCTACCGGACGAGATAACAGCTTGGTATTAAGGATCGTTTGATTTTATTTCTTACTTAGATTAACAGAGATCTGATATAAATTATTCAGGTATCCTGTGCTTGCTTAGCTTGAACTGAGATTATCTTGCGACATTTTCTTTTCCATTTGTAACATTTTCCCTCTCGCTTTCATTAAATTTCGAGTGATTTAACAAGCTAATTAATAAAAAATAGAAAACACGACTGACAACTCACATAGCCTATGCCACTCAAAGGAATGTAAGGAATCTAAAAATTCCTCTCACATTAAAATCTGATAAGCCGTTCAGGGGTTAAAACGGCCACTTTGATGAATCGGAACATGATCCATTTCTCATTTTCTAAATATTTAAAATGAATGAATCTTATGTAACCACTAATAAGGTTCATTTTTGAATATTTAGAAAATGAGAAATGGATCTTATTCCAATTCATCAAAGTGGCCGTTTTAACCCCCAGGACTTATGGTAGAATAAAGAAACTTACATACAACATACATGAACCCAGAAAACATAACACTCCTTTTTTGGTCAGTCGTGTAAAAAGGTATGGTTTGTAACAGGAATTTAATTTATCTAATGAGCCTGCGTGGGTGGTAACGTCTGGGAAAATGCAAATCATAATATGATGTCGCATATTATCACATAGCAGGAGTTCCAAACATGCTGAGAAGTCAAAGGAACGCAAATCCTAGGTAAATTTATACATTTCCTATAATTCTTCGTTTATAAGTATACAAATCAGAGCGTTACTTGTAAAAGTTACTTATAAAAATGTATTAGAAACATTCGTAGACGTTCTACAGTCTCGTAGCAGTCGTAGCGTAGCCGCGTAGCACAGAGCAGTGACTACGCCGTAGATGGTCTACGACGTGCTGCAACTCGTAGCAGATTAATAGTGTATAGTTATTTTTAGATTGTTGTTACAAAACAGTTATATGCAAATAAAGTTTATTTATTTCTTTCATACTAGCAGTTGGCTTCGCCCACGTGAATTACTTTGTTCACGTGCAAAGGGTCGTCGCTAAGATACCTAACAATAAAATTAAAAAAACACTGGTTATATACCGGTTGTATGTAAAATAAAATGTTCTAGACAATGTCTTAATATTCTCGATAGTTTACGTCAGTTCGTTGCAAATGATGTATAATTTAACCCCACTGTACTGAAACTAATCGCAGCCTCCCGCGGCGATTAAGTTTTTTAATATAAGCTCAGGAAGTTCAGAAGAGCTTCAAGTATTTACGGCTTTGGAAGCTCGAGTGAAATTAGTTTACCACGGACTTGTGTCTAGGTAGTAGTTGCTAAAGCGATGACAGGTACCGCTCCCGTGAGAATTTTGGAATATATAAATAAATATATACGGACAAATCACACAGATTGAGCTAGCCCCAAAGTAAGTGTTATGTGATACAAGCTCAACAATCCTATATTTTATAACAAATACATATATACATAAACACAAGACCCAAGTCAATCTGAAAACTATCATTTTCCTGACCTGACCGGGGATCGAATCCGGGACCCCCTGGTTTAGAGGCAAGGTCTTTACCACTGCGCCCCGGAGGTCGTCAGTGTAAGGAGGATAAAAAGTACCTTATGTGCCAATCCAGGTTATATTCTATCGTCGTACTAAATTTCATCGAAATCCGTCTAGTAGATTTTGTGTGATTGAGTAACAATCATACTGACTGACTATCCAAACTTTCGCATTTTGTGATGAGAACATAATGAGCTTAAAGAGAATAAAAGGAAGTTGAATTCCTTTTAAGGAAGAATAAATTCTTTCTAATAAGAATGATAACTAATTCTCGAACACTCATAGTGCTAAATGAGGTTGCAATGAGAGTAGATGTATTTTGTTGTCCTTTGACGGAATTCATAAGAGTTACATTGTATGTACTGTGTTATGGCAGAAATATCATGTAAATTAAGATATGACATTGGATGTACCTGTAATAATAGTTAAGGAATGTATTAATAAATAAAGTATAAAGAATAATATTAACGAAGAGGATATAGAACTTACTAGACATGTAAAAAAAAACTTAATTGCAGCCGAAAACTGCCAATAATAAAATACAAGAATAGCCTATTTTCTAGCACAAAGCTCAAAATCGATTCCAAATAAGCTCGACGATTCGAACCTCGACCTTGGCGCCACACAGAATGACCTCCACGTACCATTGCCCTTTTTACCACCACACCATTAGTCCTTCCAAGAAGCATTGTTAGTTTATTACTTACGATTAGATTAGGCTTTTTGATATATTGACATTGGATTGAGTAAATTTGGTTTGCAATTAAATATAGATAGTCATTTAATTGTAAGACAATGTTGTAAAGTGACGTCTTTTTAGAAAATGCAGCAGTGGAGTTTGTTGCGCCGCCTCTTCTCCACTTGCGCTTTGGAGGCGGTGTATAACCTTAGCTTTAAGTAATTTTATGACGTCAACTAACTATAAAACAAGAATATGACGATTTAAAAGTGCTATTTTAAGGCCTATTTAAATAAAAACAATTGACTTTGACATCTATTTAGAAGCGCTTCGCGTCCTTACGACTAATACCTATATAATGTGTCACATTGTATATGTATTATTGTTTAAAAAACTGTTTATATAGGTATTACTGTGTAAAATAGCAAAACAGTTATATATTTTGTGTATGTATGTGCAATAAAGAGTTCACAAACGAACTGTATAATAAAGAAAACATCATATTGTTTTTACAGTCAAAAGTACATAGGAAATTGAAACACGTAATTTTTTTTTTACTTTGTATAGCCGCAAAATTAAAGAAAAAAAAACCTTTTTTTATCTCTATATGAACAGAAGTTTTTGAGTTATCATTGAAAAGGAAGTCTTACGTATTCACCAAATTTACGTCTCAAGTAGGAATGTCTCAAAAGTTAACTTAAAAATAATTACTTAACTGCTACGAACCTCCATAAATTTCCAGCAAAATTTTTATGATTTTTTTTCCTTTTTAAATTTCGTTCGGGGAGCTTTCGGAAACTTTTCTCGTTTTGAAGAACTCTGCGTACCTTTGAAGTTCTTACTTATGACTTTTTTGAGTCATAACAAAAATAAAAATTAATCGATATTCGAAAACAATGTAAGGTAAGACAAGCGTTAGAACTCTATATTATAACAATTTACTTTTAGTAAGAAACAACTTCATAAAAAAATACTTTTTTATATGAAATAAGTTTAAATGCAAAAAATAATTCTATAAGTCGCCAAGTGTTGTCGGATGATGAACGACTTGAAAAAAGTTGACAATAGTGTTATCTATAACACATATCTTTAATCTTTCTAAAAAGTAAAGATATGTTGATTAAAATAAACAGGTTACTCACGTAAGATATGCTTTAGCCAGCCGAAAACCGAAAATCGTGCTCTAAGAATGACATAAATTTTCTTAGAGTTCTAATACTGGGTAACTGTCGTGGGCGTTGCTAAAAATACCAGCGATCAAAGTTACGAGCGAAAACAAATGGTAGGGGTTCAGTTATATCGAGAAAATGTCACCCAAGTTTGTTCCTTGTGAGTTTCAGACATGTGTGGGAGCGAATCATTTCGGAGATGTTCCAGTTTTAAAATATTACTTTTTTATGGCCAGTAATGTTGCGAAAAATATAAAATTAATATGGATAGGTACATTTCACGCGAAGCCATAGTCAGGGTTTGTTTTCGACATTTTTTTCTAAAAATAAAAACTATTGTTTCTACAAATGTTTTCAAACGGAAACGAATTCAAAAAGTCTTTTTATCATGCGTATTTTTAGCATAAAAACGTGTTTTGGCGTAACTGGAGCCCTTATAAATGCACAAAAAGCTTTTTTTACTCGGTCGGCGATCACGTGGCTTTCACAAGAGCCGTATTTCGAAATGTTTGAACCATTTGGACGACATTCGGTGCGTAAAACGTGAAATTGCAAAGTGGCACAGCGGGGTCAGCCAGAGGGTCTCGTCTATTTCGGATTTCCACTGCTGAATTAGGTCTATGGTTGATAGTAGTAGGTGTAATTTAAGTTTTAGGCTTAGCTTAGAAGACTCGAACAATTTTGTTGCTAATATGTAAAAATAGATTTTTATCTTTTGTAGGTATATATTTCATTTGTCAAAAATAAAGAATATTTTAGTTTTTAAGGTACTAGTGTACGTTATAAAAAACCCCATATATTCTTAAATTTGCGTAATCTGCAAACAAACTACTAGACAGATAGATGTTTATCTAAATGATCTTAAAACATTAGCTTCCAATTTAATTTATATAGACTCCTAATACATTTTTTTCTATAGGATTAAGTTGGAAAATAATGTATATCCTCACCAAACTAGTTGAAACTTGGTGTAAGTATAACAAAGTGCATATAACCGAGAAGCCGTTGTGCAAACTTGATAACACTTTCGATGCATCTCCATGTTATCAATTTTGAAATAATCCTTAAAGTAACGGAAAGCAACGTTTTAGGTTAGTGCTAGCTTTTAGGATGATATTCTAATTTATTACAACATTTCTTCTTCAATAGTGCTATATTTACAAAAAACGTAGGTATATCTTTACACAAGTAGTAGGTACTATATTCGAAAGTTTGTGGGGATATTTTATGACTCTTTGATATAAAAACTATACTAGACAACTTGAATATTGGTTTCAAGTTATACTCTTGTTACGGGTACGGACGGGTACGGGTACGGGTGCGGGTACCCTAGTTTATGGGGAACGGGCAAAGTTACGTTTCTCGAAGGTTGATTGGTAGAGTAGATTTGGTAAATAAAGTTTTTAATTAAATAATTAAACAGAACGCCCTACCGCCTAAGAACGAGGAGGACAGATACCAAGTAATAGCAAGAAAGAAGTGACTCTGATTCTAGTTGGGTTCCTTATAAAATATTAACTAGTATCCCGGTACTTTTTATTTCGAAATTACCATAGGAGCATGACCACATTTTAACTTCTTTACAAAAAATATGTAAATGGCGGAATTAAAGCCAGAGGCTTTTTCTACCAGTGAAACAAGAGGTGATGCAGAGAGAAAAGATATCATTTTGGGGTGAAATATAAGATAATAAGGTAGCAAGCAAGATAGGTATAAGGTATAGGATTAGTAGGTTACATAAACCGATAGGTAAGTAAGATAAGATATATGCAATTCAAGGTAGTATACCTACTCGATCTTGTGCGAGTCGATGTGTGCGATGCGACCGCGCTCCCCCGGGAAATCGTCCAATAAGTTAGGACCCGCTTACGACAGATATTGGACACGAAATTGAGTGATGCCCGTGCTCGACTTTTATCAGAGAAGACGGCTCCTAGTCGGGTTCCCAAGTAATAAAAATATTGTCTGGGAAAATATTAATAAGGACAAGTTTTGATAAAATTACAATATAATGTTAGAAATTCGATTGCTTGCCGGTTGAATTTGGGTACTACCTCTATTTGAAAATTCTTCTTATTTGAGAACTTACAAAAGTTGTGTAAGATTTATACCAGCCACATTTGCGAGGACGGTTATCTATACATATAATAAAACAGTAAAAATATTTTGTCTGTACATTTAGTATTTTTGACTAAAATGGATAAAGGGACACTTAAAAAGAACAATAGAAAGCAAAAAAAAAATTTTGGAATTTCTTGTCTGTCTGTCTGTCTGTCTGTCTGTCTGTCTGTATGTATGTACGCGTTTCACGCAAAAACTACTGGACGGATTTGAATGAAACTTTTTTTGTTATATAGCTATTAAGCCTGGGCAACATATAGGCTACAATTGATTTTGAAAACTGGAACACCTGATGAAGAACCATAGCAGAACAGCTAATCTATAAGAAATATGGATATGGTGCCTTAACAAAAGTCGTTCAACCTGATGAGCATTTTCTGCTGACGTATAAAAATTGAAGATCAGGAACTCCAAGAAACCAGCTACACTATAACATGTGGAAATGGCGCCTTAGCAAAACTTGATTGATCTGATGAGCATTTTCTGTAGACGTATTAAAATCGAAGATCCGAAACATCTGAAACAGTTTGGACTTTTCCTCTAAGCGAAACTCACGCGGGCGAAGCCGTGGGCGACAGCTAGTCCTAACTAATATTATATACTAGCTTTTATCCGCGGCTTCGCCCGCGTGAACTTCCCACGGGAACAGTGCTTTTTCCCGGGATAAAAGGTACCCTACGTCCTTCTCCGTACTTCTAACTATGTGTAAGCAAAATTTCAGGAAGATTAATTCAGTAGATGAAGCGAGAAGTGGTAACAAACAAACAAACTCACTTTAGCATTTTTAATATTAGGATTAGGATGCGCAAGTGAGTTTGTTTGTTTATTTATATGCTTGTTACCTCTTCACGCTTTATCTACTGAACCAATCTTCCTGAAATTTCACATACACATAGTTAGAAGTACTAAAAAGCAAATAGGGTACTAAAAACTAGAAATATCCTAATCCTAACTAATATTATAAATGCGAAAGTGAGTTTGTTTGTTGGTTTGTTACCTCTTCACGCTTTATCTACTGAACCAATCTTCCTGAAATTTTGCATACACATAGCTGGAAGTACGGAGAAGGACATAGGGTACCTTTCATTCCGGGAAAAAGCACTGTTCCCGTGGGAACTTCACGCGGGCGAAGCCGCGGGCGAAAGCTAGTATAAAATAAAAAATACATTTCGCCCACGCTTTTGGCTCACAAAAGACGTATTGCCACATTTTATATAAATACCGCTTGTATTGTCAAACTGGCCGCCATAAAAGCTCCTCTGGTCATGATACCGATGACAAAGGAAGCCGGTTCGGTGGAAACCTGACAATGTTTGTGGAATATTGCTGAAACGCTATCAATTTATCAATAACCTACCGCATTTGACCTATTCGTATATAAATAAACTGTTATTTTAATATTTAAAGGACCTGTTTATAGAAGAATTTATTGTGATAATTGGAAGGGAATTATAACTCATTTAATTTATGCATTTATACTTCTTTTTATGCAAAAGTTTGGACGATTGGATGCGTGGATGTTTGTCACGCCTGAACTGTTGAGCAGATTGTAATAAAAGATACATTTGTAGGGGAACTCCTGGAATAGCATAAAGGCTTTTTGGTTCGAAATTCTTACAGGTGCGGAGCCCATGATAGTAGCTAGTGAAGTACATACTTTTTTTTATCTTTTATTTTTTATTTTTTTTATTTTTTCCAAACGTACGTACGTACATACTTATTATTGATAATAAAAATTTGCAATTTTTCAAGCTGCAAATCTTACAATACATTAGATAGAAAATTCCGTTCACCGTAAATGGCTCATTACATAAAAGATTTTTTTTTAATACCATATAACCATCACCATAGTGGTGGTATATAAGACTGGTTACTTTCTAAACATCTTTTAATACTTCTCTATACACCAGTAATATGAACAAAAGTTAAATCTAATTATCATTACACAAACGGGAGCCATATTAAAAAGAAGAAAATGTCTGTCTTGGACAAGAAAAGCTACCTTGAAAGAAGCGGAGTATGAAACGGCGAATTAAACGAGTTCTCTAACTAGTTTAGGAGAAATGAGGTCCGTGCCCGGGGACGGTCAAGCTGACATGGCTAGTTGAGCGTTTAATCTAGATTCTAGACAAGAATCCAGACTTTCAGTACCATAATTGAAATTCTGGAAGTTCGTTAGGATTTTACGGCATTAGAAACGACCTTTAGATGTTTAGACTGGATTAGCCGAATGAGCTTGCGATTTATTTGATCCTTATTTTTAGACGAGCTAAACTCTTTTCGAATTATAGAGTTAGTTCTTCCAAAAGTTGTTCAATTTACGGACAAAATATAAGAAACTAGCTTTTGCCCGCGGCTTCGCCCGCGTGAATTTCCCACGGGAACAGTGCTTTTTCCCGGGATAAAAAGTAGCCTATGTGCTATTCCAGGTAATTATCTACCTCTGTACCAAATTTCATCGAAATCCGTCCAGTAGATTTTCCGTGATTGAGTAACAAACATCCTCACAAACTCACAAACTCACATCCAAACATTCGCATTTATAATATTAGTATGGATACTAGCTTATTATATTTCCCTGGTTTGTAGTGATTTGAACCTCACCCACTTAACCGTTCGATATGAATTTTTACAACTAGAATTATGCAAAAGTAACAAGAACTGTGTAAGCACTACTAATGAAACACCATTTAGATATGATTGTCTTACTGTCAGCAAAATAGACACCGGCGGTATAGTTTAATACAAAAAAATACCGCTTCCAATGGACATACTAATTAAAGAAAATTGTAGAAATTAGTATTAGATTATCTGTGCTACTTAAGACATAAGTTGATTTTTGCGGGTCAGGTTACCAACACGTAAAAAAGTAAAAAGTCTTTTATTTGCCTAAATTATTTTTTACAATAAGGGAGGTATTTTATAAGGTAGGTGTTATGTCTAACAAGTCTAGTGCGGTAGCGACATTGAAGTCTTTGTTTGTGTACAATTTAATTTGCTGCCACATAAATTTAGTTAGAAATGGGTAATAAACTGGAATTTTGTTAGAATAATGAGCTCGTTAACGATATATGTGGTTAATTGTTGTCCATTATTTGAGCTGCCTATTATAGTTTTTACTTACTATACCAAGTACAAGAAAACCCAATGTTTGAAGTGATTCCGGACTTTGGACCCCGCGTGTTAAGATAAGATACTATATCAAGAAATTTTACTAACATTAGACTCGAGTTATAATTGCGAAAGTTTCGATGTGAATTTGTGAGTTTGCATGTTTGTTACTCAATTACGCAAAATGTACTTTAAAATTTGGTACATAGGTTTCTACCAATACCGGGAATAGCACAAAGGGTAGCTTTTACCCCGAAATTCCCCTAAGCCCTTGGGCGTAGTTAGTTGTCATATAAAATACAGCAGATGCTATTTCAAGTAACCGGGATTACCTTCCCAGCTAATATAGTAGTTAGTATTCATCCATCCGTCAGTCTGTTTAATGGAAACTATTCCAATATTCACCTAGTTTACATACAGCCAATTAGAGATCAGATTGAGCCAGAGTGAAAATTACACATTCAGCTCGTTGGCGTTTGAGAAAACACGTGAATATATCTACATATTTATCTGACTACCGCAATGAAGCTATTTGCTTGTATTGAGCTGGTGTTCTGGTGGTCAGAATAGCTGGAGAGTTTAGCCATATCATTCATTCAAAATTGCGCCGACCAGGGGCGTACCTGTCGCTGCATCAGCCGTATCAATTTTATGGGGGCCCTGGGCTACTGGGTCCCCGATCCAATGGCGTAACATTAAGGTGGTTCATCAGACACTGGGACGATGACTTTTTTCGTCATCCTGAGGCAAATTAATTGGCTTGGGCCCTGCCACCCAGTTGTCCCGGAGGGTTTTGCTACGCCATGGTTACGACCAGATTATTTATCGGCCACATGCTTTGAAGACACCTCAAGGTAAGATAAAAGCTGATCGACCCAAGAAGACACCTGGCAGATAGTAGTGACAATGGCCAAAGAAGAAGATTATCAAGGGTCAGTTATATTCGAAAAAGTACCGACTATTTTAAGAAACTACCTAGTGTCCTATCCTCTACCTCTCCAATTCAAATTTCCGTCGTCTGCCAGCCGGATAATACCCACGCGTGTCCGGAAACGAGCCGGACGCTGGGTCCGGAGACCATCTCGTTAGCACGGCTGTCCGACCGGACCGGGAATCGATTTCTGCCATGCTTCTGATGTAGACACGAAGTGTTGCATTCGGGTTTCACTGTCAAATCTATTTTAACCTCCCGCAATTGGTGTCGGTCGTTGAAATTGACATATCAGGGGTAAAATAAGAATAGGTAGGTAATAGGTCAGAACCTATTCTACTTATTCTTAACACCTCTGGGTGTTATAGGTTTAATATTTATAATTATGCGTATCCGTCTGTAGCATCGTAGCTTCCTAAAGAATTTCTTATCAAATTAAATGAATTATCAACCTATATTATTATTAAGTAATATTAAGGTAAAATGTAAAAATTAAATTCTATTTTTCTTAAATCTAATGTAATGTAAAAAAAATATATTTTCTATATTAAAGTGTGTTATGTAAATGCTGGGAGCGGTCAACTGGCAAGCCACCGCGCAGAATAGGAGTCTATGGCGCTCTCTCGTTTCGGAGGCCAAGATCCACTTTGGGGTCACTGAGCCAACGGAGTAAGTAAGTAAGTATGTAAAATGTAAGCTATGAAAGAGCAGGTCTGTCTGACACAAGCATTATTTGCTTACTAGGCAGTCCTCACAACATGATTGTAAACACATCGTTGTTAATGAAATATATTTTTTTTTATTTTTATCAAAACTTCAAGATCAAAACCGTACGTTTGAAGATCATCGGCTTTTTATATGATGTCGAGGACTTATACAATATTTTTTAAACTTGAGTATTTATTAATAGGATAGGGGAAAACAGTAGTAATCAAACAGATAAACAAACAATCCAAAGTATCCGAAAATAAATTATTTTATGAAATCTACCCCACTCTACCCTATCTGTTCCTTTCCATTGTTTTTGCCCTTGGCTTTCACTGCTTAGTATATCGTCTTACGAGTACCTGTTACTTCATAATTTATTAACATTAACACCCAAGACCTAGGCCAGTCTGAAAAAGACCATTTTCCATCTTGACCTGACCGGAAATCGAAACCGGGACCCCGTAGCTCAGAAGCAAGGGCTTTACCACTATGCTTCAGAGGCCAACAAATAAACAACCTAAAGTATAATCTAGTTAATGTTTCCTTTGGTACGAAACTGCTTTGTAATTTCCTTCATCTTATTACCAGCTTGTAAAGTAAAATTCCAAGTATTTGCAGCATTTTCCCCAAGGAAAAGAAGTCTATAAAATTAAAAGTCTGTGTTAGGTACAGTCAGTCCCTGTTTTGATGCAGATTTTACAGTTATTATTAAAGAAAACCAGTTGATTCCTTTGAGGATCATTAGCTTTTGTTAATTTTGAGGATTATTATTTTAATTTAGACTAAAGTTTAATGAAACAGACAGTGCAATACATAATTCTGAGAGACCGCATGAGGTATAGCGTCTATTGTTAGACAATTATTATCTAAAACGTCGTGATTGAAGGATTTATGTACTACTAGCTTTTGCCCGCGGCTTCGCCCGCGTGAATTTCCCACGGGAACAGTGCTTTTTCCCGGGATAAAAAGTAGCCTATGTGCTATTCCAGGTCATTATCTACCTCTGTACCAAATTTCATCGAAATCCGTCCAGTAGATTTTGCGTGATTGAGTAACAAACATCCTCACAAACTCACAAACTCACAAACTCACAAACTCACAAACTCACAAACTCACAAATTCACAAACTCACATCCAAACTTTCGCATTTATAATATTAGTATGGATGTACTTTTTATCCCAAAAATGTCATTCTCAAGTAAGCAGAGCAAATATTTTTGGTGTATTTTTTAGCTATTTTATAACATCCTGCCTTGTAGTATGTTTGGTATTTGGATGTTTATTAGTCCTTAAAGCAAAAACTATTGTACAAAGCTTATAGGTACTTTTATCCTAAAATTTACATGGAGTGGAGGCTTCGGATGCAGGTAGTTGTTTTTATAATTCAGTATCTGACATTCATCTCTCAAGAGTTTTGGCTTCCTTTTATGTTATGCGATAGTGCTACAAGAAGTTTGTAGTTTAAATGCTTTTGACATCTATTTCACTCTTGTTTTGGGTGCTACTCAAGTAGTACAGTTGGGACCACGCCTTCGTTTGCTGTCTGACTTAAATATCTGTATAAACCCTGATTGAATAAAATTTTCCCTAAATTTATAGGGATAGTCACATCATTAATCTATTTAAAATTACCTTTACTGAAGTTTTCATAACACTTATACGAAACTTTTGTACCTTGCATACATACCTAATTTACATGTTTAAAAGCTTTCATGTGGCTTAAGTCCTACACACAGAAATCGAATAAAACCTACGTTTTTTTTTACGTCCGTGGTCCCACGCATGGGACCTACCTACGCATGGAGCAACTTGGATTTACGGCCGAAGGTGTGTTATCTATGTCTATTTGTTAAGTTTTAAAAAAATCGCCTTTTACATACATATATGTTATAGTTATTTTTAGTAGAATATAAAACCAATTCCAATTTCAAATACGATACGAGAACGACCCGTGTTTTGTTTCCAATACATTGTTTTGTAGGGCAACGATCGCAATGTTCAATCAACACAAGAGATGACAATGGTTTTCGAACGGATTAATATTTTTTTTTATTTCAGTATTATTTTCGACCAGTAGCAGTAGCAGAATTATTGATAAAACATTTGGTTAAACATTATCGATTAAAAATATATTTTTGCCGATTCCAATTTGGAATTTTTATGAACATCAAAATAAAAACATTTTATAATCGGGCCGGAACCTAAACTCCCGTATGACAGGTGTCATCAGGGTCAAGCCCAAGAAGTTCCGAATTTTTTGATTTTTTAATCTATGCGCGGAAATGTAGTACTTGAACTTCCGGCTTGCCCGTTTAGAGAGTTCCATTGCATCCGGCTACAATAAATCGATCGTGAAAATATATGTCGTCGGACGGCGAAGCTGGTCGGGGTCTTCTGAAGACCGCTCAGACATTCTGTAGTCGTGTGGGCGCGCGCGCGCAGGCACTCACCAGAATCCAAGCCCTAATCGGTCCCCAACGATAATTCACTTGACAAAGGTATCACCACCTAGTTGATTGTCGAGTATCTACAATCAAGTTGTTCTGAGATTTTCAATTAGAAGATATTTTCAATTAAAAGAGCCAATGGTTTTGTAAGCAGATCCTATGCGCAGAACGTCCGTCCCAGAAGTCACGATATGACGATGACGTACTGCACCGTAATGTCACTCACAACTCCATTCGAGTAATAATTACTCCCTCTTTTAATAAAGCTACTTAGTTGCCAATGTCAAAGTCATTTATACTTCACTAACTATTTGGAACATTAAAAAATAAGATTTCAAAGCAATACTAAACAAACTTTTATTAAAATGTTAAAGACAACAAATAACGCGCCGTATATATATAATCGCGATACATCGTTAAATTTTTCGATTTATTTAATAAGGTTTGTTATTGATGTTTAAATGCTGAATATAACAATTATTGCACTATAGAATTAAAAAAAGAAATAACAATTAAGCAATACAAAAAAAAAATAGAAAGAGGGACAAGAATTCGCGAAATCGTATCGAATCGTGACATCAGAGTAGATAATATTATTCACCATGAATTTATTATCTATGTTAGTGACTATGATAGCTATTTTGATGGTTTAGACTTCTGATTAATAAAAATTACTATTTTATTTGGATTTGTTTTTTTTTTTTGCGTAAAATCTAATATTCGTAGCGACTCGTGTTTAGGTACATCACTATTATTGTCAAACTGACAAAATATAAGAAACTAGCTTTTGCCCGCGGCTTCGCCCGCGTGAATTTCCCACGGGAATAGTGCTTTTTCCCGGGATAAAAAGTAGCCTATGTGCTATTCCAGGTCATTATCTACCTCTGTACCAAATTTCATCGAAATCCGTCCAGTAGATTTTGCGTGATTGAGTAACAAACATCCTCACAAACTCACAAATTCACAAACTCACAAACTCACATCCAAACTTTCGCATTTATAATATTAGTATAGATGTTAGTGACTATGATAGCTATTTTGATGGTTTAGACTTCTGATTAATAAAAATTACTATTTTATTTGGATTTGTTTTTTTTTTTTGCGTAAAATCTAATATTCGTAGCGACTCGTGTTTAGGTACATCACTATTATTGTCAAACTGACATACGTCATACGGGAGTTTAGGTTTCGGCCCGATACTAGTAGCGATAGCAAAGTATTGCTATTGTTAATACGTTTTTTTCTCTGTCTTTTACTTCTTGATTTTATTGTGTGTTGTTTGTATAGTTTATTTGAAGATTTTTTTTCATGTAACTATATCATCTTTCCTCCTATTTTTCGTGTAATATGTGCGAGTTATTTAGTGAAATGAGACGAGAGTAGGAATGTGTTTCTATACCTAAGGGTCGCTTATTTTGTATGATTCGATACAAAAAGTTATAATGAGTCTTGGTTTACATATGCAGCTATCTAAATCTAATCAGAGACAGAATCACTGTAAATACTTTTACTATGCAAATCAATGATTAAACTAACTAAGCTTTAGATCAAACGGGCTATAAATATTGAGGAGCAGCCTACTGGCAGTCCAACCCCTGATTTGCATATAACAGGGACATTTAAAAGTGGACCTTATGTGGATGCATATAAAATAGAGATTACCTAGTTCTAGTCGTATTGCAAAGTGAGTGGAACACTGAACAATTCCGGAATATTTGTTCGAATTTAGATGTTCCTAAATTGTTTCAAATTTAAACATAAAAAACATGAAAATGGTTTTATCGTTAAAAAACATGAAAATGGTTAGTTTTTAGACATTTATAACCTACTAACTAATAATGAAAAATTATTATTAAAGTGTAAGTGAATTTCTTGGACACCATACACTTTAGCGTTTTGGAAAAATGTATGTTTATACATTTAATGTATACAAAACTTGCTTCTAATCAAATCTTTCATGACCGGTTTTTACAGACGCTAACAAAATAAGACAATAATTAGAGGACTATTGAAATATTAATACATACATACATACATAGAATCACGTCTTTATCCCTTACGAGGTAGACAGAGCCGTGAGACTCGAAGGCCACGCTTAGCAGAATAGTAGGCTCTCTGATGGAATGGAGATTCAGGTATATTGAAATATTAAGTGAAAACCTAATAAAGTCCGTTTATTCATAATTGTCCTATTATGTAAACAATCTTACCATGTCTTTTTATGATTTAACAACAATTATAATAGACTTTTTAGGATATTACTTTCGTGGTTAATAAATGTTTTACTTTAGAATGTTTAGGTTTGAACTGATATTTGATTTATTTTCATCAAAATTCAACAAAAAGTACTGTGAAGATTATTTACATAATAGGACTATTAAGAAAAAACCGGTTATATTTTGTCCGTGCCGGGAATCGAACCAACAACTTATGGAATGGGAATTTAAAGCGATAAGATGTACCAGTAAAATTGTTCGTTGCAACAAAGTTGTTATGATATATATGAATAACTATAGTTTCATAGTGCTAGTTGTTTTTACACGACTGACCAAAAAAGGAGTGTTATGTTTTCAGGGTTCATGCATGTATGTAAGTAGGTATGTATGTTTGTATGTAAGTTTCTTTATTCCACCATAAGTCCTGAACGGCTTAACAGATTTTGATGTGAAAGGTATTTTTAGATTCCTTGCATTCCTCCGAGTGACATAGGCTATATGACGTCATCATAAAAACAAAATGGCGGATTATATATGCGATAAATAGCAGACCAAAAAAATAAAATTTGATCAATCTTATCGAGTGGGGTATCAAATTGAAGGGCTTTAAAAGGCGATTTCAAAAATGTATATAACTTATATGTTTGTATGTACTTTTTGAGTAAAATCTTGTCAGTCGTGTTTTTTATTTTTAATAATTGGCTTGTTGCAAATACAAATAGTGCATAACTCTCTTCGTGTAGCAAGTCTTGATTTAGTATGTGTGTATGTTCGAACATACACCCTAATCCAATAGATGGTCTACCGTTTGTACGGGACATACAAAGTTTGGCAGATCTCCATAACAGCTAACTTTAATCGGAATTTCTAAACAGTCATGAATATTTACAACTCTAGATTACTAGACTACTACTGACCAGGAGGGTGTCGACTCTACTAACGTCAAGTCATAATGTCTCAATTAAATAGTTTGTTCGTTTGTTTGTTTGTAAAGTCTTTGTTGCATATGCATATAAGAAAAATACAAAAGATTGTGAAACAAAAAGAGAGGCAAAACAAGCTAATTATTTAAAAATAAAAAACACGACTGATAACTTACATACCTAGCCTATGTCATTCGGGCTTATGCAAGGAATCTAACAATAGCTCTCACATCAAAATCTGTTAAGCCGTTCAGGACTTATGCTGGAATAAAGAAATTACGTACGTACATGAACCCTGAAAACATAACACTCCTTTTTTGGTCAGTAGTGTAATAAAATAGAGAGAGGAAATTGTTTGTTTGTAAACTCTTTATTGCACATACACACAAGAAAAATACAAAACATAGTGAAACAAAAAGAGAGGCGTACAATGGCGGACTTATCCCAAAAAGGGATTTCTTCCAGTCAACCAAGTGTTTGAAAGGAATATTTGAATGAAATAAGAAGGGAAGCGTAAGGCAAAAATCAGAAAAAGAATAGAACACGAAAATACATACACCAAAGTATACATAAATACATACAATATATATATATATATATATACAATACATATATATAAATACATACACACTCAAATGTCTAAAGAATCTTTATAGAAACTTTTGAGTTGAGATTTGAAGGAGGAAAGCAAAGGAGCCATCGTTTTTACAGGTTTTTTTTGCTTTTAGACTGCAACATATGCAAAAACAAACTCCGCCCGCGGTAATAAGTATTATTAAGACTATCTTATCTTATCTAACTGCGGGGTCCGTGTTTACGGTAGCACGTCGAGTCTTGGACGCATTTGTACTTAACCCCAAGCCTTACTCACACACAGCGGGATTCCTGAAGAAGGACTGCATAAGCTTCAGGATATCACCTGCTGCGATGTGCCTGTAGTCCTCCAGTTCCGGATACGCATTAACACCAACTTTGATCCTTCAACCTCTTGGGGGTTGATATTTGAAAAAAAGTAACCTATACTTGACCTCGGGTCTTTAACTATATCCAACCTAAATTTCAACAAAATCGGTTTGGCGGTTTAGCCGAGAAAGCTGACAGACATACATACTTTCGCATTTATAATATTAGTTTATGGAGTGTGTCTCGTGGTGGACACGATGGAATTTGAATTAAAACTCAAACTCAAAATAAACTTGGTATTTTAATTAATTTCATTCATGTCATTTGGAATGCAATGCGGTTGTTTGGTCTCCAAGTGAAGCCAAATGTATAATGTATGTATGTTGGAGAAAATTCAAAATAAATTTACAAGATTTCTTTACCTTAGACTGTACGGAGTGTACCCACTGTATCCTTTGATGTACCCAACTTTATTTATTCTGGGTATGGTGGGGTATAATGAACTTAAGAGTCAGAAAAGAACTTGCACTAGGCTTATATATTTTTAAAATTTTTAAAGGTAAGCTTAATAACCCAGCCTTACTGGAAGGAATTTACTTGTGTCCCAAACGGGTACGTGTTCAGGCGAAGACAACCACAGTTGTTTGTAGTGCCGTTCGCGAGGACAAAATTGCTGAAGAATGTGCCGCTGTCGCGGGCTCTCCGAACATTGAATGCCATAGCACTTCAAATAGATATATTCAGCTGCACTCTGAATGAATTTACAAAAGTGGCCTTATTTATTATTTGCTATCAAAGTAATTAATTGTTAAATTTACTCAAAACGGAAGATATGTTGTCGCAACTATTGTATTAGGAGAATATCCTGTAATGATAGTCTGTAAGAGTTGAAAATAAAATAAAATAAAATTTAAACAAAGAAGCACAATGCAGTACGTGGTGTAGTTCGAATGTCGAATGAATAGAAAAAGTTACAATATTATTAGGAAGATTTGTAGGTAGAGGCATTATTAAAATTTGTTAACTGGTTGCTCTTCTAAATAGTCAGGCGTTGGCCTGAGCAGAGTAGATATAAAACCGCATTAACTGTCACGTGTGATATAAGTTGATGTGCTAACTGTACATTATAGATTCATCAATTACTAAGTTAACCACAACTGTCCATGCAGCTTATAGTTTGATAGTCCAGCCATACACCGAACTTGAGCTGAAGTCATGTAATAATCTAACTTCGTAGTTCCACTAACGATGTCTTGCTGACCCGGTTCTGAAGTGACAATTCAGTTATCATTTGGTATTTGGTAACCGAAGCTAGGATGTACTCAACCAGAATAGATACAACTTTTAGTCTAGGGAATATTGTTCAGCTGGAAAGTATCTTAACGCCTGTAAAAACTTGAATAGCAATAGCGCTAGAGTGCTGCAACGTTTTATACTAGGAGCAAATCTTAAATTTTTTCCTTAAGTTTTACGTAATTAGGTACACGGTCTTGATATGCTGTGTGAATCATTTGACTCTTCAATTCCTGGAGTTGATAGTATTTTTTTTCTCCTCGTCATCATCTTTAAAGCTCCGTATTAATGGCCATTTCTATTATTCAATTCATCGGAACAAACTTGAATCGGACTCGAGTTGAAACTTGAGTTTAACAGCTGGAGTTTAAAATCGACAGAATCAAGACAGTTTATAAACTGTAGTAAGATTTAAACTGAAGTTTTTGTTCAATGAAGTTAGGAGACGGTTATGGACCAAGAAACTTTGAAGTGGACGGAATAATTTGAAAAGGTCATTTCATAACAAATATGTGAGAAAAATAATGGATTTTCTTTTTTTAAATTGTACTATGTACAGAAGCTATAGGAGCACTATAGAATGCTATCTCTTGGTCATTGAAGGAACGGTTTAACAATTTATCTGAGTCCAAAAAAACATTTGTTATTAAGACATTTGTTTTTCTGAGAAATCGTAATCATTTGAAATAACTATGATTTTAACAGATATCATATTATTTAATGATATCATCCTTTGATTCCTGATCATCTCAGCCACAAACTAGTCCACTGGTGGACATAAACTTCTCCCATAGATTGTTGGAGGAGAGACGCGTCTAGTTTGTAGTGTGTACTTGTGACTTTGACGACTTTGTCAGATCACCTGGATGTTCTACCCAATAATTTTAGTGTGTAGCTATTCTTCTATGTTGGTATTTTTTTTCAATGGTATTCGTCATCAAAATGAAACTTCGGATATCTGTCCAACTGTGACAGACGGAAATAAAATATCGTTTTATACGTTTACCTGCGAGTTTAATTAAATTTTGATGGATCGCTTTTTAGTAACGGAGTGGAGTTCCCATTGAATATTTTTGTTTATTTATATATTTTGTTACATTTTTTCAAATTTTGTTTATGTATACTTTGGTTCCAATTTGTTGACTGAATTTATTATTTATTCATACAATAGGCAGAGGTATTGAACTGTAAAATTAATTTCGGTGTTCGTTATTTCGGTGTTATTACAAATATTTATTTGATATTGTAGAGGGTAAATTCGGTTCTAAAATAACTTTATTGAGTTATTTGGGATGTAACATAATATGTAATAAACGATAACCGTCATATTTTACTAAAAGTTCCAACCCATCTCATCGACATTAGTTCCCCACTCGAAGCCCCATCACTACGAAATATCGACAACTACCCTTAGGCCCTGCATTAATTAACAATATAATTTCCCAGGCCTATTCAAATAACAATCGAAGCGTATACCAGAAAGCAATAACTCCGGTTTATGGTCCCTTAGAGGCATTAACATGCAGATTGTTACCGCTATTCCGGTTTGAACTGGTTTGCACCGCTGCGAACTGACGAAATCTGCTCTCGGACAGATTTTGGTGATGTGGGGTCTGATGGATTCAAATGAATAGGTTTAAAATTTCTTTATTAGTTTAATGATTATTTTTGGATGTTATTGACTCCATAAAATGCTTAAAATTGTATGATTGCTCCTTGTTCCTATAATCGTATACTCTTGGCAACGCAGTCGTGGTCAGTTATGTTGTATGGAGATGCTTAGCTTTCCATTTATCTTGATGCTTGGAGTTTTATCTAGTCCAGTGCTTACCCCATTGATCTTTTAAATCTGTGCTTGGTTCTAGCCTTTTCTGGAATTATTTTTGACTTTAGTCCAAACTTTCGTCTACCTTTAGTAGATCAACAAGTACCTTTAATAAACAAAGTCATCATCTGTAATTATTGTTTCACAAATAAAAATGTACATCAACACTTTTTTTTATTCACTCTA
Source organism: Ephestia elutella (assembly GCA_018467065.1). Taxonomy (NCBI): domain Eukaryota; kingdom Metazoa; phylum Arthropoda; class Insecta; order Lepidoptera; family Pyralidae; genus Ephestia; species Ephestia elutella. The sequence goes on from CM031588.1 coordinate 15,626,543, forward strand.
CTAAGTCTTTCAGAGCAAAGTATACTTTTATACACACAAATGTTGTTAAAAATAAACTTTTAAGCTCTAGAGTGCTTAGAGTTTCTCGAGAACTTGCACGAGTACTAATTATAATGGAAAGTGCGTACTTCATATGGCACGTTGGACTTGTGAAGAAAATGTGAACAGTCGCATTTTCTCGTATTTATTTTTAACTAGGTACTGTTTTTTTGTTTTTATTAGCTTCGCCTTGGGTTTATGCCGTAGGTGTTTTTCAACCAAGACTTGTGTACCAGAATTAATTTAAATTCGTCTAGTAATTCTTGCGTGAAGAAAGTAACAGACGTCTGTAATATTGGATGCTTAGGTATTAATTCTAGTCTAATTTCTTATTCCTCACGCAGCTACTTTCTTGGCACTAGCAGTCGTACCTTCTCCATTTTACACACAAGCTGATAAAACTTCCATAAATATTATTAGCAGTCAGTAAAAGATTGCACCAATTTCTTTTTATTTTTATTACTTACTTCGATGGCTCGACGACCTAAAGATCCGACTGGCAAGAAGTGGCGCAAAACAGGAAAGAGTGGAAACTTTTGGCATTGGAGGATCCTCTTTATACTTGCTTTTGCCCGCGGCTTCGCTCGCGATAATCCTTTCTTAGCGGATGCCTACATCATAAAATCTACCTGCATGCCAAATTTCAGCCCGATCCGTCCAGTGGTTTGGGCTGTGCGTTGATAGATCACTATGTCAGTCAGTCAGTCTCCCTTGAGTTATATATATAGATACTTACTTTTATTTTACTACAAGACTTAATTTTGTTACTGCGTATCTAGTGTCAACATAACAGCTACCCATATGACATGACCCTGACCCTCCCATATCACAACAAGTATTTGGTAGCCCTCTTTCTGACCTTGGACGGGCGGGGTTAAACAAACGCTCAGATGTTTTCTTTACAAATGAGCTAAGTAGACGATGAGGCTTATATAAAAAAAATCGGGGAAACATGTACCTAGCTATCATAAATTAATATTATACAAAAATCCTTTGTGAACTATCCGTCGAGTTTAGACTATCGTTATTCAACTTAACAACCAACCCATCATCCCAAGTATTTAGTTCTTGCTATTTTTAGATCTTGTTATTAGTTTTATTCTTGTTATAGTTATTTAGTTCTTGTTATTATTTAGTTCTTGCTTCTTCTAGCTATTTTTTGCTATAATTATTAATTTATTACAAACTAGCTTTTGCCCGCGGCTTCGCCCGCGTGAATTTCCCACGGGAACAGTGCTTTTTCCCGGGATAAAAAGTAGCCTATGTGCTATTCCAGGTCATTATCTACCTCTGTACCAAATTTCATCGAAATCCGTCCAGTAGATTTTGCGTGATTGAGTAACAAACATCCTCACAAACTCACAAACTCACAAATTCACAAACTCACAAACTCACAAACTCACAAACTCACATCCAAACTTTCGCATTTATAATATTAGTATGGATAATTTACATTTTAGGATTGACATGCGATATGATATAAATTATTTAATACTGTTTTGTGAACTATATTTATTGAAAAAAGTTGTAGATTTTCCTGTACCCTATATTCACAACGCCTGCAAAGGTAAATTTGTAAATATGTAGATTTAAGATGTGCATGTATGTTTACAAATTGATGTGAATAAATGAATATGAATATGAATATTTAAGTACATCTTATTTCTTAAATAATCTTGATGCTCTCATGATAATTAAAACGTTAAACGTCGAGGATTTAACGATGTGGTAATATTTGATAATTTCATTAAATGCTCGATCATTTCATGACCTGGCAACTCTACGATTAGGCCACGACATATATCATTGAAGGCAGATTTTCGGGTGAACGAGTATGCGGGCGCTAAATGCCCGACTAAGTCAATACTCAATCACGATTAAAAGATTAGGGCTGGTTTTGTATTACCATATATAAATGTAGGTTCAGAGCATTTAAGTTTTAAAGGTTTTACGCAATTTATATTTATTTATTTATTTTATTAATTTTTGTACACAACAAATACATTCAAAGGAAACATAAAACTAATATTTGTCCATAAACATAATATTTGTCCTAGATTTAGATTCTTTACTTTTCAATATTGAGCGATGAGGTTCTGAACCTACGGAACCTCAGAGCTGACAAATGGCAAGAGCTGGTGCAGGACCGCAAAAATGGCATCATCTCGTGTCGGAGGCTAAAATCCACTTCGGGTCGCTGCGCCGCAGTAGTAAGAAAGTATTTTTCAATATAGAAAAGGCAACATGTCCCATGCTTGACACTACTTGGTAGTGCTTACGGAGAGAAAGGTCCAATCTGACACATGTAGGTATTTACTACGGTAGTTTTGATATAGTTGGTGGTACTTGCGGTGAAGGCTAAACCCTTTTTCAAAAAACAAATTCGTTCGCTGTTTCTTAAGGAAATTTCAACGCAGCAGAAGTAACCATCTATGCCTTTTTATATTTGTATATATGTATATATATATATATATGTATGTAGTATGTAGTATGTATTTTATTATATTTAAATATGTATGTTTATTTGCTTTCATATTTTATGTAGTATATTTGTGATACCTATTTGTACAAATTTAGTCACTTTGTGCACCCAGACATATTTATTTCTGTTTATCCCGAAGGTTGACTGGTAGAGAATGCTGTTAGCATTAAGTCCGCCTTTTATACCATTTTTGGTTTAATAAAGTTTTAAATAAATAAATAAATGAAGGAAAACATCGTGAGGAAACCAGCATTCTAGTTGATGATTTATCGGCTGGTGTGTCAGATGGAGAAGGGCAATTGCAAAATCACTTTGTTAACATTACCATATACATAAACCACGTAATGACATTGAATAGAGTATTGCTCTTAATCTAGAAGAAGTTTAGCACATCCTTCAAAACGCAGACGGAGAAGATGTGTCACAATTTTTAGTGCAGCATTTTCTTTAGACTTTCTTTTTTTTTTTACAAAATTTTTGTCTTATATTTATGTTTAGGTAAATGTACATTTTGTTGTTTACACTGATGTATCATGTATCCACATCGACTTTGAGATAATTTACATAAAATAATCATAAAAAACATGAATGTATTTTTATAATCTCACCAAAAACTCAAAGTATGCGATAGAAAAGCTAACAAGCGAAGAGAAATTAGCTTTCCAAAGTCGCCTGAGAATGAAGCCTTGAAGAATTTGCATACAGTGCCGCGCTTCGGCCGAAATTGACTCTGGGAGGTGTCACTTTGAAGTGTAGGTACCATCAGTCGCTGGGCCCCACGAGGGGTAATACTTGGGAGAGTTGCCCGTGCCTAGTCGATATGCATACTCACTGCTCTTTATTGATTTACTGGTCTTTGCCCTCAGCTTTGCTTGCATTTTAGCCATTTCACCCCTTTACGGGTGGAATTACCCAAATTCCTTTAATTAGTCCTACGTTTAGCGATTTCGGCGATGATACGTCAATCAGTCGGCGTATAAAAGATGTTATATTTAATTTTCCATATTTACAATGATATTTAAACCAGTTAAACTGGTTTTGAATCAGCTACTCTAACGATATATGATTTGTATGAGAGATGTAATAATACGTGATTTTTGTCATCGGCGCGGTGCCAATTCTAATACATATTAAAAACACTAATTTTATTACTTGTTTATTTTTTTGAGTGTACCTTCTACACTTTTTAGATTACTTATTCTATGATTGAGTTCCCATTTCCCACCCTATCTGGAAACCAATATGGCTCCCCTTACCTCGGTACTATGATCATATATAATCAGGTACGGCCAATTCGATCGCGCGGTTTGATATCCATCGGTGAGTGCTACAGATTTCTATGTAAATCTAAAATAGGTTGCAGTCAATGTATGACATATCTTGCGGCTTTTGTCCGATTGTGGCGGAAAGAGACGAGCGTATAAGGCATTCGTTTGCAATAGGTCATTATAATATGTAGTATGAAAAAAATATGCAGGAAAAAAATGTTCTTCTCAAAATTAATAATAATAATAATATAATAATAATAATATAATAATAATAATAAAAACGTTTATTTTCTCTTCACAAAAGAATAAATAAAAAAAAAATAGAATAAAAACAATGTACTTAAGCTAATGTATCAATACAATACAACTCTAAAGAACTAGGTTACATTCGTAGACTTTGTGAAGAGACTAGCTCCTGAAATAGGTCTCCAAAGAGACCTGAGCTACAGGTAACTAAGCCCCTCCCTTGGACTACATGTTGTAGTTGCTGCTGGTGACACTTGTATATCTACTATTAAACTTTAAACTGAAGGAACTTTGGAAAATTCCAAATGTTCTACACAAAAAGCACATAAATTTACCAGAAACCTACAAATTTATTCAATTATCCATGGATATTGAAATGCAAGACGTTTTTCGACTTAGCAACAAGTTTTTCGCTAGGGCAAAAGTTGGGCTATTTAGGCAGTCTATGTAAACTAAGTACTTAGTCAACTCATTCATAATTGAGAAATCATATGTATTTTTTAATATATAATTGTCATTCAGGTTTATGGTTAATTCGCCATATAAGTAGTAATAGTAAAAGTAAGAAAACCAATCACACTTCACACTAATATTACAAATAAAAAATAAAAATCTAATCTAAATTTTCAGATAACTAAGATCCATATAATTATGTTAGCAATTTTACAGAGGAAGTGTGTGGGTGTGTGAGTTTGTTAGTAGGGGGTAGTCTTCGAAACTATTGAAAAATTCGATTTAAAAAATTATTTTATCAGTAGAAAGAGCTACATTATACCTGATACAGGCTACAATTTATGTATGTACTTCTCCAGCGAAGCCGGGGCCATGCGCTAGTCTGTTATAAAATAAAATGTGGTGATTTTACAATAAAACTTACCAACCTGTAACGAATTTACATACATTTTCGTAAGTGTGTCGATTTTTTTTAATGGCGAGTCTACTTATCCGTCTCAGACAAAATTTTATATATTACTAGCCGCACCCCGAGGCTTTGCTCCCATGGGAATTTCGGGATAAAAAATACCCTATGTGCTATTCCCGATATTTTTCTACCCACATACCAAATTTCATCGAAATCTGTCCAGTAGATTTTGCGTGATTGAGTAACAAACATCCTCACAAATTCACAAACTCACATCCAAGCTTACACATTTATAATATTAGTAGAATTTCATTTTGTTGAACGTTAGCAAAAGTACCATCGTAGTCTATTATCACGTACGTCTAAAGTAGAGGTGAATATTTCATAAACACATTCAAATGCGAATAAATAAAAAATAAGCGTCGACGGTGAATTCTGTGAATACCTACTCTCAGCTTTCGTTTGAAGGAGATTTTAAAAGTCAAAATAAAGTGACTTCATCTCATGCCTCCATATCGTTCAGCCAAATGAAGTCAACGAAAGCCTACAAGATTTTGGTATAGGATCATAAAGTTTTAATAACTATGCAAGCTCACAAAATGCTGCAAGTTTTAACAACGTATAATCAAAATAAAGTTTATGATACTAAGGTTGGGTTGCACCGTCTTACTTCGTCTGTAACAGTGACTTAAACTAATCAGTTAAAGTACCGGTTAGGCAAAATATAAGTTGCACCAGATGTCAAATAGTACATAACAAAAATCAACGTTACTGTTAACTTTAATTTGACACTAAAGTTTGGTTCGGTTAAAGTTACTGTTACTGTCAAAGGAAGATGGTGCAACCCAACCTAAGCCTAGTTTTGTGATTGTTTTCCCTGGCTCTAAACACGCATGTAATTAAAATATACCTCAAAGTACCCAAGGACTGTTGTGACAAATCCACAGAGACCCTGGCCACCCAGCCCAGGCTTCGGTTTAGAAACAGTTTTCGCTGGATTATCGCGGTAAATTTGCTAAGGGTTCAACAACAGAATTTGGAATAATGTTTGCGTGATAGAAGTTGCAGAGACGAGTTTTTTTTTCACTGCTTGAAAATAACCTCATTGTATTTGGAAGCTCCATAGCTCAGTCAACATCATTGTAAGTAGTTTGTAGCTTTGAGATATATAATACGATATGATGATATAATTAGTTTTCGACGTGAAAAAGTGCCTTCTTGGAAGGCCAATTTTCAATAAAATAATTTGATTTTGAAATCAGCCTTCCGTAAACCACTGCTTGGTATAGGCCCCCTTCCATCTACGTCAACCTTCTCTGTCCTGAGCCTGTCCTACTCCAGTTGTTGCAAGCAATATTCTGCACGTTATCGACTCATCTAGCTGCTGGATGCTCTACGCTCCGTTTTTTAGCTCACTAAAGGCTAATTTTTCAATCATCGAATAAATGTTATCAACTAATTAAATTATAGAATGACTAAAATAAGTTGACAGCACTGCGTTAGTTGCACTGTATGCATGACATGACCCTACAATTTAGTCGCTTTACACATTATCCGGCGGATAACATTTATTTGATGATTGAAAAATTTGCCCTTACACAATTTAATCAGATTTGTATTTTTAATTACCATTTGATTGCTCGTATACATATTTGTAATAAATAAAAATTTTATTTGAAAACACTTATTTTACTTGTTTTTAGTGAGCATCTCAGCGGCAGGGATTTTAATGTACAGACTACATATGGCACTTCTATTTGTTATTATTTTAAATTCAGTGGCTTTAACATTATAGATTGCTGACACAAAATGAGGGTCTCTTTATTATGTGTACCGCATTTACATATTTATTTATTATGCTTACAAAGATGGCTCAGGCTTCAATAGTGCGAGTATAACTAGCCATCTACTGTCATCCGCTACAGAGTCTGCTTTGGACTCAGCTGGACAAAGCCTGTATAAAAAGTCTTTGGTGTATTTTAAGTGACTTTTTTCTGGATAATATTCATAATCATATCCTTTATTGCTTCCTTAAGGTACAAACAGGTATTGTCTTAAAATTAAGAACAATATTAAGGGCCCTGACGGGCGCTGCAATGCGAGAAGAGCCAGTCTCATTATGGCAAAGATAAGACTAATAAGACTCCTGGCTCTGTTTACCCCGTAAGAGATAAAAACGTGATTCTTGACGTGACGTGAAGATATAAGACTAATATCTTCGTAATATAATCGATATACTTCCGTCATCTTCTTTGAATGTAGGTCGTCGTGCAATTTTGAAGGTTTCGTCCGAGATTTCAACATAGCTCCCCATCGTATTACATTTTATTACGATAGTAAAATTGGTGTGTACATGACCACAAGAACGTGAAGAAATACTTCATCTATCTCTCTTACTCGTTTCTTTACTCACTTCGTCGTTGCGAGCCAATTTTAATACAAACGAATACCTACATATGTATGTAGGTACGCATTCAATACTCATAAAATTAAATGATCAGCTCGCTTTATAAGAATCGAATCCTGGTCAATAGACGCACTGCGGGCTATCATCCCTTCTTGGTTAATATTCCCCCCGCACGCACCAAGCGCTTTTCGTCATCATTCTTGATGCGCACAGCAAAGCAATGGAACTCCCTACCTGCGTCTGTGTTCCCGAGCACATATAACCTGTGTTTGTAATATATTGGGTAAAACTAAACGCAGGCGTTTCGCATTGCTGCCGCCAGAGGGCGTTCGGGGTTTTCACACTGCTCGCGTGTAAGATGGCTGGCGGACGGTCGCCATTGCATTGTCCAGGGCGATATCGGTTTGATTTTAATACGCGGAGCGGTCTCGCGTCTTTTGCTTGTTGTTTAGTTTGAGTGATAATTGTGAATCTCCTGTTTGTTAAATAACTATTGAATTTGTGTTTGTGAAAAACTCTGTTATTGTGACTTTTTCTTGTGAGAGGTGAAACGTGGCTGGCTGTTCACATCTGACTGTTCCCGAGTGAAACTACGGGAAGAAATCTATTTAGTTGTCCTGGGGAATTGAGATCTCAAGGGTTAGGTAGGGTGATTAGGAATTCCCCCTTCCCGAAGACACTCAAGTTTGGATCCGAAGAGAAAGAAGATTTAATTTGGTAAGTGTTCAATTGTAGTTAATTTATAGGTTAGGTTATCATATAGGGCCCTGTAGCTCCCTTCATAAGCTACGGTGGTAGCAGACTGCGTTAAGTTAGTTAGGTTTTAGTCGGGCAAACGTGGTGCCGCGTGGAGATTTTTTCCCGGTACTTAATTTTACCGGTGGTTTTTTCCCGGTGAAGTTCCGGTACAGAATTCTTCCCGCCGCTTCGTTTGTCCGGATTCTCTCTGCCACATTTTCTGGCAGCAGAGCGTAGTTGCTCTGCACATTTTCTGGTAGCAGAGCGTAGTTTATCTACCCTCTATTTGTTCGTTTGTAAAAAATAATTAATTGTTTGTAAAAATTATTAGATTTTTCTTAGTTTGTTTGTATAAGAATATTTGTAACCTTTTTTGTATTTGTTTGCGGTTTGTACCGTGCGTTCCGGGTTTGTGCCATTCTCATACCTACCGCGGTTCTTCGTGTAGTTGTTTGATTTTGTTGTTTTTTATTTACCTTTTGTTATTTTTTGTTTGTGACTTGACGCGATGGCGAAGGCCTCCAATGCTAGGGCGACACTCGCCAACGAATTGAGATGGTTTGTGACGGCCGGAGGACTCCTGTCCCGGAAGGACAGGGAGGGCGCCATACTGCTAAGAGCGGATCACCTCCACTCACGATTGATTAGCGCGGAAGCGGCCATGGCGGCGCTTACCGAAGCCGATCTTACCCCGGAGGCCTACGCAGGTCACATGGCGGACATGGACCAGATCCTGAGTCTGCACGATGATATCGCGGAGGCGGTGACCGCAATAAGGGCGAGACAGGCTGGCGGACCAGCCCTCGCACACCTGTTAGACAGGAAGGACCAGCGGTTACTGGTCGGCTCCCCACCCTTCAGCTGTCCCACTTTGGGGGTAGGATGGAGGAGTGGGTAGCATATAAAAATATGTTTGAGTCCCTGGTCGTAGCACGACAGGATTTGTCGAAGGCCCAGAAGATGGCCTACCTCCTCTCCACTCTTGAGGATGAAGCGCGGTCGCTCATCCAGCACCTCCGGGTGGAGGACGACCAGTACGATACGGCTTGGGAGTTATTGAACTCCCGCTACCAAAACTTACGTTTGTTAGCGGATGCGCACGCCGCACAGTTGATGGCCCTGCCCAAGGTGGCCAACAGGGCACAGTTGCGCCTGCAGTTGCTCACGCCCGTTACAGTGGCCTGTAACGCGCTCCGCACACTGGGGCTGCCGGTGGACCAATGGTCCTTTTTGCTGGTGCACATTGTATTGGGCAAATTACCCAATGACATCCGCTCGCGGTTTGAGCGCGAGAATGCGGAACGGGACAGCACCACCCTACCAACATTCACTAACTTGGTGAAGTTTTTGGAGTTTGAGGCACGGGCCGCTGAGAATACCATGACGGACTCAGCGCCATCCAGAGCGCCTGAACGTAGGCCCTTGGAACCCTCATGGAGAGGTAAGCCCCAACAGGGACGGCAGCCGCCACCGCGTGGAGCTGGTGTGCGGGTTGCACACACGGCAGCAGTCGCGGGGGACGCGGACTGCCTGCAATGTGGCCGGATAGGCCACAGCCTGCTGCAATGCAGGGACTGGCAGAGGCTGCCAGTACAAGATCGGCGCCGCATGGCAAGGCGGCATGAACTTTGCTTTTACTGTTTGGGCGGTCACTATGCACGTGACTGTCCCAGTGCCATACCATGCAGTGCATGCCGTGGGCGGCACCACGCGATGCTTTGCATGAACCGCAACGGGGATGGCACCCGGATGTCGAGGCAGGGGTCCCCTATGGGCGGGGGCGCTCCTGCGCGAAGCCCTCCACCACCGGACGGAGGACGCGGCTTCGCTCGTCGCACCCCCCCTCGGGAGGGGGGTCGCGTACCTGCGCGGGTCTTGGCGGACCGGGACCACGCGCCCCAAGGTCATGGCCAGTATGTAGCTGGCCAGGCCCCGGATAGGGCCCCCATGGGCGGGGGCCCTAGATCGGACGTGAGAGTGGGGACACCCCCTCCACGCGGGTTACCAATACCCAACACATGCAGCCGCAGCGGTTTTCTCCGCCGCTGCACGAGTACCCACGGCTGGAGTACCACCCGCCGTACCATATGTATGGCCGGGCCGCGGGTTATGCCCCCCTCAGATGGGGATGTGCACTCGCCCGCCATATTATCCGGGTCAGTGGCGCGCCCCTGGTTTGGAGAGAGTGGGGAGCCCGTAACTAGCTTGCTCCCTTGCTGGGACAGAGCCGCGGACGGTTCTGCTCCCTACCGCGGTGGTCCGCGTATGGGGTCGTAGGGGGAAGCCATTAATTTGAGAGCTCTGTTGGACTCAGGGGCTCAAAGCAGTTTGGTTACCACTCGAGTGGCACACCAGTTAGGTTTAGTCGTGGAAGACTCGCCTGTGCCACTTCTTGGAGTTGGTGGCATACAAGTGAAGTGTCTGACGGGCCAGACACTTGTCACCTTTTCTTCGCTGAAGTCCTCCACAATGAGGATCACGACTTCGGCTATGGTAATGGATACCATTGCGGGTTGGCACCCCTCGACAGACATACCGCCGGGTGTGTTGTCTTTGGTTTCGGGTCTGGATTTGGCCGACCCCTTTGTCTTTCATCCCGGCCCAGTGGACTTGCTCCTGGGCTCGGACGTATTGGGTTGGATTTTGTTGGGTACACAGAAGGCTCTGGGTTCGTCTTCACTGATGGCAGTGTCTACGATTTTTGGTTTCGCCCTGATGGGCCCTGTGTTTGATAATGGCACCGCGGAGGAGCCACCGGTTGTCGCATCTGCGTCCTTGGCCAAGACCATGCAAAGGTTTTGGGAGGTGGAGGAGCCACCTATGAGTTCCAGGATGGATCCGGAACACGCTGAGTGCGAAGCCCTTTTTCGATCAACCACGGAGAGGTTGCCCTCCGGTCGGTTTGTAACTAGGTTACCCTTTGTTGCCTCTCGTCCTAGCCTAGGGCAAAGTAGGGCGCTTGCGGAGAAACGACTGCTGTCCATGGAGCGACGCATGCAGCGTGACCACGTACTTCGCGATAAATATATTGAATTTATGCGCGAGTACGAGGATTTGGGTCACATGTCTCCGGCTCGAGTTGATTGGAGCTCAACTGAGCATTATTTTTTGCCCCACCACGCGGTGGTGAAGGCCTCAACGGGCAAGTTGCGGACTGTCTTTGATGGGTCCGCACCCACTTCGAACGGGGTTTCGTTGAATCTGTGTTTGCATTCGGGTCCCAAATTGCATAGGGACATAATTGACATCATCTTGAACTTTAGAAGACATCAAGTGGTTTTTGGCGCGGACATCCGGATGATGTTCCGCCAGACAGTCATACATCCTGAGGACAGGCGATTCCAGTTGATACTCTGGCGTGAGCGCCCTGAGGATCCTGTGACGGTGTATGAACTCAATACAAACACCTATGGTTTGAAATCTAGTCCCTATATCGCCATCAGATCATTGCTTGAATTGGCAGAGCGGGAACGGATCCGCTTTCCCCGTGGGGCTTCCGTGCTGTCACGTGACTTGTATGTTGATGACGTGTGCACCGGAGCCCAAAGTATTGAGGAGGCCCTCCTACTGCGGGATGAATTGATTGAAATATTGAAGACAGGTGGCTACGAGCTACGTAAGTGGTTGTCTAATGAGCCTAAAGTTCTAGAAGGGATCCCGGAGGATCACCAACAGAACCCTCACCTGTTTGAGGATGTGGATGATCCCAACAGGATAGCGGTGCTGGGCATGCAGTACCAGCCGCTAACCGATATTTTCACATTCCAAGTGGACTTGGAAATACCAAAAGTCTGGACTAAGAGAACGGTGTTGTCCGTAATAGCCCGTATGTTTGATCCAAGCGGTTGGATCAGTCCAGTGATATTCTCTGCAAAGTGTCTTCTTCAGAGACTTTGGACTTTGGGCGTCTCGTGGGACGAGCCGCTGTTTGGCTCTCCATTGGATGATTGGCTCGAGTTGTTTTCATCGATTAAGGAAGTCAATCGGATTGCCTTGCCTCGTCGAATATTGCCCCCGGGAAATATCGAGCCAGCCTGCATGGCTTTTGTGACGCGTCGGAGCGAGGCTACGCCGCGTCAGTCTATATGCGGACAGTTGACGCCGATGGCCGGGTCAATGTCTCGCTTTTGTTAGGGAAGAGCAAGGTCGCCCCCATCAGGACTAGGCTGACTATTCCCAAGCTTGAATTGAGTGGAGCTCACCTTCTCTCTAAATTGTTGCATCACGTTGCCTGTGAGCTGGCGACCACGGTCGAGATACGGGACATCTTCGCCTGGTCGGATAGCCAGGTCGCGCTTGCATGGTTGCGCGCGGCCCCACATACCTTGGAGGTTTTTGTGGGAAATCGGGTTTCCCAAATCCAGAATATCGGAATTGATATAACATGGAGACATGTGCCGGGAGAGCTTAACCCAGCGGACTGTGCTTCCCGAGGTTGTACGGCACCAGAATTGGTGTCACACCCGCTCTGGTGGGGTCCAGAGTGGCTGATGGGATCAGAAACATCTTGGCCTGTCTGTCAGACAGATGTTACTTCTTTGAGTTTGACTGGGCTCCGTGTACATGCTGTAGTCGCTGAGACGACGTCGGAGCCGGATTGGCTACTTGCTCGGTATAGCAGCTTGGATAAGCTTCTGGGTGTTACCAGTTGGATTAAGCGTTTCATACATAATTGTAGAAACCCACAGGCAAAGCGGTTGGAGCCGATTGCAGGTGCAGAAGAGCGCCGGAGCGCATTGTTGCATTGGGTCCGTGTCGTGCAGACCGGACGGTTTGAGTCAGAGCTTCGTATCTTGCGCGACTCACGCGCTAAGTTGAAGGGCGCGGTCGCTCGTTTGAACCCGTACATCGACTCGGATGGGCTTCTTCGGGTTGGAGGCAGGCTCCGGAAGGCGGATCTTCCATATGAGACTCGCCATCCTCTGTTGTTGCCCAAGGGCGGACCCTTGGTGCAGCTTTTGGTGTCTGATCGACACATTCGTAACGCCCATGCTGGGTGCAATGCTTTGTTGGCTATCTTGCAACGCGAGTTTTGGATTTTGTCAGCCCGAAGAGCAATCCGTAGTGTTCTGTTTCGATGTATTGCATGTTATAGGTTGAAGGCATCCACGATGCAACCACAGATGGGTGATTTGCCCGCTGATCGAATCCGACCTTCGAGACCGTTTGACGGCGTTGGAACCGATTTTGCCGGTCCCTTTTCGATCAAGGCTTCTCCCTTTCGTAATGCCCGTATTGTGAAGGGCTATTTGTGTGTATTTGTTTGTTTGGCCACCAAGGCTGTCCATTTGGAGGTGGTATCGGCTCTGACTACGGAGGCCTTCGTCGCCGCGTTGGATCGCTTTGTTTCGCGTCGAGGTCTACCTTCCCTTATTAGGTCTGACAATGGCACAAACTATAAAGGAACTGTAAATTATCTTAAGGATGTTTCTGTGTTTATTGATAAAAATTGTACTAGTTTAAGTCAAATTGCTGCCCAAAGGGGAATAACCTGGAAGTTTAGTCCCCCAAGTTGCCCCCATTGGGGAGGGATTTTTGAAGCGGCTGTGAAATCCGCAAAGACCCACCTCCGCCGCATTATCGGAGAAACGGCTCTAACTTTTGAAGAGCTGGCCACAGTGTTTTGTAAAGTTGAGGCGGTCCTCAACTCTCGTCCTCTCTGTCCGCTATCTCCAGATCCAAATGACTTGGAAGCTCTCACCCCTGGTCATTTTTTGGTGGGAGGGCCGTTGAATGCCCTGCCCGAATACCCGTGGAAGGATGAACGCGTATATCGGTTGTCGCGTTTTCAAATGTTGCAGCCAATGAGCCAGGACTTTTGGCGTCGCTGGTCGCTTGAATATTTGCATTTGCTGCAGCAAAGAGTGAAGTGGACAGACAGGACTGAGCCTCCCAGGGAGGGTGATTTAGTATTGTTAAAAGAGGCAAATTTGCCCTCATTGCTTTGGCGACGAGCTCGCATATTACGTTTGATTCTTGGCGGAGATGGCACTCCGCGTGTGGCTGAGGTGTTGGTCGACGGTTCGATTTTAAGGAGAGGTGTGACCTCTCTCGCCCACCTTCCCGTAGAGTAAGCTAGCGGTCTGCTTCTCAGACCGGGACGGGGGGATGTTTGTAATATATTGGGTAAAACTAAACGCAGGCGTTTCGCATTGCTGCCGCCAGAGGGCGTTCGGGGTTTTCACACTGCTCGCGTGTAAGATGGCTGGCGGACGGTCGCCATTGCATTGTCCAGGGCGATATCGGTTTGATTTTAATACGCGGAGCGGTCTCGCGTCTTTTGCTTGTTGTTTAGTTTGAGTGATAATTGTGAATCTCCTGTTTGTTAAATAACTATTGAATTTGTGTTTGTGAAAAACTCTGTTATTGTGACTTTTTCTTGTGAGAGGTGAAACGTGGCTGGCTGTTCACATCTGACTGTTCCCGAGTGAAACTACGGGAAGAAATCTATTTAGTTGTCCTGGGGAATTGAGATCTCAAGGGTTAGGTAGGGTGATTAGGAATTCCCCCTTCCCGAAGACACTCAAGTTTGGATCCGAAGAGAAAGAAGATTTAATTTGGTAAGTGTTCAATTGTAGTTAATTTATAGGTTAGGTTATCATATAGGGCCCTGTAGCTCCCTTCATAAGCTACGGTGGTAGCAGACTGCGTTAAGTTAGTTAGGTTTTAGTCGGGCAAACGTGGTGCCGCGTGGAGATTTTTTCCCGGTACTTAATTTTACCGGTGGTTTTTTCCCGGTGAAGTTCCGGTACAGAATTCTTCCCGCCGCTTCGTTTGTCCGGATTCTCTCTGCCACATTTTCTGGCAGCAGAGCGTAGTTGCTCTGCACAACCTGACTCTCTTCAAACTAAAGTGAATAGGCTGGTTCTGGGTAAGCTCGCTACATCATAGACCTCATCTCTGTCCTCGAGCAAGATTGTGGTCAAGAGCAAACCCATCTATCTATATACAATACATATAAAACAGTAAAAATATTTTGTCTGTACATTTTGACAGGACACTTAAAAAGAATAATAGAAAGCAAAAAAATTTTTTTTGGAATTTCTTGTCTGTCTGTCTGTATGTATGTACGCGTTTCACGCAAAAACTTCTGGACGGATTTGAATGAAACTTTTTTTGTTGTATAGCTATTAAGTCTGGGCAACATATAGGCTATAATTGACTTTGAAAACTGGAACACCTGATGAAGAACCATAACAGAACAGCTAAACTATAAGAAATATGGAAATGGTACCTTTGCAAAAATTTATCAATCTGACGAGCATTTTCTATTGACGTATAAAAATCGAAAATCAGAAACATCTGATGTAAAACTCCAAGAGTTCAGCTACGATATAAGATATATGGAAATGGCGCCTTAGTGAAAATCGTTCAACCTGATGAGCATTTTCTGCTGAACTACAGTTTGGAACACAAAAAGATTTTTTATCTTAGCTAAACTCACGCGGGCGAAGCCGCGGGCAACAGCTAGTCTTTAATAAAAAAATAACATTTAAGAATAAGGTACATCAGTATTCAAGAGTCATAAAAATGTGATTCAGGATTTACGAAAGAAACTACATTCTGGGAATCACGTGTTAGCAAAATGTCCCAATATATACCACGTTCTTTGTGCAAATATAATATATGTTCTACTTCTGCGAACATTATGTCGAAAGCAGTTTATTTATTGGTACATTTCTTGTATTATGTTTTTTATGTGTGAGGCGTGGCTTTTACTCCACCAACAAAAAAAAAATCTCTTAAATCAGAAAAAGAAGAACTTAAAGCTAGTAACTGAATAAAGGAAGAAAGGATACAATAATCATTAATTTGTTAAACATTAGTATGCACTTAGTAGAACCTAATATTGTACTAATAAACTTCAACACCAAATTGAAACCTATATTTAATCGTTTTACATTATAGGTGCTTAATTAGCAACTTATCTCAATATTAAAAGGCACTTCATCTTCATTTAATATTCGGGATTTCATTAAATTATCTGAGCTAATTAGTCGATTGTTAATTTTGCTTAAGCAACACTTAAGTCACGTGGTTTCGTTTATAATTCACCGTAGAATGATGAATTAAGTAGTTTCGATAATCCTTTTTTTTATTTATTTATGATGAACACTTTTTGTAAAAATATTGCTATTTAACAAAATAAAAAAAATATGGTAGAGATTCTGTCGTTCTGATTTTAAGGGCGGAGATAAAAATCACTACCGTTTTAATTTTATGTTTTACAACATTTAGAAAAATTTTTGAAGGTTGGATCTTGGTTGGGTACAATTTTTTATATTTATTTTTCGATATTTCGATAGACATTTTGTTATTTTAAATCTAAGTTGCTCACATATATATTTAAAATATCGAATTAGTCCCGTAATGAGGCAAATTTTTAAAATTAAGTTTGCATGCATGTCATGTTTGCTAAATACAAATTAAAATCGAACTAATGTGTTATATGAATATGACATAGTGGAACTGAGAACTTGGTGATTGTCGCACCAAGTTTGCAGATTTGGCCTGAGGGCCGGAAACTGTCGCTTATCACACGACCTCTTGCTGTTTGCTGAACTCCTAGTACTTCGTATACGAATATACTATAGTATATACTTCTATAGTCTCTGAATATTTAACTTAAAAGTACCTACAGACAGACACACAATATTGTCAATCATGATCGAAGACTAGCTTTTGCCCGTGGGCGAAGCCGCGTGAATTTCCCTAAGATAAAAAATATTGTAAACAAGCAAATTATTAAAAAATAAAAAACACGACTGACAACTCACATAGCCTATGTCACTCGGGGGAATGCAAGGAATCTAACAATACCTCTCACATCAAAATCTGTTAAGCCGTTGAGGACTTATGGTGGAATAAAGAAACTTACATACATACATACATACATGAACCCTGAAAACATAAAACTCCTTTTTTGGTTAGTCGTGTAAAAAGGCATACATTCATAGTCCTGAGCTTATATTTTACATATAGGTTAGAAAGCTTTTTTTAAAATCACCTGAGTGATTTCAAAGATTACTACCTACATCCAAACTCATTAACATTACCTCTTTATAATATTGGTGCAGATTGTAGTGTAGATGATGAGAAAAATTATGTTGGAATACTAGAAAAGAAGACAGACAAAATATTCCTAAAATAAACTTTTAAAATGAGTAAATTGAAAACACAATAATTTATTATATATGCTAAGCCCCGGGACAATGTTGAGTAATTTTAATGGTAAACACGGGTATAAATTTCCGGGCGTCCGATTATATAAAACCATTTTGAAACGATAAATAATAAGCCCACATATTCCATCAACACTGCGGACTGGAAAAATCCGTAAACGTATTGATAATGCTGTCGAAATAACCAGCAATTGGATGTGACGGGCGAAAAGGCTCCTGGAGTGTAGTACGTAATGGAGGTTGACATCAACATAAAAATAGTATAAAGAAATATTCTTCGCCAAAACGTGTGCCAATAATTAAAATTTAACGTTGAAAAGCTAATTACTTAAAAATAAAAAACACGGCTGACAACTCACATAGCCTATGTCACTCGGAGGAATGCAAGGAATCTAAAAATACCTCTCACATCAAAATCTGTTAAGCCGTTCAGGACTTATGGTGGAATAAAGAAACTTACATACATACATACTTGCATACATGAACCCTGAAAACATAACACTCCTTTTGTGGTCAGTCGTGTAAAAAGAGAGTATACTCCAATAGTTAGTCTATTATATTTTCTGAATGTTGACTGGTAGCAAATAAGTACCTACAAATACAAACTAAAATGATATAGAAACTTTAAAAAATATAATGTTATACTGATTGCTGCCTTATATATATACTAGCTTTTGCCCGCGGCTTCGCCCGCGTGAATTTCCCACGGGAACAGTGCTTTTTCCCGGGATAAAAAGTAGCCTATGTGCTATTCCAGGTCATTATCTACCTTTGTACCAAATTTCATCGAAATCCGTCCAGTAGATTTTGCGTGATTGAGTAACATCCTCACAAACTCACAAATTCACAAACTCACATCCAAACATTCGCATTTATAATATTAGTATGGATGCTGATTGCTGCCTTATTTCAGTGAATAATTAACATATTACTTAGGTAGCTAAGATTATCAGAAAATAATGATTGTTTTGGACTCTTTTTTTCATACCTACTTAATATAAAGATAAGTACCTAAATCAGGAAGCTATCCGTGTATGGTCACAAGGTTCAAACCAAAAAGTTAGAAGAATTTTTGTAACAATTTTTTTTATATAGGTTCAAAGTCAAACAAAGGTCATTTATGACCTTAAAAAGTCCTCTGTGTTCTCGTAGCTCCTATTGGTTCAAACAAAGGTCATATATGACCTTAAAAGGTCCCTTTCATCGCAAACTCCTCTGTGTTCATAGCTCCTTTGTATGTACTCGTTTGTACTTGTACCCCACACACTTTGTACATTTTGCACCCATGTTACTGTCGTGTGCAGAATTATATCTATTTGTATTCAACGAATTGTCTTTTAGTTACCTGTTTAACTGTTGGAATATTCAATAGATCGAGTGAGGAAATATAGAATTGACATTAACTTTTATTATTGTATGACATTTTAATTTATATCTTACATTTTATTTTTAAACTTTTAAATTGTATAATTAATTTTTGCATGCCAGTGATGGTGCAACGTGCTGGACTTTACTTTTTTTGATCATGTACATCATGTAACAATTTACCATGTTGCTGCAAATAAATCATTCTATTCTATTCTATATTCCGATCGAGCCGACCCCAAATGAAACGAGAGAAGGCTAGGCAAAAGAGAGAGAGTGTGAGGAAATATACATGGTGAGGAGTACTAAGAAGGACATAGGGTACTTTTTATATCAAAATTCCCAAGGGAGCGGAGTTCCGGGGCACAGCTAGCTATAATATAAAGTCTGTTGCGTCTGTTTAACTGTTCGCAAAAACGACTGAACCAATTTTCGTATATTCACCAAGGGACGAGGTGTGTCATGATCATGGAGAAGGTTTTTAGTTTAGGAGAAAAGTTTTGATGAAAGAAGACATCAAATTTAACTTGTCGGAAATAAGGCAACGTCTCTTGCATAGTTTATGTTTACAAATTGTTATACAGACAGACAGAACAATAAAATTCCCGCGTCACTTACAAAAACTTATAATGCTAAAGTCTGTATATCCGCCATCTTTATTGCTTTGAAACTTCCTTTATTTTCTCAAGTTTGCGGGCAGATTAGCGAAAATCTCGTTTAGACTTTGTTCTGGGTGAATATAGAAAGTGACACGTTTGTCCGTAAGCTAACTGTTCCCCTGACTCTGCTCCTATGAGAATTTATGGATTAAAAGTATCCAAGGACCAGGAGTGCTATTTTCAAAATTCAAAAACTGGTTTCCAGTGAGATCACTGGAAACCAGTCAAGACAGCCAAATTAGATAATTTGGCTGTCTTAAAAAAATCGGATATAGAAAACTTCATCGAAATCGTAGGAGCAGAATTCGAAATTGCGATACCTAGTTACTTTTAGCTAACTAATTCCGAAAATATGTATTACTAGCTGTTGCCCGCGGCTTCGCCCGCGTGAGTTTCGCTTAGACGAAAAGTCTTTTTGTGTTCCAAACTGTTTCAGATGTTTCGGATTTTCGATTTTTATCGAATCGATACGTCTACAGAAAATGCTCATCAGATTAATCAAGTTTTGCTAAGGCGCCATTTCCATATATGTTATAGTGTAGCTGGTCTCTTGGAGTTATTCATCAGATGTTCCTGATCTTCAATTTTTATACGTCAGCAGAAAATGCTCATCAGGTTAAACGATTTTTGCTAAGGCGCCATTTCCATATATGTTATAGTGTAACTGGTCTTTTGCAGTTCTTCATCAGATGTTCCAGATCTTCAATTTTTATACGTCAACAGAAAATGCTCATCAGGTTGAACGACTTTTGTTAAGGCACCATATCCATATTTCTTATAGTTTAGCTATTCTGCTATGGTTCTTCATCAGGTGTTCCAGTTTTCAAAATCAATTATAGCCATATATATGTTGCCCAGGCTTAATAGCTATACAACAAAAAAAGTTTCATTCAAATCCGTTCAGTAGTTTTTGCGTGAAACGCGTACAGACAGACAGACAGACAAGAAATTCCAAACATTTTTTTTTGCTTTCTATTGTTTTTTTTAAGTGTCCCTCTATCCATTTTAGTCAAAAATACTAAATGTACAGACAAAATATTTTTACTGTTTTATCATATGTATAGACTAGCTGCCCCCCGGCACTACGCAATTTCAGGAATAAATTAGTCTATATGCTGTTTCAGGTTATATAACCCGTTTACCAAATTTCATCAAAACTCGTCTAGTAGAATTCACGCGCATTCACACACCTCCAAACTTTCGCATATTTATAATATGCGTAAGATTAGTTCCCATATAAGCATTACTCAACGGAAAGTATAATAAATTCTACTAAATAATTCCCTTACAATTTTAATCCGCACCAAGAAAATTAATTAAGGAACGGTACTTAGTGAAGATTTTGTAAAGAAAAACGTCCGCCAAGTCGGGTCTATTAATCAATTCGCTCAGGTGCAGGCGATTAAAACTGCATAGAGTCGGCGAACTTGGCGCAACTCTGGGAGTTAGTGCCAAACACTTCAGTGTAGAGGTGAACAACTTTTTATTTAAACGAGTCATCACAATTAAAGGCTTAATTGCCTATTTATGATTATGACAAAAACCTTTAAGCATTCAAAAAACGGGAGACAATGTGAGCGCAAATGTCTATGCAAATAAAACTGCCACTTTCGGTGGGGGGGGGGGGGGGGGTTCACCGAGTAAATTGGCGAGACAGTAAATCGCCGAGTGAACGCTACTCGGCCGAGACAGTGACCCGACGTGAGATAACCGAGTAGCTGTTTACACGCATCTAGCATTTAGGAGAGACAGTGCAGTTTTATCGAGCGAGGCTACAGTGCGGACGTGAAAAAATGCGCGGCAGTGGCGTTATGACGAACGTGACCGAGCGGCGAGTGGCGAGACAGTCCGTTTACACGCGCCGAGTGAGCGCGCGAGACAGTGCGGGGAAGCGGGAGGAGGTCACTCGCCGTTCACTCGGCCTAGTAAGTAGAACAGGGTCCGAGCTACTGTCTCGCCCATTTGCTCGGCGAAACGCTCGGCGGCTGACTCGGCGTAGTGTTCAGACGCACCGAGTACTAGGATTTCACTCGGCGACTTACTGTCTCGCCGGTTTACTCGGTACGTGTAACCAAATACTATATAAACTCTAGCGAGTTAATACGCGCAGCTCCGGCTAGAAATTGGCAACTTGTGCGACACTAGCGCCTCTTCTTGGACGAAGCGGACAACTCAAACAACTTTGATGAAACTGTTAAATTTCGCGAATTTATTTTGTTATAACACAGTGTATTTCACAAATTTAAATGGAATTACACATATATAACATAGTTGTATTATTTATATATTAAAGGACCAACATATAACATGTTAAAGTGCAAATAAACGGCGCTGGATCAACTCCTGCCACCAGATGGCTAGTTGCCAAACCAATGTATGGGAAATGTCAAGAGCTGTGCGTATTAACTCGCTAGAGTTTATATAGTATTTGGTGTAACTGGGGTTTAACTAATATTATAAATGCGAAAGTGAGTTTGTTTGTTACCTCTTCACGCTTTATCTATTGAGCCAATCTTTCTGGAATATCGCATACACATAGCTGGAAGTACGGAGAAGGACATAGGGTACCTTTCATCCCGGGAAAAAGCACTGTTCCCGTGGAAAATTCACGCGGGCGAAGCCGCGGGCGAAAGCTAGTACAACATAATTTATACACGCACACGAAGATAATGCCCGACTCATAAAGTTAAAAAACTACGCACACAATCACAAACAGTATCAGATCATATGAAATTTGGCAGAGGGGATGCCTGTAGGTGGCCTCTCCCGTGGTTGTATGCTTTAAGACTAAAACCCTAGGCTTATTTTAGTAAAAAGCTGTTTTTAAACGGTTAAACCGAAATATAACTGACCTATCGATTGCAAATATTAGTTCATTCGTTTGGGAACTATGAAGCCACAGACTAAATACACTGATACTCGTATAAAAAAATAACATCCTAACAATAAATCATAAAAATATTATTTTTGTAAATACTTAGTTACTTACCTATTGTTGACTTGACAAAGTACTTGTGTTTGTCGCAATCTAATTTATTCAACTTCAATAAGTACAAAAGGACTTAAACTTGAAAGTCTCCAACAATCTCCGATGCTTGCATCTGTATTGACAGAAGTCGAGCTTTCAAAGGGAACTTAAAGCTCTCTGAATAAAACAACAAATTGGAGAAGTTATGTAGATCAGCTAGATATTAATTTGTATTTGCCTTTGAGCAGAGAAGTCAGTATTGTCAAAGGTTTAATAATAAATTACAATCTTGGACAAAGCTAAGACAAAAAGGAAATAAATAGTGGAACAAGTTAATTATTAAAAAATAAAAACACGACTGACAATTCACATAGCCTATGTCACTCGGAAGAATGCAAGGAATCTAAAAATATCTCTCACATCAAAATCTGTTCAGCCGTTCAGGACTTATGGTGGAATAAAGAAACTTACATACATACTTACATACATACATGAACCTTGAAAACATAACACTCCTTTTTTGGTCAGTCGTGTAAAAAGTGTATAAAAGTGACAAATGATAATATAACTAGTTGCACCCAGGGCTCCGCCCCGTCGGAATTTCGGGATGAAAAGTACTCTATGTATTAATAAAAGCTTCATTCTATAAGTGTGCCAATTTATATATATATATAGAAAATGAGATATGGTGAAAAAATTCCATGCCTCCACCATTTGGTACCAAATTTTTGCAAATTTTATTGAAATCCGTCCAGCAGTTTTGCTTTAAAGAGTGATAAACATACATACACACATCGAAGTTGATGTGCTGTGGACTGTACATCGTCGAGTCGTCTAATCTAAACCAACGATTATCGGTTTATCGATTCGATTCCAATTAAAAGCGAGTGGATTGACTACTGCAATATCCAGTCTGTAACACAAGAGTCTACTTTATAATTTAAAAACTTACTTCATTAATGATTTCTTTTAATAAAACTTTTTAATAAATACTTGGCCGAAATGAACTTTTGTGTGAAACCGTGGGCATAGTATATATATTTATTTATTAGATGATAAAGGTCGCGAATTAATCAAAACCATCACAATACTTCAAGAATAATATCTTACGAGGGAATGATTAATTACATTACACATGTAGCAATTAATTATTTTCGCACGTACATACGTACATACAAATACATTATTTCAGATCAAAGAAAGGTCGTTAATTAATTATATTAATGAATACCTACTTTTTTAAAGTGTTGGGAAGAAATATTTTTGGCGCGAGCTTTTATTGTCGCCAGAGATCTTCATCAGGATCTGAAATTCTCACGGGAGCGAAGTTATGGGGCAGAGCTAGTTTTAATATCCTTTTGAAAAAGGAATTCTTTTACCATGATTCCATATCAATTAACCAATTAATTTTAAACAATTGCGTTGCATGATTGAATGTAAATAAAACTACACGCGAATGTTTCGTTTTTATTTAAATTTAACCTTTGTATGAAGATTAAATTAATTAAAAGAAGGAAAATTACAACAAAACTTTGGAGACGTAAAATGAAATCCCAAAACTAATTTCATAGAGTGAGAATAATTCTCGTATCATAAAGCAAATCTTTATACACCGTCTAGACTAGAATTCCAAGTTTATATCGTGTTCTAGAAGACGTTGCATTTGTAAAGTTTTTGGGGTTTCGTTTTTGGATTTATGATTGTTTGGCTGGTCGTCTGTCTTATGTATATGTTCTATACTTCGCGAAATCTAGATTATCGGTAAGGTGGTGGCTGAGTAGTGCGCTTAACTTACGTCAGCTTCGAATTTACGGCTATATGACGTTTGGGAAACAAAGCATTTCTATACCGTTCGTGGTAGGTACAATAGACTCAATAGAATAAAACTTGTTTATTTACAAAACTGCATAATAATGTGCCAGATCATAAATCAAGAAATTCTTCAGCAATCAGAAAAAAGTTTCATGATTTTTGCTATTTTGTGGCAAAACGAAATGCCCATGAATGAACTTAACTATAATCATAAATTTCTTTTGTTACAGACAAAGCGCCATCGGAGGCGACCTTTAGAGGCGCCGAGTTCCTCTCTTACGACCTGACGCAGACTGGAGGCGAGCCTATAGTCAGCACGCAGGATGCGATCTCTCTCTACTTCAAGACGAGACAGCCTAATGGATTGCTCTTCTACACCGGTACGTACTGAGGCTCCACTCCTAATAATAGCCTTCTTTGAAGGCCAAGTTTCAATAAAGAATTTCTGATTTCCTACAACCTGATCAGATCCCAGTGCGGAAATACAGCCGGGACCAACGGAATAACGTGCCTTCCAAAGCCCGAGGTGGCTCAAGATCCTTACTTACTTCTTTCTGCGTCCTCCGAGGACGTTTTTCCGCAGTTAGGCCTCAAAATCGGGCCTTTTATACATGATGAGGCTGGACTGCTGTATTTATTCGAGCCAGCCCAGCTCCTTCAGAAAGCGAAGCAATTGTCGGAGAACGGCAGGTCTCGCTCATAGTCCCTGGTCTTCCGAGGAACTCATCTCATGTAGTTACAACGTCATTGCAAGTGCACGCACGAATTCAAGATAATATCATTAAAGGGTATTGTCACTTAGCGTGACCAATAAAACCAGCAGCAGTGACCAATTAAAGTTGCTTGCTAAAACCACTATCGCAGGTAAAGCGCACGAACCACTGTGCTACCAAGCTCCTCAGCAAATTTTTAAAACTTCTTTCTCTAATCTGAGCGCTTTCCTGGTTGAATCCTCAGCATACGCGTCAGAGCCCAGGGTCCGCTTTCCTACTTTTGCTTTTGTATACAAACACACATATATATTACATTATTATTATTTTTGTACATTTTTGTTTTATCCAGGTCACGAGTCCGACTACCTGAACCTGGCAGTACGAGATGGAGGGGTGTCCCTGACCATGGGCCTCGGGAACGGCAAGCAGGAGATCCACATCAAGCCAACGAAGACTCGCTTCGATGACCATCAGTGGCACAAGCTGACTGTCCATAGGAGAGTTCAAGAGGTAATGAGTTTAAATATGAGTAAACCGTGCGGTAACGGCAGGAGATGGCCGGGTCGACCATGGATGCGCTGGTGCGACGAATTAAACAAATTTGGCAAAGAGTGGCGTGATTTTGCCTTAGATAGAGAGTCTTGGGAGAAGGAGAGAGGCCTTTGCCCAGTACTGGGTCAGTCAAGTTTTAAATAAAATAAATAATATTGTCGGCCTTGGTGCAATGGTAAATGCCTTGTCCCTGAAACACTGGGATGTTTATCTACATGTTTAGTATAAAATAAAAACTGTTTATTGAGTTGCTGACAGGAGCACTCGATCTTCATTAGATCGCATTGGTTTGAGATTGAAGCCACATAAAGACACGTTTCCAATATAACACGCCTCGTCCACTTCGGGGGTTAATCAGAGTTCCACATACACTGGTGACCACTTGGCAAACCTGCAGCTCCATTAAGGTAATACGCGGAACCACAATCAATACAGCTAATGGTGCTTGCCACTGAAATCTGAATAATATAATGCAATAGAATTGTCAACTACTGTTATTTTAATTCGGATATGCGTGCTGCCAGTTCTCACACAAATACAATAATACAGACAATAGGTACCTGCACTATACCACCTACACATATTTCTTGATTTGATGAAAAAATATGAACTCTAAATTCATAGTATTAGAAGGAACTATTTTGAAGAAACGCAATGGTACCTAATTAGTATAAGTGAGCCTTATATAAGGGCGGCGAAAAATTAAAAATATATTTATTTGCGCTAAATGACAAAAAAACCTATGCAATATCAAAAATAAGACTTATACTGAATGTTTATTAACAAAAATGACTCAAGCATATCTATTTAGTTGTGTGTGTGGCCTTTTTGCCACTTCTACATACATATGATCACGCCTTTTTCCCGTGAGGGTAGGCAGAGACTAGCGATTTCCACTTGCTACGATCCTTCAGATCTCTCTTGTTTCCTCTACACTCATCACTCTCTTCATACATGCTCTCCGGTTATGGGTGCTCCTAATATCTTCCTTTTAGGCCACTTCCAGCCTTACCTAATATTCAGTTTTCCATGAAATCATCAGAATTTCAGAGAACGATTACTGGTTTACACCGTATTGTGGGGTTTCAATGTCGATTCTAAATGACTAACTGGAAATCGGAGTCAAATATTCAGTCTAAATTCAGTCACTTCTAGGAAAAAAATGATATAGTTTGTTTACTACTGTTTTAACGAGTATGTATATTATTTTGTTATGGTTGCTAAATGGTTAAAATGTTTTAATTTATTTTTATGAATATAAGAATAGTCTTTTAGTCATTTTTGTTAAGATAAGCTGTATCCTAAGTTTTCACTAGACTGAAATCGTCCTTTTCGACGCACGCTAAAATATTGTTATATAATATAATAAGGTTATTATGTGGTGCCTTGCGGCTTCTTCTTCTTCTCTCAGCCGAAAGACGTCCACTGTTGGACAAAGGCCTCCCCCAAGGACTTTATCCATGGAGGTTTGTGCCGTAATCGCCACGCTTGGCAGGCGGGTTGGCGATCGCAGTATGATGGCATAGTACGCGGAAAGATGCTGCTGCCCATCCTCCGGTGTTTTAAATCCCTTAGTCGCCTCTTACGACACCCACGACTTGCGGCTTCACTTTCATGCAAAATTATAAGATTTTGGATAGCCTTCCTTATAAATGTGGCTTATAAACAAAGAAAGAGTTTTCGAATTTGTGCGGTAGTTCCAGAATCACCTCTTTCAAACGAATTACATTAAAACTCTTCAGCGGTATTATCACTTTCTCTCTCGTCAGCTTTATTATATTAGTAAATTATTGAACAAAAAAAAATTGTCTATCCTCTTATGTTTTTTTCTCTGCTCCTTTTGGTCGACTGGTAGAAAAACCGACGGCTTTTCATCCACTTTTTATATTACGTGCAATAAAGTTAAATAAATAAACAAATGTAAATAGGCCTTAACATAACTGGGAGATAAGGTAGCAAACAGAAGAGGGACGTTTGTTTATTTAAGGGCAAGCCTGGCGGACTTTTCCGCCTCATTTCTCTTTAACATGTTATTTCCTGGACCCTTACTTTTAAAACAGTTATTTATTTACAAGTTTTTATTTTATTTTCCTGTCTTTAGAATTCTGTTTTTAGTTAAGAGTTACTTAACATGTTTTGTATTGTTTCAGATTACACCGCACACGAGTTTTTGCAGGGTAAGTAATTCAACAAAAAGCTTCAGTTTTTATAGTTGTTTTAAGTTATTTTCAAGTTATTCAAATTAAAATTAAGTATTTATTTAAAATATGTTTTTATACAAATATATGACAGACATTTTGTGAATTTACTGCTGAGCTTTTAATAAGTTATAAAAAAAATACTTTAATAATCGCTGGTTGACTGGACGGACAAACATATAAAAAGACAATGGGTATTAACTTCGTATTAATATTCGTGTGGAAATTACGGTTTTATCTACGATACCATAAATCACTGCCAGGAAGGCCTAACTTTCAAGGTTGTTACAAAAAAAAAGAAAAGGAACGTATCTACGAGTAACACGAACCATATTTCCTTCATTAATCAAATTACGATTTCGCAAATAGAAAATTGCAATTAAAACGATAATAACCAAGCGGTGTTCACGAAGAAAGCTATGAATCTACAATGGGACCTAGCACAATAGAATACCCTAGAATAGAAATTAATACGATGCTTTCATGCTTCGATTGCGAATTCGCGCCCACAAATGCTTTATTTAGAATTGAAAAGCATTTTGTGGTGAAAAATATTTTTATATTCAATAATCCCATTTATTCCTTTATAAATCCATTTCAAGCTGAAATAGAACTATGCCCGTATACATGTAGCGATTGTCTGGGAACCCATGTCTTTGAGAATTTCGGGAATTTAGTTTCTCCCAACTACCTATCTATTGTTTGACTCCGCCACGGAATATCTAAGTACTAAATGTCTATGTACAGCAGTGGACGTCTTTCGGCTGAGAGAAGAAGAAGAAGAAGAAATGTCTATGTACGTTACTTCTAAAGTATCCAATGTCGAAGTATGCAAGTACGATGTACGTTAGTCTGAACAAACAATATATTGTTGACGTTTCGTTTCGCTCCGGCAAGAAAATTATTATTTTTATTGAGTACAAAGGATTACGCAACAAAAAAAGTGTCAATACCCCAAAAGCTTATGAATTTAAATATGTTTCTCAAAAAAATATTGCGAAATGCCTGACACAAAAAGTTAATATCAATTTGTATTTTAATTCAGTCCACGCCACTCGATTCACAGCCTTTTAAATGGATTTTCTCATATTGGGACAAATATGGAATTGTTTTTGTTATTGGAATTTTTATTATAACTGAAAGCAAGCAATTCGAGTGAAAAGGTAGACGGAATGTGCGTGGGTATGAGTAAAAATAACGTGGCGATTCAAGTGGAAAGGACAGAGCGAAATGTAATAGGCGAACGACCCTCATTTTTTTAGGGCTCCGTATCTACAAATAAAAATAAACTTTTAACAGATCATCACTCACGCAATTTTTTTCTACAATCACCAACCACCTGCCTATCAGGTAATTATAGTTTTCTCCTTATTTCAGTAGTCAATATTTTATGTAGTATATTTGTGATACTATTTATACAAATTTAGTCACTTTGTGCACCCAGACATACTTATTTCTGTTTATCCCGAAGGTGACTGGTAGAGAATGCTGTTAGCATTAAGTCCGCCTTTTATACCATTTTATTATTTTTGGTTTTTTAAAGTTTTAAATAAATAAAATCAGGGGCGGAACGGGTCGGGCGCTTGGCTTGTTTCGCAATGGATACGGGATGGGTGACCAAAAATGTATTATTTCTGTAGGCACGTTCAGCCGTTGGTCCTGGCTGTATTGTCAGTCATTATAACCCACCAATCCGTCTTGGGGCCCAAGATGCGTGGTGGGTCACAGCCTGTCCTCTTTATCCATCCATAGGGAAGGCCAGTGCCCCTACAGTTAGCACATTTAATAAATAAAATAAATAAATAAATATATACGGACAAATCGCACAGATTGAGTTAGCCCCAAAGTAAGTTCGGGACTTGTGTTACGGGATACTAACTCAACGATACTATATTTTATGACAAATACATATATATACATCCAAGACCCAGGCCAATCTGAAAAAGAACATTTTCCATCTTGACCTGACTGGGGATCGAACCCGGGACCTCCGGTGTGGCAGTCTGGCGTGATAACAGTTAGGCCATGGAGGTCGTCATAGTTGAAAATAGCTGATGATTATGGATTCCACGTTTCCTCCATACTCCTCATTCTCCTTATACATATTCGTTACTGGTACTTTGATCTTTTAAATAAATAGAAATGAAACATCTGAAGCCCTCTAGCGATGTGTAATATCAATTCAAAGGTTATTTGATACAAAGCAAATATGTTTAAAACAAAAGGTTGCAAAAACAAAACGAGATTTCGCTCATAATTTTCTTTACAAATGAATATTCATTGGTTCATATATTTTTATTTGCGCCAATAAAAACTCTGTTTGGACGGTATGAATAATATTCTCGTCCAATTAGAAGCAGGCTAATTAGTAGTCCCATTATCTTGAGGACAATAGATCTTGTTTCTGCGTTTACGAGATCAGGTGTTTGTGACAGAAAATAAGTGAAAAAAACGTTATTTTTACCCGATAAATAAAAATACTTACCTAGCTTTTTTATAAATTAAAAATCAATTTGTGAATAGCAGCACGATCATTTAGACTCAATAGCTTTTGATCTAGACATCGTATGCTTTTTTGCTTTTAAGGCCAGGTCCAACCCCACATTCGAAATAATTGTAATTTTTCATGAAGAAATTTACCTAATTAGAGTTTATTTACGAAGTGGAAAAATAATACAGGATATAGTTTATGATTTCTATTAAGGTTTCAATCGTGTACTTTTTAATAAAAATACATATTTTCGGCTTAATTAATTCATAAAGGCACCGAAAATTTAGAAAATATTTCAGCTTTCAAGTCATGAAACTTAAAATTTTCAGCGATAACATATATATATTTTTATATAATTAGTTTATATGTATGCTATATTAAAGTCTTAATCGAGCACTTTTGTTTTAAAACTAATATTTTTAATGATATTTGAGAAAGAGTTGCTAAATCGGTACAAAATCTGTTCGATCCTGCCAACGAAAGTAGAACATTGTGTTGTGCAAAAAACTATCTTATTGCAACGCGCACATGGCGCGGTTAAGCGCATATGAATTTTGTTTTTTGCAGCTCAGGTTGGACCTGGTCTTAAGCAATTTTCTCTTTGAGCCAGTTAAATAACTAGTTAATATGATGCATTACGATGTAAATACCTATCTTTACTGTTCATAATACCACTAACGTCTAGTATCTCTAATACATCAAACGAAGAACAAACATCAGAGGTCCGGGCGATATCAAAAAACTTGAGTGTTATGACAGAAGTTTGTTAAACGGTCCCGTTTCAACTTCGCCCACGCTCCTCGTTTGTCAGAACATGTGGCGTGTTAGTATTAAAGATTTGTTATTGAGAAATATCCGAAAATTTCGCTATTTCTAGTTTTATTATTATCAATAAGACTAAGTATCTCTTTTATTCACAATGCATTGCCTAATTAATATAAAATTCGCACCTAACAATTAATAATTTACCTGAATATACCTGACGTTCCATCTTTTGTTTTGTTGTTAGTAAAACAGGGTTAATTGTACCTATTATGAAGTTATAACTGGGTGTAAATTAACTAATAGCAATGTAACGAAATCTGCAACCTTTCTTTTTGAGAGTTTATGGTACAGGACGTGAACTGTGCATCTTGGACTTTTTTTTTATTTCTTCTCAGTTACTACATCTTTGTTTTATTAGCATTTAAGCTTAAACTTTAAATTCGAGGTAGTCCACTTAGAGCACTAATCCGAACAGCACAAACGCGAACAGCACAAGACCTTGTCCACGAACAGCACAATTTAATATTTTGGCATGTGCTGTTCGTGGATTCTAATTTTTATTTTATTTTGGTCCACGAACAGCACATACAACTATTATACTTATATTATGTATATTGATTTGTAATACTCTTGGAACCTAGTGCTGTCTGCTGAATGTGTTCCTTATATAGGCGATATTATTTTTGTTACTAAATGTCGCCTAGACATATTTCGTATGTACCAACGAAAGTAGGTATGTGTAATTAATAAACGACCAAGTGATGTTATCGATATCTTTTATTTAATATCGTCCTGTATAATATAAGGAACACATTAGCAGACAGCACTAGGTACAGTATTTACAAACAATATATAAGCCCCAGGCTTTAAGTCCGCCTTTTACTTTTGTAATAAAGTTAAATAAATTAATAAACATGTACTGTTCGTGGACAAAAATAAAATAAGAATTAGAATCCACGAACAGCACATGCCAAAATATTAAATTGTGCTGTTCGTGGACAAGGCCTTGTGCTGTTCGCGTTTGTGCTGTTCGGATTAGTGCTCTAAGTGGACTACCTCTTAAATTCGCAGGTATCAGCTGTAGTTGATGACGTTTATCTGGAGCACTCTCACTTGGCCGGTTCGTACACCATGCTCGCCAGTTCGCGGGCCCATGTGGGAGGCTCCCTCAACGCACGAGCTTTACCCGGCGCTAGAGTGCATACCAACTTCATCGGGTGTTTGAAGAAGGTAAGATGTTATCTACTTAGTGCACTCTCACGCGGCTGGTTCGTTCACCATGCTCGCCAGCTCGCGGGCCCATGTGTACCGTACCGTACCCAAGTATACCGTATCAAATGTATGCTCATTGCTCATGCTCACACAATACCCTGCTATCTAAAAGGAGCCCTTTGCAACCTTTGGAGCCTTTCGGCTTTGTAGATTTCGGTAATGCACTGCACAACTTTGATATTTCAGCCGTTTGTGCTTTGCAGTGACAATTTTCCTTCAGGTAGGCTGCATCAGACATAGCCATAGCCAATGAATAGAGTTCTTCATCTTTGGTTACGCATTATGGTTTTTGCCTTGGACGATTTAACGTTAGCTAGGTGATAATAGGCGGAGTCTTGTTATTAGCATAGCTTTAATGTAGTTGTACTTAATCATCATCATCATTACAACCGCAAAATATCCACTGCTGGATAAAGGTCTCCCCCAAGATTTTGGGGGGATTTGCCATACTCACCACGCTTGGCAGGCGGGTTGGCGAGCGCAGTTTTTTTTGGCTTTGTGAGCTTCCGACGCTGCTGCCCATCGGAAGCATTTCCCTTAGTCGCCTCTTACGACATCCATGGAATGAGATGGAGTGGTCCTATTCTAACCCGGGAACCACACGGGTTACACTTACGGGTTGTACTTAATACATAGTTGTTATTTAGCTGTAAGACCCCCAAAAAACTAAATAAATAAATAAATAAATAAGGAAATTGTATTCAATTCAAGTTTTCGTCCACTAGGTGGAGTTCTCAGCAGACACCCTCAGGCTGAACCTCATAGACCTGGCACGTACTGGCAGTAAGCTGATCACCGTCACTGGAAGATTAGACTACGCGTGTACTGCTGTCGATTCTGCTGACCCTGTTACCTTCACCACCAGAGACGCACATTTGGTAAGTTTATTTTATTCATAAATTACAGACGATTCCAGTGATTTATGAATCTGATCATTCTTATTTTCCCGTTATAAGAATGATGGACCCATTACGGCTATTTCCAATGGATTCCGCTATAATTTATTTATCGACCATCAGGTGGTGACCGTGGTAATCTGGTGCTTCCTCAGCATAATGTACTACATCTAATAGACCATGGATGCACTTCAAGTCTAACAAAGTCTGTACAACAGAACTCCTTTTCTCGAAACATTTTCCGTCAGTAAAAGCTGGAACAATGAAATTTTTATAAACATTGTTTATCGGTCCTTTTCGACATCCAACAGAACCTCAAATCGATTTATTACACCGCAGACGAAAGTATTCCTCCGCAATAAACTTTTGGCACAGTTCATTACCCCACAATGGCCGTCCAGACCCGTCACAAAAACTAAGCACCAATTAAAAACAATGGGTTCCCCCTTTAAAAATCTACAATCCAACCGGTTTTAGAAGTCTATCAGCAAATCTAAGAGCACTTACACGACCGGACTCTGCAATTCGTCCGGTTGAAAATCCATCCGACCGACTTAAAGCGTCGTTCGGTAATGCTAAGTACTCTTGAAGCAGCGGACTCTTCAATTTAGCCGAGTGTCCGGTTTGGGCCATGATTAGACCGAATGGGTTATTCGATTTGAGTCGAGCGGTTCAGTTTGTCTGAGGACACTAGAGCTCACAGATTGATCTATAGATTGAGCGCTCTTGTCTTACTAAATGTTTCATTTGGGGCGTTTCAATATAATTTTAGAAAGAATTTAGTTTTTTTTCATATTTCCTCTGTAGTCCAGTGGTCAAGAAATTGGTACTTTGATTTTGCTGTGGGTTCGAATTTCCAGGAAAATATTCGTAAAATTTAGGTTGACGTCAGGAATATAAGATAACTCACACGTAGGTACCTTCATCTGGCAATTCATTTAGGAATTATGGTGGAATAAAGAAACTCACATTATAAATCCTGAAAACACAACTTCCTTTTTTGAGCACACATCCCTCAAAAAATAATGATGAAAACCTCACCATTTCTATTAGAAAAAAAGTAAATCATACATAATAAAGAGGAAGAGTTTGTAAGTTTGTGTGTTTGTTTGTTGGGGTAATCTTCGAAACTACTGAACTGATTTAAAAAAAAAATCACCAATGGAAAGCTACATTATACCTGAGTAACATAGGCTACAATTAATGTATGTACCTCCCGAGCGAAGCCGGGACTGGGCGCTAGTGTATGTATATTTCTATCAAGGCGTGGAATAACCACCAAATACAGATGTTTCGTATTTCATTGACATGTATCATCGTCAACATCACAAAAACACCGAATTTACAAAAAATATGAGGCCTATCATCCTACAACCCTCTTACCTCCGCGCCATTTCCCTCTTATCGGTACATTAGATCAGAAATTTCGTGAACTTCTGTAGTGCGTGGCTGACCGTTATAATAATTTACTGTAATAGCCGTAGAGTGGCCGATTTTGGCCTTTTATTATATTTTTAGACGAATTTTAGTGTAATCGAAAGCATTTTAAGTTGTAGTGTAGTGAGTAGACTAGGTTAGCGATTAGTATATGTATAACTAGCTTTCGCCCGCGTGAATTTCCCACGGGAACAGTGCTTTTTCTCATCGGATGAAAGGTACCCTATGTCCTACTAGTCGGCAACTCCGCGCAACTGTTAAGATGATTCTGAGCTCAAAGATACGAACAGGCGTTGTAGACTTTGTATTTTACAAGGTTTTTCTTAGTTTGTTTGTAAGCAAATGTTACTTAGATCAATTTAGATTTAAATTAACTTAAATCAAGATGCATACTCCGTACTTCCAGCTATGTGTATGCGAAATTTCAGGAAGATTGGTTCAGTAGATAAAGCGTGAAGAGGTAACAAACAAACAAACAAACCAATAAACAAACAAACAAACTCACTTTCGCATTTATAATATTAGTTAGGATTAGAATGGATGTAAGAGTTGAATAAATAAAGGAGTCTTATACCAACAGTCGTCTAATTCGACTGAACTACTACTGTAATACTGGCAGGATCGCATGACATGACATGAGAGGACTTTCATACATACATACATATTATCACGCCTTTTTCCCGTGGGAGTAGGCAGAGACTAGCGATTTCCACCTGCTACGATCCTTACAGATCTCTCTTGCTTCCTCTACACTCATCACTCTCTTCATACATGCTCTCCGGTTATGGGTGCTCCTAATATCTCTCTTTTTAAGGAGGTCCGCAATCTGGTTGGAGTGCATTCTTCGAGGTCGACCTTGACCAACTCTTCCATTCACCTCTGCATTATAAATACCTTTCGTCAATCTCTTTTCATCCATCCTCTCAACATGCCCAAACCATCTTAACATTCCTTTTTCAATTTTGGTCACTACATCCTATAGAGGACTTATCGCTAAAATAACAACTCACTATACTTCTACTTCTTCTTGTCGAGTCGGAATGGCTACTCAAATCAATTAGGACCAGTACTTGGCCACGCACTATACTACAAAGTTATGACTTAATAAAGGCATTTGCTGCTGTCAAAGAATAAAGATTGGCGGAGTAGAAACTTTATAAACTTTTTATCATTTTGTTTGTCACTCACATACAAAAATAGAATTGTAGACAGATATATCGATTGATACAATGGAGTGTGTAGTTTGAATAAATCAATCTATATTTCACAAGTCATTCGTGTTAAACTGCAAATTAAAGTTACTAACAGATATATAACAGTGAAGCGCATATCAATATTGTCAAAGCTTATATTAAACTAGCTGGCGCCCGCGGCTTCGCTCGCGTTAATCCTTTCTTAGCGGATGCCTACGTCATAACATTTACCTGCATGCCAAATTTCAGCCCGATCCGTCCAGTGGTTTGGGCAGTGCGTTGATATATATCACTATGTCAGTCAGGCAGTCAGTCAGACTTTGAGTTATATATACTGTTATCTATATATATATATATATATATATATATATATATAGATTAACTGTAATGGTAAGGTAAGAGAATTAATAAATAAATAATAATAATTTTTATTTTTATAAAATTTATTTATATTAAATCTTCTACTTTTCCCATATATTATATATTGTATATTTTCATTTGCAAACGTGCAAATGAAAATATAAATGCTTGTTAATTTCAATGAGTATTTATACACTTAGTAAAATGAAACATGTTCCCCGGAGCGACGAATTCTAGCTACAGCACAGAGCCCCGTTCTGTATTTAGAATAGAGAAATACGCATGTAATTTTCATTGCATTGGTATTTCTCGTTTAGCAGAGTATCCTTAATTGATAGGATAAAAACATTATTGTTTTGTTGTTTATTAATACAGCTTTATTAAAAATAATACATTTATATTGTACCTTAAGTACATATTGTAAGTTGCACTCATTTAAATAGGAACAACTTTATATATTGCATGCCTGAAAGGGCAAACTGTTGAACTTTATATTGTATGTACCACCTATACCTTGTATCTACACAGTTTTTGCAATAAATATTTTGAGTTTGAGTTTGAGATAAAATTAGTTTTTAAAGAATAAAAAATCTAGGTACCTAAATAAAAACTCTTCCACGTCTTAGATATTTTGTAGTAGAGCTAACAGGCTGAATGTAACTATATCGATCGGTTGCCGTGGTATAAATTATTCAGTTTCTGCAAATCGAACACAACAAGAACGAATATTGAATTAATGATTTTTTATCGATAGTTTCGTTTTACAAATTACAGAATTTAAGATACTATTTTGTTGTTTTAGCAGACACATGTTAAGTATACCTTTATTATTTGGTAAAATAAACTAGAATAAAAACCGGCCAAATGCGAGTCAAACTCGCGCACCGAAGGTTCCGTACACGCAAAGCATCTCACATTATAGCTCTAACTAAAAGACCAGTTGCAGTTCGATCCTTAGGATTCATACTGAATCGAGCGCAAAAATAAGTTTGTAACACTTTTTTTGGACCTCCAACAACATATTTACAACTTCATTTATTCCTGTATAAGTACTGTTAGACCTTGCTTTTTGCCAAATTTCATAACTTTAGGTTAACGGGAAGTACCCCATAGGTTTTGATTGCTGTCTGAAGTCGCAAAATATGTAAAAAATCACAACATTTACGGTAATAGGTATCTCCTGATCGCGTTGACGTAAAATTTTGATTATTTTTTTGCTGAAAGATACCGTGGATCCGAATATTCAGTATTAATTTTAACTTGATACCTTTAAGCGTTCCTGTTGACAGACAGACGGACAACAAAGTGACCTTATAAGGGTTCCGTTTTTACCTTTTGAGGTACGGAACCCTAAAAAAACAAAGTATTTTTTTTGTTTCATAAGACTGTGTCATACTCACATCGTATAGATCTGACATGTTGTGTGTGAGTGAGCTAAGGAAGTAAGACAGAAAGACAGACAGACAAAAATTCTAAAAACAATTGTTTTGGCTTCTATTGGCCCTATAAAGAACCCTTGTTGTATTTTTTCTTAACTATCGCCTATGTACAGACACATACCTACAGTTGTATTATATGTATATTGATGATTAATGATGATATGCATCCACAGATCCTGCCAAAATGGGAAGCGGTGAAGTCCGGCACAATATCGTTCAAGTTCCGAACCAACGAACCGAACGGTTTGATTCTCTTCAACATGGGCGCGAAGCCACCAAGGGTAGGTTGCACGGTAAGGGTGGAGCTTTTGGGGTTCACAAGTACCAGACAGATACATACCATCAACGATTACATTCCATTCGAAATCATAGAAGGGATTCAATCTAGTTTTGATGAATTTTTTTTTAAGTTTTTTTTAGATAATTCTAGATTTTATAATATGGCTTTCTGCTCTTAATCCATTTTTATAAAACTTAATCAGAAATAATCCAATTACAATTAAGATGCACTTACAGTTTAAAATTATTAACATGATACATTTATTCAATTGTCCGTATGAAATACGAATAGTTCAGTTATTCTGAATCCCATGCGGTTAATATACATAACCAAATTTGAAATTAACCAGTTTACCCAATTCACAAGAATTACGGAACTCCCTAAATTCAAATACATAATAAAGTTTCTAGTAAACATAGGGGTTGTAAACTCAAAAACAATAAGCACTAGATTGTTTTTGTTTTATTCAATTTAAATTTTGAATGAAACTTACTCCGAAATTAATTTCAAATTAAACGAACGAAAACTAAATTGTAATCCCCAAAAGTCTCATTGTATAAGTTTTTTTACGGAAATAAGTAAATACTATTCGGATTGTCAATTTTGTACAAAGGCTGTTTTTCAAAGTATTTCATAGTTTTCTAGTTATATCCGTATTCTAGTTATATTATTTTGCTCTATTCTTTATTTAATTTAAATTACAGTAAAAAATATAACACATACTGATAATTATCTTTGTAAGTATACTTTATAATTTTCTTATATTT
Source organism: Ephestia elutella (assembly GCA_018467065.1). Classification (NCBI taxonomy): domain Eukaryota; kingdom Metazoa; phylum Arthropoda; class Insecta; order Lepidoptera; family Pyralidae; genus Ephestia; species Ephestia elutella. The sequence goes on from CM031588.1 coordinate 15,664,934, forward strand.
TATTTTAGTGTATGTATAAAGTTAATAAATAACCCCTCTGGCATGTTAGGCGACCAAGACTGTTTTATGAGTTTCTTTCGACATTTCTTCTCAGCAGTGGTCGTTCCGAAATGCTAGTAGTTTGTAGCTTTGAGACATAATATATTATGATTAAATAATTAGTTTTCGACGTGAAAAAAAGCTTTCTTTGAAGGCCAAGTTTTAATAAAAAAAATTGACTTTGACTTTGAAGAAAAATCGTTTATTCTAACAACTAAGGAATGTAATGAAAACTGCAAAAAAACAATTGCAGATTTTAATATTTCTGTTTTATTGTCTGATTCTGTGTTTTCTCTTACTAAAACAGCCTTAATACAAACAAAAGACGATCTAATCCGACACAAAGATAACTCAAAACTGAAACTTCAAACTATTCATCGACATTGCATGGTAGGCGAAAAAAAGATATTAGGCGAAGAATCACTGGTAGGGAATTTGTGTATGGTACCTTTTAAAGTTTCACCCGTGTCTAACTGTCAAAATGTCTTTATGTTTGTCTGTGCACGTAGTGTAAGCACATGGTGTAACCCTAGCACTTATAGGAGTCCTCGACGAAGGTACAACGTGCTTGGATAGACGGCTTTATTATGACCTACACAAATTCGCATCATTATAATCACAACTGCACGATATTATTTATGAATAAAGTATATTTCTGGCAGTCAGGCAGTCAGATACATACATCTGATATTAGATTTCATATTATCTCTTTTGATATAAGTAGTGTTTTTTTTGTCTGTACAGTAAATTAATAATAGTAGGCATTGGAAAGCTATAAAAATATTATAATAATGTCCTTTATATTTCCCATTTTGCAATCTTTAGATCTTTTCTCTCTTTTGTCACACTGAGTCAATCAGAAAGTTTATAAATCGATTTAGTTCCCAACTAATTCCAAGTAGTAATAGTCTAATCTAGTAGTGCATATTCTTTTGAAAAAGAGTTTTAATTTAGTTTTAGAGTTGTCATGACTCTTTGTGACCTCACAAAATTTGCATGTCTACTAGTTTCCAATTTCGTATTCCAATCGTTTGCTGATATTTCGCTTGCACAATGGTTTTGTTTTTTTTTTGCTGCTTTTATTGATTTTATATTCTGTTTTTAGATATTTTATTTCCAGCCTGTATTTTGTATGCTGTTGACTTTTTTTATTGATGTTTGAAATAGATTCGAGTTGTGATTTTCGATATTGTCTCTGTGTGGTCTCTTATCTATGACATGTGTGTACTTTTCTATGTTTGCACATCTTATAAAGTTTCGTGTAGTAACTTATGTATTAACGGTCTATGATGTATGAGTAGACTTTTATGTAGACTTGGAAAAATAATTATATTTGTTGGTCCAATAGTTCTAGATAATTCGGGACGAAGTTTTTTTGATGTCCTCTAAGGTGTACTAGCCGCTTTAAATCGTTGTATGAAATCGAATAAGCGTTGCATTGCATATGCATCGACAGTACCTATCCGCGATACACGTCTTTGCACGCGTCACGATGTTGGCGGCGGCGGCGCACTTTATAATACTTTTTACAAGCAGCTTTCTCGCTCACCGATTAGCTATTGCTATTCAGCGCGGGAATGCTGCCTGCGTGATGGGCACCTTGCCAACAGCACCAAATTTAGAATTAGATTTTTAATTTATAGTCTTTATAATATCAAAATCTACTTTAAATTTCCAGGCGGATCTGTTTGCTGTAGAAATGCTGAACGGCTACATCTATGTCCACGTCGACCTGGGCTCCGGGGGGGTCAGAGTCAGGGCGTCGCGAAGACGCGTCGACGACTCCCACTGGCATGAGTTCCTGATGAGGAGGACTGGCAGGGACGGGAGGGTCACCGTTGACGGAGCCAACGCTGAGTTTAAAACTCCTGGTATGAAGATTCTTCCTATCATAGACAGTATTAGATTCCCGATTTATTATAAGTCATTCTTATATGATAGGGTTATTTGTAACTTGACGTAATTGTAGAAAATGCTACAGCCAATGCTAAAAACAGCGCTGCAAAGGCGCTGCTTTATTTCCACTTGCACTTTGGTCACTAACAAATGGTTCCACGTATTTTCCCATAAAATTCTGTTACAAATTGTCAATCAAGTAAAGTAAGTATTAATTTGTTCGCGGATATCCCCGTCGGTATATTCATAAAATTAAATAATAAATTGAAAAGGCATTTTCGTAACAATTTTGATTATTATAGCACAACTTATTTTAAAATTCCAGGTGAATCCAACCAATTGGAGCTGGACGGTCCACTCTTCGTCGGAGGTCTGGGGTCGGAGTACTCCGCATCCAGGACTCCATCAGCTTTGTGGACTGCTGCTCTGAGGCAGGGCTTCGTCGGCTGCATCAGGGATCTGGTACTGAATGGGAAACCTCAGGACCTGACTGCTTATGCTCGGCAGCAAGATTCTGGTACGTTTACAGATATATTTTGTTATTTAAGATAAATTAATTTATCCTAGAAAGGCCACTAGAGGAAAAAGTCCAGTAGAGAGATGGATGGGCGATAACAGGAAGCATGTCGGTCATAATTGGATGCAGAGAATACAGGACTTCAGAAGAAGGAGGTGTAGGGGTTTAATGAGGACTTTTAGATCGATTGATCCCTAAATGATCCCCAAGATATATATGGTGCCTTAATCTCTAAATAGTCATTATTAGTGGCAGGATATTAATTTATATTTATCTTTTGTTTTTAGCATCAGTCCGACCAGCCTGCCACGTGCTGATGAAGCAGTGTGTGAGTTCTCCGTGTCAGCATGGGGGAGTGTGCTCTGAAGGCTGGAATAGACCATTGTGCGATTGTTCTGGGACCAACTACGGTGGACCTACTTGTGGAAGAGGCAAGTGTTATAAGGGTTTTGCTAATGATGATTAATTTATTGAAGGGTTTCTTGTAAGCTGAGGCACTCTTGCGAAGAAATACATTTTTAAATAATTTTTATTTTACTCAAATTCTAGAATCGCCAACAATATACTTGAACGGCAGCCAGCACCTGACCGCAGCGCTAGGGCCGGAGCACATCACGCAGACTGAGGAGCTGATGCTGCGGTTCAAGACCAACCGAGCTGGGCTGCTGCTGAGGACGGCGTCAGAACACTCTGCTGACCGGATCGAGCTGTCGGTGGCAGCGGGGAGACTGAGGGCCAGTGTGAGGCTGGGAGATAGGGAGAAGGTAACTTCAAGATTATTATGTGTTGTTAATATAAAAGACCAACCGAGCTGGACTGCTGCTGAGAACGGCGTCGGAATACTCTGCTGATCAGATCGAGCTATCAGTAGCAGTGGGGGATTGAGGGCCAGTGTGAGGCTGGGAGATAGGAAAAAGGTAACTACAAGATTATTATGTCGTTAATATAAAAGACCAACCGAGCTGGGCTGCTGCTGAGGACGGCGTTGGAATACTCTGCTGATCGAATCGAGCTATCAGTAGCAGTGGGAAGATTGAGCGCCAGTATGAGGCTAGGAGATAGGGAAATAGTAACTAGTTGGTTACATGTTTTTTTTTAAAGTTTTGGTGCGTTTTACTTTAATCTACAATGAATTACAAGATCATGATGTCGTCATTATTAAAGACTAACCAAGTGTACCGACACTCGATTAGGCTGAAAGCCGGTGTCAAGCATTGAAAAAAGTTTAATATGTAGTCTATATAAAATCTAAATATTTGTAAAATCGTAAAAATATTCAGCTGCAATGTTTCAATCTACAATTTATTTTAATGATCTTACATACATCCTGATTATAAATTTGATAACTAGCTTATAATTATAATTTCTTTATCGCCTATTCCAGAATCTCCTAGCGGGCTCGAACGTGGCGGACGACCACTGGCACACGGTGAGGTTCTCGCGGCGCGCCTCCAACCTCAAGCTGCAAGTGGACGGGGCGCAGCCCGTGCGCGGTATGTTATGTACGTATGCACGGGACAGCACCCGCACACTTTTGTTTTGACCCTAACGTAGTGGATAATAAGGTTGGTTTTGGTTTAGCTCTACTTGTCCATCAGATCCATCATTTTCTTGAGTGATTCTTCTTCATCTATCTAAATTATATATTTGAATTTTAAGTGTTGTTGGATATTGTAATTTCATAATTTTAATCATCTTTATTGTTCGAATTAAACACACAATGGATTGATATTATCATTATCATCATTTGGTTATGAGGCTAAATAAGAAAGAGCTAAATCAAATGTAGTATAAGCGACATAAATTAATAGAAATTAAACTTGATATAATTATAAGCGCTTTTCAAAATCATACTCTTGAAAAGCGCTCTTGGTGTTAGATGTCCTATTAGATTGTAGAATAGTGGCTTAGTTTCCTTTGAAGTTAATAGCTGGCACTTGGTATCTCCACCTTTTAGTTGAATGCCCTTATTTCTTCATTTACATTTATTTCTTTCTCCCGTAGTGTCCTTTGTGAATGTGCTAACTCTATGTATTTTAACACTTGTCCTGTTCCAAGTTTGACCTCTTTTGACATCGTAGAACAGGATAGGTGACTGTCATCAGGTAATATTATTGATGTATTAGTAGTTTCTGGTATATATGCGTAGGTGTCTCAGCGATAGGTTCATTTTCACCGCTCTAGGCAAGATTGTTATCTTTCAACACGACTTCTTCTAGTTAGAATGCTAGGTCGAATAGATTATGAACACTAGCATCTATATGCTTGACTCTATTCATTTCGGAGAACTGCCTAGCCTGTATAATCGGATTTTCTGTATATAACTTCAAAATTATTGCTAATGACAATCTATGAATGAAGCATTTGATTTGCTAATTTCTCTTTTTATTTCAAAGTCAATGTTGTGGCTAGGTGTTATACGTTAAGAATAATATTCATATACTTATTATCTTTGATTTGTTTTTCAGCCGAGACAATTTTAGGCAAAGCTTCAACTTTAGAAATATCAACGCTGCACCTTGGAGGTCTTTATCATCCCGAGGAAGAAATACAGATGACATCAACATTACCTAATTTTGTCGGACATCTTCAGAAGTTTGTATTTAACGGCATCAGATATATTGATATGGCCAAGAATCTAGGAATTGGAAGTAGCGATGAACAAAATCATATATATGATACATCGAATATCATTTTCACTGGAAAGTTTGTGAAACCTGATTCTTTAAATGTTTACAAATCAGTGACATTTAAATCGAAACACACATACGTAGGATTGCCATTGATGAAGGCATATGCAAGTACATATCTAGATTTTTACTTCCGAACGACTGAAATGGATGGCCTTTTATTCTATAATGGAGGAAAGAAGCAGGATTTTATTGCTGTAGAATTAGTGAATGGACATATTCACTGTGTATTCAATCTTGGAGATGGAGTGGTTACGATGAAAGATAAATTAAAGAACTTTTTGAATGATAATAGATGGCATACTGTTTCTGTTAGAAGACCTACGCCACAGATACATACCCTACAGGTTGATGACGATTTAGAAATGCATACGACAAGTAAGTTCCGCAATCTATATTATATTATCTATATTATGTTAGCTTTTAATAAATATAATTTAAATTTTAGGATTTTTTGAGTACCCACAAATATCACTACTTACTATCCGGGCTCAGTAACCCAAAATGAGTCTTGACCACCCAAAAATAATTGAGTGACCCATAAATATCACATTTCCCATTTCTATTAATAAATCAACACAATTATAAGTATTTAATTTCGTTTTTTTTTTAAATAACCGACAACTATTCTTCATCTAAATTTGTATAATAATATTAAATATTCTGTTCTCTTTACTAGTTTTATAGTTTATTTGGTTCTAGAATTATCAGCTCACATGATTGTTATATTTCCAGGTTCAAATCTAATGCTAGAGCTGGACAGCATAATGTTCGTAGCCGGTGTACCGAGAGACATGTTCTCATCGTTGCCAGTGGGAGTGTTGTCTCGGCAAGGGTTCGAGGGCTGCGTGGCGAGCCTGGACCTGCCCGGGGAATCACCCTCGCTGGTAGACGACGCTGTGGTCGGCAGCTCTTCTATAGCTTCTGGTTGTGAAGGTGGGATCTGTGTTCTTGATTAGCATTAGAAGTCTAGCTCTAGAACTAATCAGGCAATATCCAAGTATCCGTTTTCGACAAAGTCATTGATAAGTTAAGCAAGTGTTTTCATCTCCTTTAAAAGTTGTTTTTTGTTCAACAAGTCATTTATTTATATAACATTGTATTATTATGGGTTATCATATTGCCTGCAAGGCTGCAAATAATGAAATTTAATTGTAGTTTATTATTTAAAACAGGATTTAGTAAATGTACAAAAAAGTGTTGAGCGCTATTATTGTTTGCTGCAATAGCTACCAAGCCTGGTAGCTATTACTGATAGATAACTGATCTTATTATGGTAATCATTTGACGACCTCCGTGGCATAACGGTTATCACGCCAGACTGCCACACCGGAAGTCCCGGGTTCGATCCCCGGTCAGGTCAAGATGGAAAATGATCTTTTTCAGATTGGCCTGGGTCTTGGATGTTTATCTATATATGTATTTGTCATAAAATATAGTATCGTTGAGTTAGTATCCCATAACACAATCCCGAACTTACTTACTCAATCTGTGTGATTTGTCCGTATATATTTATTTATTTATCATTGCTAAAAGGTTATTGTCATGCTATTTATAGCTATGATATTTCTGTTATTTAAAGTTAATACTTTAAATTTTACGTTTCAGGCCCAACGAAATGTACCCACAATGCGTGTGCGAACAAAGGTGTATGTGTCCAACAATGGAACACCTACGTCTGTGACTGTGACTTGACTTCGTTCACAGGACCCACCTGTTATGATGGTAATAGAATCTTACTTTACTAAAAGCTAACTATCCTTGGTCTTTAAATCATCATTTGTTCTTTGATCATTAATTGTCATATTTTTTTCTAATATTGCAGAATCAATAGCATACGAGTTTGGACCAGGCCGGGGTATTATCACATACACGTTTCCACCTAGCGCAGTGGCTGACACCGAAACTGACAAGGTGGCTCTGGGCTTCGTTACCAGCAAAGCTGATGCTGTACTCCTGAGGATCGAGTCGTCGAATACCCAGGATTACATGCAGATGGAGATTGTGAGTCCGTTGGGGTTTCTAATGATATTTCTTGTAGTCAAAGTAAACTATAAATAACATAACTTTATATTCTGATACGTAAATAATTCCACTGCCCTTTGATCTAAAAAAAATGTGTTTTTTGAGCTTATGCATCACCAAAATTGAGTAGAAAAATTATGATGGTAATAAAGATTTCTTCTTATTTTTTGATCGTGCTGATGAAGAGAGAACACCTATACTTAGTTAATTTTTTAGATCGTTCAACATTAAACTATAACATATAAAATATAACATATATTTGACTTATATTTCTTAGTTGTATTATTCTTTGATTATAATGTTACTAGTTATTGTCTTTTAATGTTATTTGTTCATAACATCATTCTAGATCCGTGGCAACCTGTTCATGATCTACAACGTCGGTGGCGGAGACCACCCGCTCGGCGACGAGGCAGCCAGGGTCGATGACGGAGCCTACCATGTGGCGAGGTTCACGAGAAATGGCAGCCGGTCCGCGCTGCAGCTTGACAACTATGCGGTTAACATTCGGCATCCACAAGGTAAGAATGCTCTGTTAATTGTCTCAACCCACACACATGTCACATCCGTAGAGGTGGGTGGTGGGGTTGGGTGGAAACAGTTCCTGCCCGTTTATTCCCTGGCGTAAGCCCACCTATAGATGGGTTTACGTCGGTCAAAAACCTTTACTTTCTGTTTATTTCCGGGTATAAACCCATCTCAGATAACGGATGTGACATCCGTTAATCTGTTTGCCCCATGCTGGTCTGTTAATGAAGAACAAGCAAGCAATGTGCTAGCTGCTTCTCTTTCCGTGAAAATTGTAAAAGTCAATCAAGGGTGATCTAGGAACACACATCCTTAATGTTAAGTGATGAATATGTTTTACTGGTTATTATTATCATAGGCGATTGAATTATCAATTATCCCACTTCACTTCAGCTAAGTATAGCCTTAGAAACGACTCGTGGCTCTGTCTACCCTTTAAGGGATAAAGACGTGATACTGTATTTATATTATTACATGACTGATCAAAAAAGGAGTGATATGTTTTCAGGACTTCATTCCTTGCATTCCTCCCTGTGACAATGTGAGTTGTCAATCATGTTTTTTTATTTTTTAATAATAAGCGTGTCTATTATCTGTTTCCAGGAGGCTCTCAATCGACAGTGTTCAACGGCATGTCAACGATCACAGTGGGCGGCGGCGCGGGCGGCGCGCGCACGTTCAGCGGCGTGCTGGCCGGGCTCGCGGTGGACGGCGTGCGCGTGCTGGACCTGGCGGCCGCCGGCGACCCCGCCGTGTCCGTGCGCGGGGACGCCAGGAGGGCGCACACGCCGCTCGACAGGGACATCAATAGGATGCAGCAAGTGGGTTAATGCCGTGCAACAGATAGTACAACTTTGCGAAGTATACCGATAAACAGTTGCATAAAGGCAAACGCAAAGCTGGAGGACAATACCTGCGTTACAAAGATGTCCTAAAACGTCATCTTGCAGCATGTGAGATTCCAGCAGAACGTTGGGAAAGCTTGCGAGACAGAGGCAAGCATGGCGCAGCTCTGTCAAAGAGGCAGTTAATAAGTATAAAGAGAATCGCCTATCAGATCTCGACTCTAAACGCCTCCTAAGAAAACCCCGTCCTAAGCCTTCCTACACGTATTGTACATAATTACAAAAACTTATATTAGGTCAGTTGCACTGTGCGCCATGCAACCGGATCTTCAAAACCAAGTTTGGTTTAGCTAGCCATATCCGTTCCCATCTACGGAGATGACAAAATTCACCATTGACGGACATAATATGTCCTCAATCATCATGTCCTCCCTGATATTATCAGGGAGGACATGATGATGATGATGACGAAGTATACCAAAAGGCAGTGTGTTGGCCGGGCTTGCTGTCGACGGGGTCAGTGTTCTGGAACTTACCGTGGTCAATGCTTCGATTCAAGACAGAGGCCTATATCTCATGCTGCCCGAACTGACTCGAATCTATCTATCACTATCAGTCCTCATCATATGATTAACTTCCCACCTACTACACCCTATGACTCAACTAACTTTTAGCGTTTATAAGCTTTGTGGCTTATCTACCCGGTAACACTTTGCTTCACACCCTACAAATTTTTCTAATTGCACTCTCAATTATTTGAATTCTCACTCTGCTCTAAATGGGCAGACCCGCCATTCCAGTCTATTCCAGTCTCTTCTGAACTTGTTACAATAATAATACAAATGATGAACTGTCGTATTGCAGACCCCGCCATCAGGCTACGGAGGCGCGGGAGTTCTGGACGAGTTAGTATACTCAGGCGCGGGCTCGGGCTGCCGCGACGACGACGAGGACGCCTGCGTGTTACCTGACGCAGGGTCCGGCGACGACCTCATCACGCCGGTCTACGTCCCGTCTACTAGAAGACCACCCAAGGTTTACAAGGTATTTAACTTCCCTTTTTTTTATTCATTCATTTATTATACTATATAGTATAAGTGCTGGAGTCCTGTGCTAAGTAATAAAAACTTGTCTTACAGGTACTCCATACTTATAAAACTTAACTAAAATACAAAAAAAATATATTGAAAAATTTTAGTGCGTTTGACCTCAGTCTTGACTAATGGTAAGCAAAGAGGGTCCGGCCGTTACGCCCTCATTCCGCCTCGCTCTCGACCGCGACGCTCACGAATTTAAAAATTTGTTTATCCTCGACGCTCTCGGCCACGACACCCACGATTTTCAAATCAACTTTTTTTTTTGAGAAAGTACCGATGAGGACAAAAATGTTTTGTTTGATTTCTTTATTTTCATACAAACCAGCGGCGTATTTATTGTAGTTTTTTACACTACCACCATTTATGATCATTTTGTTTTAAACATATGCTAAGTAAATAAAAAAACTTAACATCAAAAAAACAAAACCGAATATTAAATTATTAGCAAAAAATATATAGAAAGGTTACCGACATATGATTTTTATATTTATAGATAATCTTTTATTAAGATTTTTTTTTGTATTTCTTGATTTTTTTAAGGTTCAAAAATTGGGATATAAAAGAATAACACCGAACCTTACGGTACCTTATTAACACGAAAATTTAATCAATGTCTATTCAAATAGAAATTACTGATTTTCATTTTAACTAATATTTGTTTGTATACCTAAGGACAGTTTAAAATTATATATTTTCATTCATGAATTTAATTTGTTTCATAACCAAACGTTAGAAAACATACCTACCTAGGTACATAATTTTAATAATACCTACTTGTTTTTATTTTAACAATTTTGCTCTCAACAACATTAAATTTTTTTTCAAAGAAAAAATTAAAACGAGAGCGTGACGGCCGAGAGCGTCAAGGACAAACAGATTTTGAAATTCGTGAGCATCGCGGCCGTGTGCGTGGCGGATTGAGGGCCTAACGGCCGGACCCAGCAAAGATGAGGTCTAAGGTGGTACACGCAAACTCACTCAAAATATGCCTATTCACTCTTGCTTTGAAAACCCCTAAATTATGTTTGTCGGGAAACAGAGACGCGGGGAGAAAATTCCATACCTTAGCGGTTCACATGATAAAGCAGGAGGCAAACCGAGAGGTGCGGTGAGCCTACTACCTAGAGCAACACGGACTCCTCGCGCGCGGAAGTCCTTGTTGCTCGAAGCCTACTACAGATACCGACATCAGCGACTAAAAAAGATACTGCTGTGAAGTTTGTTGCACCGCGTCTTTTAAATTTGTGCTTTAGCAACATAGTTGTAAGTAAAGAAAAATCTAATTCATAAGAAGATTAACTATAAAAACGAAATATCGTAACTAATATCGTATCCATTATTTTCAGGGTCATGATGCAAATAGCAAGCTAATGAAACCTTGTGACGATGAAGACTGTATTGAAGGATCTGGCTCTAATGGTGAAGATATTACTGAGCCTGAGCATCCCATTACAACGTAAGTATTTCAAAATGATCTCTTATTAAGTAATTTTCATTGACTACTTTGGTAAAGGTAAACAATCAGTTTAGCAGTGTAAAATAAATTGAAAGATGTTTATCGCATTACAGATCTGGCGCTAGCAGTACCCACAGTATGACATCGCCAACTACAACTGCCATTTCAACAGCACATATCGATAAATCGCTAGAAGGTTCCACAGACGGTGGCACTGATACTACCACCGGTCTCAAAAGTAGTACAGACATACACACAACGCTTCCCGATCATGATAATATGCACGCTGGGACAGTTGATAGTGCAACGACTCCAGATAGAAGAACTACACCTACTGACGGTAAAAAACAAAAATTATTAATGCTTTATAAAACCCATGGACCTATCAGTGATAAAACCGAATATTTTGAGATATTACCTTTTCCATATGTAGTCCGCGCAAAATGTGAAAATTGGAATACATTAATTATTAAAAAGAAGAAAAAAAAACGAAAAGCTAATGCTTTGTTTCATGTGAAATGTGATATATTGCCAACTAGCTTTTGCCCGCGGCTTCGCCCGCGTGAATTTCCCACGGGAACAGTGCTTTTTCCCGGGATAAAAAGTAGCCTATGTGCTATTCCAGGTCATTATCTACCTCTGTACCAAATTTCATCGAAATCCGTCCAGTATATTTTGCGTGATTGAGTAACAAACATCCTCACAAACTCACAAATTCACAAACTCACAAACTCACATCCAAACATTCGCATTTATAATATTAGTATGGATGCAGTAGTTTTAAACCGCCTTCACTAGCATGTAGTGGAGCTTGCATATTTTTCACTTCAATTAAGGGTCCGTACTAGGCCAGATTGCTTCACATGATCGTCTGTAATTTCTATATTAATGTAAAACTGAATGTAAAATTAAGATATAGCAAACTTCAGGACTAGCACGAGGGATTATGTTACTCAAAAACACGATTGCATAAAATTTTCTCGATAGAAAAAAATTGCGAAGTTGCCTCCAAATCACCTATAATTAACACTTTAAACTGCTATTATTCAAGTAATACATTAAAATTAAGATTGAAATTTTTTGTATAAATTACTCTATAGATAAGGCAAGGCTTATGTTACTTACTTTTTTAAATATCTTTTTAAAAAGCTTTTAAAAAAATAATACGTATAATTGTCCGCATGCTTTAACCATCCACCACTGAGCCGCCGCGCCGCCCGCGACCCCGCGAGCATTTTTCTAGAACGCGGATTGGATGCGTGCGGGCGAGCTGGGTAGCGGGTAGCGGGGGAAAATCTTAGTTTTCGCTGGCCTAGGGCGGGCTCTTAAATATAACCAAGTAATAAATAATGAAAACCATGTATTATAATTTCAGAACAAACGCATTCTCACCACTACACACCCACAATATCAGGAGGACATTTCCCTGATGAAGTAACTCAAACAACTGAGGACGAAACGAATCATATCCCAGACTTTGACGATAGCAAAGACAGCATTATAGAAGGAAGAACTCCTTCGTACGATATTCCTATAGATGGCGGTGGTGGCAGAGGGCATCAGGATTACAACGGTTATGATATCACTACGAAGTGGTACCAACCTAAGAGTACTGATAATAATAGGGTTGTGCCTCCAGAGTCGGAGTTTTTTGCGACCATTGTTGGTAAGTATTCAGAGAAGTTAAGATAACGATTGAGATATCTCAATTTGTAGAATACGAGAATAACCTTATATAAATTATCAAAGTTGTTGGATTTAGAACATAAATTATACCTGTATTGAAATAATATCTGAATATTTATTAGCGAAACATATTCGTTACACAAAAGCAGTTTGCAGAGATAAACAGACCAGTATAAACAGGAGCAGACCAGACGCAATAAATTTAGTTCTAACATACCTTACTATTAAATGATGTGCAAAAATACAAAGCCCGAGGTCGCTTCTACACAGGAACAAATTTTTCACAATTTTACAAATTACAAGAAAACTAACTTTATGATATTTTATATAGTATTATGATCTATCAGTCAGAAATCGTAGAGGATGACAAAATCCACATGAAGCGTGACAAAAGATGTACCTAACAACATGAATATCGGATCATCGAATTTTAATAATAAATTAACAACTCAAATATAAATCGACAGGGATATCTAAAAAACATGCTTTAATTTTTGCAACACTTGTAACTCTAAAATACAATTTTGCAGGTATAGTAGCATCAATCCTCATAGCAATAATACTAATAGTTATCATCGTGCTCAAGTACATTGTGTTCAAACTGCCGTCGTACAAGGTGACGGAAGACAAGAGCTACCAGCAGGGAGCCAGCGCCGCGCTGCTCGGCAACCAGGTCAGGATTTTTAAAAAGTCATAATCTACTTACTAAAACTAATATAGTTGTATTAGTCTTTTCTTTGTTGACAGTCAACAATCACCACTCTGAATCTGGGTTCAGGATTTATAAAAAGTCGTAGTCTACTTACTAATAATAACTAATATACTAGTATTTATGTTCTGTTGACTATCATTGCTAGCTTTTCAGAAATTTACTAAGAGTTCAATGTTTACTACGAAACTAACGAAAAGTAGAACTATATTTTTGTAAAAGTAATATAACTTGCAAAACATTACAGAAAATAATTTATACGGCAAAAAATCTAAAAACACCATGAATGTTGGTTAATCAAAAATATTAATTCGAAATGGAGTAACTAATGTAAGTAAACTAACTAAATGTAAAGTAGTTATAAAATTAGATAATTATGTATATTCTTTCTCAGGCACATTCAAGCTATCAAAGCGGAGCTTCGAGTGGCATGGCTGGAGGAGCTGTCAAAAATCTCCAACCCTTGCCTTTAAATAGAAACGGCCTGGTTCCGAACGCGCCCCTCCCGCAACCCCAACCAGTGAAACGCGACGGCATCAAGGAGTGGTACGTGTAAGAAAACCATATCAAAGACCTTAGTTCAATTAAGTGAGTGAATGTAACCAGTAGTAGCTTGGATCCCTGACTCCTCGCAGAACCACTCGGCGACGTCTATATAGAAACAAATTAAGAAAATGAATCAGAAAGCGTGATTGTTGATATATGAGCCGATAAGGAGTAAGTTGCTTTATAAGACGATAATGTAAGTTGAAATATGACTGATTCGCAAGTGTTTAGTATTGTAAATATTAATTATTGTAATGTTATAGTGATTCACTTGTGCAATCGAATGTGCAATTTTGAAGATCAAATATTCAATACCTAGTCAATCTGGAATTGTATTATGTCCTTGTATGATAAAGAACTAAGTCTTTTTTTCTTGAGTACTTTTGTTTCAACCTGGTCATTTTTGATGTATCATATAATGCTGTCATTAAAATCATGTATGCGACTTTCCTATCTAAGCCTTCGATAGTTTAAATTATACTAAGAATCACTTAAGAAACAAAGTCATATATAAAAATTGAGATAAAATAGTTATTCTTATCCCCCAAAGTTTAGCCAATTGCCAAGGTTTATGTTTGAACTAATTTGATTCTATGAGTAAAGATAAATAGTGAGTTAGTGAGTAATCATCCAATTTTTGTATATGACTATATTCATTAGATCAAAAATAAACGATACAATTTGGGCTGCCATCTTGAAAATAAAGCATATCGTTCTATTGAAGACTACAACACTTTTACAATTTCAATTAACTATCCTATATTTATTAGATCTTATACAACATTTTATCGTTAGTTGGGATGCGGTGGGTAGCAAATTAGGAAAAGGAATCATAATCATGAGAATAAGGACTAAATTCACTGGAAATTAGATCCAATGAGTTTTGTACATTATCGTAGAGAGCGTAACAACATGAGCTTGTAGTTTTTGGTACGAAATAGTTTTTATTTTAAGTCCATTCTTCTTGCAGACCCTTTGCTCAACGACTGTCCTTCTTAAAATCTGGCCTAAATTCTGAAAGAAATATTAAATACAATAACATCTATTTAAGAAAAATTGTAAAGGTATAAACAAGAAAATTTTGAAATAGCAAATGATTAAACAAGCATATTAATACTTGATATGATAATGAAAGGAACTCTCTCTAAGATCAATCTATTTTGATGTACTAATATAACATTATATACTGTTCAGTTATAAAATGAGGAGGGGGTGATAAATTAAAAAGTAATAGTAACATAAATTGGTGTTCCTCAAGGTTCTTACCTATGTCCAATTTAAATCCTCAAAGTTATTAAACGTCTTGTTAAATCTTCTTATAACATAATTTCATGTGTATACCATCTTTTTTGTATACTCCCATTTGCTTGTCTTCAATTTTGGTCTTAACCTAAATAGATTTTGCATGCAATTTACTCAAATACAATTGTTTACCTGCTTTCCATTTTTTATATCTAGATTATAAACCACCGTCCCGTTTTCCTCTTTCCGATTGAAACTTGAATTAGCTTTAAAATAAGACGAAAAAAACATATTTATATAGATTGTTATAAAGCACAGGTTCTAGATATTTGAAGTTGCATTTATTGTAAATAGTTAACATTATGATATTGTATTGTAAGCGGTACCATACGGTGTAAACACACTCGTTTTACGGCACAAAATGTTAGAATCAACAGTTTGTTTGTCTGTCAATTTTAGTGGTAATTTAAAGTTAATATATGGTTAATGATTTGTACCGTGTTGCTATTTAATTGTAATCAATAATGTTGTTTTCGGTAACACAACTGTGCACTGTGATTTGATAATGCTTTATTGCGTGATTCGATTGTATTGACAATGTTATTTTAAATAAACCTTTGTTACATTTGTAGAATATTCTTTAAATGTCATACTTTATGTAAGTAGGTAGTTTGTATTATCTCTTGTTCTATTATGACTTTGATTTGAAGATGTGTTTTGTTTTATCATATATTTGTAATTATAATAATATGTTAAAAATAAAAAAAGTTTTAAGTGTACACAGTAACAGTTGTGTATCTAGAAGGTGACTCACATTTCCTTCGTTACCATCAACTGGAGTTGTTAAACACTCGACTTCGGTCGGACCAAGTTTAGTTTTGTGTAAAAGCGACATTTTTAAATAATAATATATTATGTAAATTATACAAGTTTGTTTTATTCAAATCACCTTTGTCACGTTGTAAAATTTTCCTTATTAATTTTATTTTTTTTTCTGAACGCAAGACATCGATGTTTGTTGTAACAAAACGTTTCCAAACGTCAACGTCAAATCGAGGTTGTGTTCTGTCATCTGTCAAACATCATTAGCTTGAATGTCGTAGTCCGGTACGATGGCATTTTGGAAGCTCTTGGAAATTCCCTGGTTGGGAGCACATGGCTGGCGGGCTCTGATGATAAACTGATGATCTTCAGAGTGAGTATTCTTCAGCTCACGAAGTGAGTCAGAAAGACGTGAGGTCTTTCGTCGTCACTAACAAAATTGTGACAAAAACTTCTTTGTTCTTTTCAGGGACCGCGTGTCAGCAGTTCCTAATTTTTTATATATTCTAAATGGGTGGAGGGATGTACTGCGAGTTTCTGAGGAAGTCCTGGTCAGAGCCGGTAAGCATTCCTGACTAAATTTGGAATAGGTTAGAAAATTTAATGCCATGTGTTTTAATCAAACCAATTTTGTTGTTTCAGCGGACGGGATTATTTTGAATTTGTTGTTTTAATTTTGATAACCTTACTTCGTCATTATTATTATATTATTTTGGATTTGTACAATTTAATTTGTACGGGATAGGTTTTCATCCTTTTGTGATGGAACCAAATTTTTATTGATCTTCCCCGAAGCCGTCGAGTCGAAGAATTGGATTTCATATAGAAGGAACACCCAGGTATCCTGCATAAGAGACCTCCAGGTAGCCTTTATCTTATTAGAAATATTTAACTTAGCATCGTCTCAGCAAAGATAATTCTTATGTAAATTTAAGTCTAGCATTTCCATGGTGACACAAAAATTAACCTTATTTGATGTAATTTGGTAACAGTATCCTATGGTTTATCTAGTATAGTACATAGAACCTATAGCGACCCAGCTTGGTCTACTGTGGCTAGTTTTAACAAGAGGGCATATGTGTGTACTAGTGTGTTGTAAGTTATAAAATAAACCTTATTTTTATTGTGTCTCATCCAGGATATTTATTTATCTACAACCTTTATCACCCCTCATCAGCAGCTCAAGGTAAAGTTATTATTTTAACACCATTTCATAGTAATACTATTATTATTATTTTTTTTGCCCATGGCAAGTCGCGGGCAACTCCCATAAAGGGATAGATTTGCCATGTGGCAAATGGCGCCCACGGTTAATTATTTTGTTATATTTTATGGGTACATGGTGCTCAGTTTTTTTAAGTGGTGTTAGAGCTGTTTGGGGGGATTTTTTTTGTGCTACCATACTTGCTAAAATTTAACTTAGTTTGTTAACTTACAGATTCACTATAAAAGTTGTTTTATTCTGTGTATTTGCATACAATTATACATTAATTGTAGGGTTTAGTTGCTGCACTTAGCATTTATTGTGTTATTTTGGTAAAAATAAGTTAACATAACTTGTCATATGTTCTTAGGTTATAAACATGTGCTTTTGAAAAATTGATATTTTACATAATTGTGACTGTTTCCCTATGGGAATTTGGTTTGTTTATGCTGCACTACATATTATTTAGCATATTTTGTGAAATTATTGTGTTTTTATGCTAAGAATTAACTTATACCTAGCGGAAAAAAAAAAAAATTGTAAACTTCAAATTTTTTAAGGTAATCATTGTGAGTCACCAATGGAAATAAGTGTATTAGGCCTCCTTATTAACATTTCTAAATTATTTTGAATTTTAAACTGTTTTAAATTGAAAATTAAGTTTTTTTTGGTAACTAATATGGAGCGGTCAATACAGTTTCATTCCCTGAAAAAGGATGAACTATCTTATGAAGTTTCTATTCGATCTGAAACTCCTGCTAGTACTGTCGGAGCCCTGCGCAAGCAGCTTCGAAATCTTTTGTCTGAAGGTCCACCTGAAGCAATTTTAGAAACTGAGTTCACTGCTACATCGGAAATAAAAACTATTTCAGATAAATTGGATGAATTAAATGTTAGTGTTGATAAATTTATTAAATACAAGGATAGGTACTCACAAAATAGGAGCCGTGCCTTAGGTAGTCATTTGTATCATAGACTGTTGAGGGTTCAGTCTGATGACCCCGCTATTTTATCCACTAAATCTGAACTGGGAAACCGGTTGGATTCTTTGTTGTCTAAGGTTGAAACAGGCAGTGTTTCAGTACCTGCGGTCGATCAATCTCCAGTTACTCCAGCGGGTAAGGAGGTTACAGTGGAATGTGCTGGTGACAAAAATGTTGCCAAATGGAACTTAAAGTTTAACGGGTTGACTGATCCCCGTTCGTTTGTGGAAAGGGTCGATGAACTTCAACTATCTTATGGTGTTTCTGATAGTAAACTTTTTAATTCCGCTGCTCATTTATTTTTAGACCAAGCGTTGCTTTGGTATAGAGGTATAAGGGATCTGGTCTCGTCTTGGTCAGAACTCAAGGAGATTTTGTTGAAGGAGTTTGACCCAGTGGACTATGATTATAGATTATTAGGTGAAATTAGGTCACGTACACAGGGAGCTGATGAACCAGTACACATTTACTTTTCTATTATGTTCTGCATGTTCGCTCGACTCAAAAACCTTTGAGCGAGGAAGATAAACTTGAGATATTGTTACACAACATAAGACCACATTTTACACAACAGTTAGCATTGATTGACATCACTTCCATTACACAGCTTAAGGAAAAGTGTCGTACATTGGAGGCAGCACGTCAAAAAGCTGAAAATTTTGTTGAGCCATCGCGTCCTTGCTCCAAAGTGCTCAGTGTGGATTTTGCGTATAAGCCGAAGTCAAAACCGACAAATACGGTTACGGTTAATGTTCGGAGTGACAAAACGGTTAATTGTGTGTGCGCTAGTGTAAATGTGAAGAATTCTCAACGTGAGCATGTACAAAATTTTAAAAAACCCGTTGATCCGATACCACGTTGTTTCAAGTGCGGAAAAACCAATCACAACTTTGCACGTTGTAAAGGCACGCCAACAGATGGCGCTATTAAGTGTTTTGGTTGCGGGAAAACGGGCGTTACGCTTAGGAATTGTGTACAATGTAAAAATAATAAAAAACACAGTGGTTCAAAAACTAGTAGTGCAGGATCGTGGTGAAAATAAAGATAAAGTTAATAAATTTTATAGTTTTGATTCGATCGCCACGGTTCTTTTTGCTCCAAATTCTAACGATATTAGACCTTATTTAAAATTTAATGTAAATAATTTTGAGATTTTCGGTTTATTGGATTCTGGTGCAGCCATGTCAATTCTGGGAAACAATTCACATTTAAACTTTGTGAAATTTGGTTTTGAATTTCAAGAAATTGAAAGCAACACGATTTGTCGCGTTGCAAATGGTATTGAGGTAAAGACGATTGGTTATATTTTTATTCCTGTTACATTTAATAATGTAACAAAGATTATTAAGTTTTTTGTTATACCTAAAATAGTCTCGCCAGTTATTTTAGGGGTTGAATTTTGGCAGGCCTTTCGTCTGGCACCTGAGATTTTTGACAACATTGACTACAGAGTATCCCCAGTTAATTATTTTAGTAACTCAGTAAATTCAGAAAGCATTAATACAATACAGTCTTATGAACATTTAACAGTCGCTCAGAGGGAGTTGGCTGATTCAGTGGTTGAAAAATTTAAGAACATTTCTTTTGAGGAAAAAGGTTTAGGTAGGACTACACTTATTGAACATGTCATTGACACGGGCGATGCGGCCCCTATTAAGACAAAGCAGTATCCACTTTCACCGGAAAAGAGAGCATTTTTGCAAACTGAATTAGATAGGATGCTGGCTTTAGATGTAGTAGCGCCTAGTGAAAGTCCTTGGAATAATCCAGCCTTGCTTGTCAAGAAGTCAAACGGTGACTGGCGGTTTTGTTTAGATTGTAGGAAGCTAAATACAGTAACGAAGGGGGATTCATATTCGATTCCATACATACCCCAGATTCTTGATAGCTTAAAAGAAGCTAAATATCTGTCTTCCATCGATTTAAGTTCTTCCTTTTGGCAAATACCGTTGAATAAAGACTCGCAAGAGAAGACTAGTTTCACAATTCCAGGTCGCGGACTATACAAATTTAAAGTCATGCCTTTCGGACTTTGCGGCGCACCAGCCCGTCAACAACGTCTTATGGATCGACTATTCGACCATAACATAACTAGTGATATAGAAAACGGCATGGTCTTCTGTTTTATCGATGACATAGTGATTTGTAGTTCAGATTTTAACACTCATTTGGTTCTTTTAAACCGTGTTTTGGAGAAATTGAAAATGGCTAATTTAACAATAAATTTTACTAAGTCTAAGTTCTTCAGGCAGTCGCTTAAATACCTAGGTTACGTCGTAGACGAGTTCGGATTGCGTACTGACCCTGAAAAGGTAGCGGCCATTTTAAATTTTCCTACTCCGAATAACGCACGGGATGTAAAAGTTTTTCTCGGTACTTGTTCGTGGTACCGTCGATTTATTAGAAATTTTTCAACTATTGCTGCTCCTTTAAATAGGCTAACTTCAAAAGGTAAAAAAGCACCTCCGTTTCAGTGGTCGGAAGAGGCAGAAAATTCTTTTATAACGTTAAAAAATGCTTTAGTTACTGCACCAATTTTGGCAGTACCTGATTTTGATAAACCTTTTGCCGTCCACTGTGACGCTTCTGCTTATGGTTTAGGAGGTATGCTGTCTCAGACTATAGACGGTCATGAGCATCCAATTGCGTACGTTAGCCGATCTTTAAATAAAGCAGAGCGTAATTATAGTGCTACCGAGAGGGAGGCACTGGCGGTAATTTTTGCTGTGGAAAAATTTCAAGCTTATCTAGGTTCCCGTCCATTTAAAGTTATAACAGATCATTCCTCGCTGAAGTGGTTCATGAATCTGGAGAACCCGTCCGGACGACTTGCTCGTTGGGGTTGCCGACTGTCTCAATTTGATTTTGAAATCGAGCACAGAAAGGGCTCTGACAACGTCGTTCCTGATGCGTTGTCCAGATTGTTGAGGATTGAAGCTGTAGGTGATTCTGCAAATGATGATCAAGATGATTGGTACGTAAAAACTATAAACGGTTGTAAGGCTTTTCCTAAAAAATTATCCAAATTTTTGCGTTAGAGACGGGAAACTTTATCGTTTTTGCAAAAGTAAGTACAATTTACTGAGTGAATTTGACTGGAAAGAAGTGGTAAAGAAAAGTGACCGAAATGAAGTTATTAAAGCAAACCATTGTGAGGCAACAGCCGCACATTTAGGTGTATTTAAAACGCACAGACGAGTGTGTTTAACGTACTTTTGGCCGGGTATGCACAAGGAGATTGTAGAGTTTATTAAAAAGTGTAATGTCTGTGCCGCGTATAAACACTCAACAAAAGCTACCCCAGGATTGATGGGGCAGCCTAAGGTTTGCTATAGGCCTTTTCAGGTAGTTTCTACAGATTTAGTAGGTCCGTTACCACGTTCTCGTTCCGGATTTACATTTTTATTAGTTGTAACATGTTGCTTCTCAAAGTACACCCTATTATTTCCGTTGCGTCGAGCAACTAGTGCTTTAGTTGCCAAACATTTTGAAAATGACGTTATTTTGGCTCATGGAGTGCCTGAAACTGTTATTGCAGATAATGGAGTGCAATTCACAGGATCGGAATTCCGTAACCTTTTAAAGCGATATAACGTACCTAAAGTGCACCTTACTCCACGCTATACGCCGCAAGTGAACCTTGTGGAAAGGTATAATAAAACGGTTATGACTGCTGTGGCTTCGTATGTGGAAGAAAATCATAGAACATGGGACGAACAATTACATCGTATTCGTTTTGCTATTAATAGTGCAGTAAACGAGTCCACAGGGTTTTCTCCTTTCTTTTTAGTCCACGGTAGGGAACCAGTTATCAATGGGTCATTCTACAAAGACACAGATGCGGAGTATGACGTAGCTATGCCCCGCGACGAATATGCTGGAGAGTTAGGTTGTTTAAAGGATATTTTTGGCAAGGTTAGGCTACACTTATTGGGAGCACATGAAGTAAATTCTAGATATTACAATTTAAGGCGAAGGCCAGCAAAGTTTTCTGTAGGGGATATTGTGTGGAAACGTTGTTATACGCAGAGCGATGCTGCAAAATTTAAGATGGCAAAATTAGCTCCCAAGTACGAAAAGTGCAGGGTAAAAGCTGTTTTGTCCAATTTGGTTTATGAACTGGAAAGGTTGGATGGTCATCCTATTGGTTCCTGGCATATTAAAGACCTCAAAGGTCTGTAGTTTTTTAATAGGGTTTTACCTTATTTTTTTATTACCTGCTATTTTGTGTGGACAATTTTTTTTGTAATTCGGGTGACGGTGGACGTGCGGTCCGTTCGGAAAATTCCGTGCTCACCGCACCGCCACTGAAAACACAGCAGCCGATGTTGTCAGTTGCAGCGGCACATCTGTATGTGTCCTTGTTCCGTGGACGCACGACCTGTATCGTCGCCGTATTTCGCGTGCTCGTCGTGCCGCCATAGTTGCGACTACCAGTGAGTCTCTGTAGCTCGACTATCGCCCACAAGTGATAGGAACGTGGTAAACGGAAGTGACGGACCGACGACCTGGTGAAGGTCGCGGGTTGCGCATGGATGCGGGCAGCGCAGGACCGGTCGTTGTGGAAATCCTTGGGGGAGGCCTTTGTCCAGCAGTGGACGTCTTTCGGCTGAGAGAAGAAGAAACGGAAGTGGCCGTTTTATTTACTACTAAGAATGAAAGGAGGGAGTGAAAACAAATAAAAGAAGGTATGGAAGATGAGGCCATGGTTTTGTTTCTGCGAGAAATGTAAGTGATGTGTGAAAGTGGAGTGGTAAGAGGAGCGCAGGCTGTTAGTGATATTATTTTATTTACCCAATTACGACGAATATGGAACTGTTGTTGCTGCCTACTGTAATTATTTTGTACTAGCGCTAGTCATTGTTTTGTTTTACATGTAGGAACAACTTTTTAGGATTTCGGTCCGGTGTTTTGTAAGACTTCGGTCTGAATTTTGGTTCGCTGCATTTTTCAGTGGCATTATTTTTGGACATTGATCCAATTTTACCTGTTATATCTGTATGATTGACGGTGTTTTTTTTTTTGAGCAAGTAGTTGGCTCGTTTTGTTCCATATTTGGTAATATATTTTTTTTGGTTCACTGCTGACAGTAGAATCTTTGGTTTTTTTTATTTCGATTTTGTTTTGGTCGCCAAAATATGCAGAGGATTTTTTTATTGGTTTATGGTAATTACCATAGTTCCATTATTGTTTGTTTTATTATTTCAAGGGGATTAGATTGGATTTTTTCTCTCTGTTCGTTAGCAGAGCTTTTGACGAAGTTAGGTTAGTTTTAACACATAATGAGTGTTATTTTTTTTTGGTGTTGGTTCATTTTTTTGGACTGGTGGTTTTGTTTTTTGTGAGACACAGTAGAATTAAGTAGTTTTTTGTAGAACGCTGAGGGCAGCTACGGCTTTACTTAGCTGTTGCTTAGTCAGATATTACACTAATAGGCAAACTCCGATCTATGCCTGTTTCTTGGATCTATCAAAGGCCTTTGATATGGTGTCGTATGATGTCCTCTGGCGGAAACTGAAAGACTCTGGAGTACCACCAGAGTTGATAGGTATGTTAAGGCACTGGTACTTAAATCAGGAAAACCGTGTGAGGTGGGGGAATGAGCTCTCGGACCCGTATAGGATGGAATGTGGAGTGAGACAAGGTGGCCTAAGTTCACCTCTACTTTTTAGCCTGTACGTAGACGCGCTGATCGAGGAACTCAGCAGCACAGGCGTGGGATGTCACGTGAATGGGATCTGTGTCAACAGTCTCAGTTACGCGGACGACATGGTGCTGTTGGCTCCCTCGATTAGTGCGTTGCGAACTCTGGTGGGTGTGTGTGAGTCGTACGCTGCCTCACATGGTTTATCCTATAATGTTAAGAAAACTGAGCTCATGGTCTTTAAAGCTGGTAATAAGTGCCCAACTTACGTACCACCAGTGACACTTAATGGAGTGTCGTTAAGAAGGGTGTACCATTTTAAGTACCTAGGGCATATTATTACAGATAGCCTTAAAGACGATGAGGATATGGAACGGGAACGCAGAGCGTTGTCAGTCCGGGCGAACATGCTGGCCCGCAGATTTGCACGATGTACGAACACTGTAAAGGTGACATTGTTTAAAGCGTTTTGTACGTCCCTCTACTCTGCGAGTCTGTGGGCTACATATACTCAAAGGACTTACAACGCTCTGCGGGTCCAGTACAATAACGCCTTCAGGGCGCTGTTGCGGCTTCCTAGATATTGCAGTGCATCGGCAATGTTCGCAGAGGCACACACCGATAGTTTCGACGCACTCTGGCGTAAAAAGTCTGCATCTCTGCTTCACAGAGTGCGTGGAAGCAGCAACAGCATCCTGATGGCTGTGGCAAGTGACCCTCAGTGTCCAATGATGTGGGCACTGACGGAGAGGACCAAGTCCAAATTAGCTATTAAGTACTAACATAGTTTTAAGTTTTTACTAATATTTGTGGGTCATAGTTGCCTGAAATAAATGCATTTTATTTTTATTTTATTTTTTTAGCAAAGCCTTTTTACTTAGGAGGGAGGTATTGTCACGTTGTAAAATTTTCCTTATTCATTTTATTTTTTTTTCTGAACGCAAGACATCGATGTTTGTTGTAACAAAACGTTTCCAAACGTCAACGTCAAATCGAGGTTGTGTTCTGTCATCTGTCAAACATCATTAGCTTGAATGTCGTAGTCCGGTACGATGGCATTTTGGAAGCTCTTGGAAATTCCCTGGTTGGGAGCACATGGCTGGCGGGCTCTGATGATAAACTGATGATCTTCAGAGTGAGTATTCTTCAGCTCACGAAGTGAGTCAGAAAGACGTGAGGTCTTTCGTCGTCACTAACAAAATTGTGACAAAAACTTCTTTGTTCTTTTCAGGGACCGCGTGTCAGCAGTTCCTAATTTTTTATATATTCTAAATGGGTGGAGGGATGTACTGCGAGTTTCTGACGAAGTCCTGGTCAGAGCCGGTAAGCATTCCTGACTAAATTTGGAATAGGTTAGAAAATTTAATGCCATGTGTTTTAATCAAACCAATTTTGTTGTTTCAGCGGACGGGATTATTTTGAATTTGTTGTTTTAATTTTGATAACCTTACTTCGTCATTATTATTATATTATTTTGGATTTGTACAATTTAATTTGTACGGGATAGGTTTTCATCCTTTTATGATGGAACCAAATTTTTATTGATCTTCCCCGAAGCCGTCGAGTCGAAGAATTGGATTTCATATAGAAGGAACACCCAGGTATCCTGCATAAAAGACCTCCAGGTAGCCTTTATCTTATTAGAAATATTTAACTTAACATCGTCTCAGCAAAGATAATTCTTATGTAAATTTAAGTCTAGCATTTCCATGGTGACACAAAAATTAACCTTATTTGATGTAATTTGGTAACAGTATCCTATGGTTTATCTAGTATAGTACATAGAACCTATAGCGACCCAGCTTGGTCTACTGTGGCTAGTTTTAACAAGAGGGCATATGTGTGTACTAGTGTGTTGTAAGTTATAAAATAAACCTTATTTTTATTGTGTCTCAACCAGGATATTATTTATCTACAACCTTTATCACCCCTCATCAGCAGCTCAAGGTAAAGTTATTATTTTAACACCATTTCATAGTAATACTATTATTATTATTTTTTTTGCCCATGGCAAGTCGCGGGCAACTCCCATAAAGGGATAGATTTGCCATGTGGCACCTTATCTGAGCGAGCGAGGAAGTTCTTATATATATTTTATTTTGATCATAATATAAATTGGCGATTTTTTTTATACATGATACACATAGAATAGGCCAGGCATCAAAATAAGTTACCTTGTGTTGAGGGATACTAACCCGAGACCATTTACTTCAAAGCCAATGCATCAGAAAGGCCGTCTGGGTTATACTGAGCATATCGTAATATAAATGAAGATTATCTAAGACTGCTTGTGCTCGCGGCTTCGCTCGCGTTAATCCTTTTTAGCTTCTTCTTCTTCTTGGCGAGTCGAAATGGCATCTTTATTTCCCCAGACCAGTAGGTGGCAACGACAATCGCCCTATCGTTGGCCTGGTAATGATCGTCTATGGTACATGATTCGGGGCAATTTGGACACGACAGGAGGTGAGCCATAGATTGCACAGCTCCGCAATCGCACGTTATATTTGCCGAGAAACCCCACCTAACGCGGTTTTCACGGCATCTCCCAACAGCAGCCCGAAGTCTATTTAGAGTCTTCCAGACTGCCCAGGGGAGATCTCCACCCGGTGGGAGTTTCTCGGTCGGTGAGACATTAGTGGACTGCGGAGGGAACTTTCATTTCCATTGGTCCATCCTAGCTCTGAGGGCTTCCTTGGCCGGCAGGTTGGGTTGCTTAGAAAAGCTTTTGCGGCTTTTTAGGCGTGTCGGTGGTGGGACGTGACCATGCAGTGGATGCCTCCTGTCCTCCAGCTGTTTGTGTTTCTCAACCGAAGTCCCAACGTCACGTGTCGGACGTCTGGCGGAGCTATCCCGGATAAGGTGTATACGTGGGGTAAAGGCGTAGGCTTCAGAGTGACAGTGATTATGCGGCAGGTATCATTTAAGGCTACATCCACCTCCTTGGCGTGAGCCGAGTTGCACCATACTGGGCCCACGTATTCGCCACGTATTCGAATAGCATAGCGCAAGACCACTCGTACGCAGGACATGAGGCGATGCGCCCCAATGGCTTGTGATTAGGCGTAGGCGGCGTAGAATATTGTTGCGTGAGTTGACCTTGGCCTTCAGGTTTAGACAGTTAGGTTTATACGTCAGGGAGCGGTCCAAGGTTACACCCAGATATTTTGGAGTAAAGTTGTGATTGATGACCACGCCACCCCACGAGATCTTTAACTTTCTTCTGGGCTCCTGGTTGCGTAAGTGAAAGGCGCAGAACTCTGTTTTGTTGGGGTTTGGGCAGAGTGAGTTCGATGAGTAGAAGTCCGAAAGCGATAATGCTGTTTCCAAAGTACTTTCTGCATCTTCAAAATTTTTAGTCTGGGCTGTAAGTGCCAGATGGTCGGCATAAAGTGGGGTCTGGCGAATACGTCGACTGTAGCTAGAGTTAACAGCACACCGATTATCACGAGACCGCCTTTAAGCCGCAAGAGTCTGCAGCACGCGACTACACTGAGTTGTAGTGATAATGTGTGTGATATATCTGTCTCTTTTTAGCACAGCATTTAGTGCATATGAAGAAAGAGTACATCCAATATGTCAACAGTTCAACTTATAGCGGCGTTAATCAAAGTGCTGCAGGGTGCTGTCGAGTGTAGCTGGTCGCTGCGACTGGCGGCACCTTGCAGCACCTTGATAGACGCCGGCTTAGGGATGTATGCAAACACGAAAACAAAACATCGATATATCGATATTTTGTCTTTCTTGGCAGGTACTTACAAACTAGGGACAACCCGTCTGTCTGCTCGCGATAAACTCAAAAACTACTGAACAGATGTTTATGCGGTTTATACTAATGGACTGGGTGGGTCATGTCATAATAAAGGAAAGCTTTGATGTACAATTTTCTCGGGCAAAGCCGTGGGTATAAGCTAGTCGATATATAAATATGTAATTCTATTGCGTTGCATTAAAATGATTTTCTAAAAACCGCATCAAAATCGGTACAGCCAAACGCCAGATAATCGCGGACAAACATACATACAAAAATCCAGGTCAGAACTGAGAACCTCCTTTTTTTGAAGTCGGTTAAAAGTAGCATTTTTAATAATGTTTTTGGTTTTTTATAAGATGTTGTGTATACGTTTATCTTTGTATAGTAAAGTATTTAAAGTATATTTTATAGATTTTCTAAGGTTTCTAGATTGATGGAAATACACTCCTTGAAACTACTACAGAAACAAATTTTACCTACCAAAAAATAAAATAAAAGCTTCTATATAACTAATAATAAACATCGATGTTTTACTACACCCCTAAGTCTCGGTATAGTTAACGGAGGCCGCATGTCGCAGCGGCTAACGCCGTCTGCTGCTAGCTTAAGGGGATGTAATCCATGGTTACCTAATATTTTATTTCATCGTATTGTTTGGTTTATTATTTTATTTAGGTGAAGTTTATATCACTGATTACAAAATAACACATTAATTTGTTTTTAAAACTGGTATTGCCTTTTGCAACACACTAATCGTCATTATTATGGATTCTTAGCCATTACCATCTCTCTCTTTAGTCGTATTTCCTCATGACTGAGGGTTGTGGTCATTATATGGAATGAAACACACACAACGACTCTCTTTGCAATTTTAATGGAGTGGTTTGCCATTGCCTTCTCCATTTCACACACTAGCTGATTATCATCAACCAGATTGCAGGTTTCCTCACGATGTTTTCCTTCACCGGAAGCAAGTGGTGGTCGATGAACACTAACATGAGTCAGATTGGTATACAAAGCCATGTAGCCCGGGCAGGATTCGAACCTGGGATTTTGCATCCACAGGCGGGCGCCCCACCAGTCGGCTACCACCGTTTCAGCCATTACCATAAGTATTAAAAAATAGAATACTATTAGCCTGATGCGATTACCACCAGTAATTATTGTTTAAATCAAATATCACCTAATTTCTTTCGATATTTTTAACTTTGCAAGCATTCCAGATGATTTAAAAAAAGGCTTCAAAATAAATCAGAAATAATCCAAAACGCGGCGCCTTAAGTTTGCGACAGTCTGCGTTCCTTTGTAGAAAGCCGCTTCTCGTAATAACTTTTTTGTGAATTTATTTTTTGTGGAGTTGTTGTGACAATATGTCTATCTCTTTTTAGCTCTTTTAAGACGAAAGAGTGCAACCAATTTGTTAACAGTTTGACTTAAAATCTGTCGAGAATCCGAGACGCCGCAAAGCCTCTCCGCACTCGCCGCTCTTTCCCCTCAACGTTACGCTGATATCGACGTTACAAGAGACCATTCTCAACGGTTTTCATATAATTTTGTGTCCTACGTGACGTGTAGCTCGTCGCTGCGTAAACGCGAGAACGCGGCATAACTTGGTTCGAGGTTACTTCATATATATAGATCTCATTTTTAAAAATACAAAAAATTAAAATTACCCCTTGGATGAATTATTTTTTTGAGTGCACCCCCTTGTGTGGGGTATCGTTGAAAAGGACTATGAAAATAAGGTAGGGTTCCCATACAACACTTTTTTATCAGCTTTACCATTTGCGAGATATAGCCCGCTAAAGTCGTTTACACGGTGTCCCCCCACTCCCTGTAATTTCGAAAGTCTTGGACCTATAAACTTTAAATCAGTCACGTAAAGAAACAGGCGCGGAAAATCTTATTTAAAATTGTTTCGGGTATCCTGTGATGAATACTTTTGAAATTGTAAATAAAATAAAAATATATAAGTACTTTTTTCTTGCAAGAAATGCAAAACAGCGCGGTGGCAAAAATGACTACGGAACCATACTTCATGCGTGGTCCGACACGCACTTGGCCGGTTTTTTTACTTAGCGGATGCCTACGTCACATCGTAACATCTACCTGCATGCCAAATTTCAGCCCGATCCGTCTAGTGGTTTGGGCTGTGCGTTGATAGATCACTATGTCAGTCTGTCACCTTTGAGTTATATATAAAATTTTTCCAGTTTGTATATCACATATTGAAATAATGTATATAGATTATTCAATATGTTATATACAAACTGGAAGGATTTCGATGAAATTTAGCTGTAGGAAAATATCAGGAATGGCAAATAAGGTATATTTTATTCACAAATAATCATGGAAGTGGAGCTCAGGGGTGCAGTTATCTCATTGCTCGAAAAAATAGAACAATTAAATTATTATCAAATATCGCATTAATCTGTGAATATTTAATAGGCATTATGAAAAAAAATTCAGAAATCATAGTAATAACCTGACTTCAGAAGATCAAGGTTTCAGATGGAATATAATTGGACTATTATAGAAATGTCATATATGATTATAATTTGTAATGATTGAGCTGAAAATGTCAAAAGCATTCTTCAGAGGAGCTCTACATTTGGAAAAATACATTTTCCACTAGCTTAGGGACTCGCTCCTGTGGGAAATTTGGTACAAAATCTTACTAATATTTCAGATTTTACTCTACATGTAGGTATATTTTTTTAAATCCGTTCTGTGGATTTTGTATATAGTATTAACATGTGTTGATGGCCATCAACACATGTTAATACATGTTAACACATGTTAGTAAGTTACTAAGACTAGCATCGCTACGAGTGCTCCGCACAGTTCTACTTTACATGTAAACTAAATTTCATCAAAATATGAATTTTGTTTCGGCGAGATTCCATAACAAACAAAAATTTTTACTTTCGTATTTACATGAAGTAGACAGGTAAGGTAGAATAGGTTGAAGTGACGTTTGTCTGCACTTACAGAACCTAGTAGATGAATAAAATGGTACTTGCTCAGTGATTCATTATAAAAGTTCCGGTGTACAATTCATGCGGGCGAAACCGCAGGCAAACGTTTGTTAAACAAAAAATTAGATTAGGTAAAGCGAAATTAAACTTATAAACATTGTTGCAGATAAAAATGTTTCGTATTTTTCTTTGGGAGTGTGGTTCCTGTGTTCTTCAAACTTAAAATAAATCTAGAGTCGACTCAAAGAAAACAAAACTCCGCTAGTTGCTCACCTCTGGCAACTTGAAATACCAAAGTTTTCATTGTTGACTTTATCATACTTCCATCGACTGAGACTCGGTTACGATGCGCATCAGAAGATTCGTTCTCTTTTTATTTCCAACGCTCTTCATTTTTGTGGTCGTGAGCGAAAACCCACTAACGACTAGCAGGAATTTCGAGCAAATAGCAAAAACAGCGGAATGCGTTTTAAAACTCTCAGCTAAATATTTTGTCGAAAAGAAAGCTCTAAGCGGGAGCATCGTAATAATCAACATTAACTCTTTTGCCTCGACGACACAAGAGCTACTTTTGAAGACAATACACGGAGGCATCAAGTATTCAGTGATGGTAAAAGATTCTTATTATCCGCATGCTAACGCATCGCATTTCCCTGAGAAAGCTAAAAATTATATGCTTATTTTGGAAGAGAAGACAGAATTGACAAGAAACATATTACAACTTAACAAATTACCTACTTGGAATCCATTAGCGAAAGCCATAGTTTACTATCAGTTGGAAGACGGCGAGTCTGCAGAAAGAACCGCCATCCAATTTATAAACGAGCTCCGACAATACAAACTTTTTAAAAGCATAATCTTCATATATTCTCCGCTGGATGGCGAAGTTGTTTCATACTCCTGGCGGCCATATAGCGATACGAACTGCGGGGGAAGTTGTGATTCAGTTTATATCCTGGATAGATGTAAAGACAAAACGATAAATGAAATTGAAAGACAGACTGAAATGTTTCCGCCTGATATGAAGGGGTGTCCTTTAATAGTACATGCAGTCGTTTCAGAGCCTTATGTTTTGCCACCATTTAAAGAAATCAAAGATCCTCATTTCAATAAAACGTTTTTGTTTGATAAAGGTGGAGAGATAAATCTTGTAAAGATTATAACTCAATTTACGAATATGTCACTTGTGATGACGATGTCAGATTTCCCGGAAAATTGGGGCACTATTATAACTACGCTCTGCTACCAGAAAATGTGCAGAGCAACTACGCTCTGCTGCCAGAAAATGTGGCAGAGAGAATCCGGACAAACGAAGCGGCGGGAAGAATTCTGTACCGGAACTTTACCGGGAAAAAATCTACCGGTAAAATTAAGTACCGGGAAAAAATCTCCACGCGACACCACGCTTGTCCGACTAGAATCTAACTTAAGCTATACGCAGTCTGCTACCACCGTAGCTTATGAAGGGAGCTACAGGGCCCTATATGATAACCTAACCTATAAATTAATTACACTTAAAAAACACTTACCAAGCTAAATCTTCTTTCTCTTCGGATCCAAACTTGAGTGTCTTCGGGAAGGGGGAATTCCTAATCACCCTACCTAACCCTTGAGATCTCAATTCCCCAGGACAAATAAATAGATTTCTTCCCGTAGTTTCACTCGGGAACAGCCAGATGTGAACAGCCAGCCACGTTTCACCTCTCACAAGAAAAAGTCACCATGACGGGTACACAAACACAAAGTTCAATAGTTATTTAACAAACAGGAAATTCACAAACACAACTCAAGCTAATTAGCAATCAAAGAACGCGGAACCTCTCGCGTATTAAAAATCAAACCGATATCGCATAGGGCAATGGCGACCGTCCGCGAGCCATTCGCACGAGCAGTGTGAAAACCCCGAACGCCCTCTGGCGGCAGCAATGCGAAACGCCCGCGTTTAGTTTTACCCAATATATTACAAACATCCCCCCGTCCCGGTCTGAGAAGCAGACCGCTAGCTTACTCTACGGGAAGGCGGGCGAGAGAGGTCACACCTCTCCTTAAAATCGAACCGTCGACCAACACCTCAGCCACACGCGGAGTGCCATCTCCGCCAAGAATCAAACGTAATATGCGAGCTCGTCGCCAAAGCAATGAGGGCAAATTTGCCTCTTTTAACAATACTAAATCACCCTCCCTGGGAGGCTCAGTCCTGTCTGTCCACTTCACTCTTTGCTGCAGCAAATGCAAATATTCAAGCGACCAGCGACGCCAAAAGTCCTGGCTCATTTGCTGCAACATTTGAAAACGCGACAACCGATATACGCGTTCATCCTTCCACGGGTATTCGGGCAGGGCATTCAACGGCCCTCCCACCAAAAAATGACCAGGGGTGAGAGCTTCCAAGTCATTTGGATCTGGAGATAGCGGACAGAGAGGACGAGAGTTGAGGACCGCCTCAACTTTACAAAACACTGTGGCCAGCTCTTCAAAAGTTAGAGCCGTTTCTCCGATAATGCGGCGGAGGTGGGTCTTTGCGGATTTCACAGCCGCTTCAAAAATCCCTCCCCAATGGGGGCAACTTGGGGGACTAAACTTCCAGGTTATTCCCCTTTGGGCAGCAATTTGACTTAAACTAGTACAATTTTTATCAATAAACACAGAAACATCCTTAAGATAATTTACAGTTCCTTTATAGTTTGTGCCATTGTCAGACCTAATAAGGGAAGGTAGACCTCGACGCGAAACAAAGCGATCCAACGCGGCGACGAAGGCCTCCGTAGTCAGAGCCGATACCACCTCCAAATGGACAGCCTTGGTGGCCAAACAAACAAATACACACAAATAGCCCTTCACAATACGGGCATTACGAAAGGGAGAAGCCTTGATCGAAAAGGGACCGGCAAAATCGGTTCCAACGCCGTCAAACGGTCTCGAAGGTCGGATTCGATCAGCGGGCAAATCACCCATCTGTGGTTGCATCGTGGATGCCTTCAACCTATAACATGCAATACATCGAAACAGAACACTACGGATTGCTCTTCGGGCTGACAAAATCCAAAACTCGCGTTGCAAGATAGCCAACAAAGCATTGCACCCAGCATGGGCGTTACGAATGTGTCGATCAGACACCAAAAGCTGCACCAAGGGTCCGCCCTTGGGCAACAACAGAGGATGGCGAGTCTCATATGGAAGATCCGCCTTCCGGAGCCTGCCTCCAACCCGAAGAAGCCCATCCGAGTCGATGTACGGGTTCAAACGAGCGACCGCGCCCTTCAACTTAGCGCGTGAGTCGCGCAAGATACGAAGCTCTGACTCAAACCGTCCGGTCTGCACGACACGGACCCAATGCAACAATGCGCTCCGGCGCTCTTCTGCACCTGCAATCGGCTCCAACCGCTTTGCCTGTGGGTTTCTACAATTATGTATGAAACGCTTAATCCAACTGGTAACACCCAGAAGCTTATCCAAACTGCTATACCGAGCAAGTAGCCAATCCGGCTCCGACGTCGTCTCAGCGACTACAGCATGTACACGGAGCCCAGTCAAACTCAAAGAAGTAACATCTGTCTGACAGACAGGCCAAGAAGTTTCTGATCCCATCAGCCACTCTGGACCCCACCAGAGCGGGTGTGACACCAATTCTGGTGCCGTACAACCTCGGGAAGCACAGTCCGCTGGGTTAAGCTCTCCCGGCACATGTCTCCATGTTATATCAATTCCGATATTTTGAATTTGGGAAACCCTGTTTCCAACAAAAACCTCCAAGGTATGTGGGGCCGCGCGCAACCATGCAAGCGCGACCTGGCTATCCGACCAGGCGAAGATGTCCCGTATCTCGACCGTGGCCGCCAGCTCACTGGCAACGTGATGCAACAATTTAGAGAGAAGGTGAGCTCCACTCAACTCAAGCTTGGGAATAGTCAGCCTAGTCCTGATGGGGGCGACCTTGCTCTTCCCTAACAAAAGCGAGACATTGACCCGGCCATCGGCGTCAACTGTCCGCATATAGACTGACGCGGCGTAGCCTCGCTCCGACGCGTCACAAAAGCCATGCAGGCTGGCTCGATATTTCCCGGGGGCAATATTCGACGAGGCAAGGCAATCCGATTGACTTCCTTAATCGATGAAAACAACTCGAGCCAATCATCCAATGGAGGACCAAACAGCGGCTCGTCCCACGAGACGCCCAAAGTCCAAAGTCTCTGAAGAAGACACTTCGCAGAGAATATCACTGGACTGATCCAACCGCTTGGATCAAACATACGGGCTATTACGGACAACACCGTTCTCTTAGTCCAGACCTTTGGTATTTCCAAGTCCACTTGGAATGTAAAAATATCGGTTAGCGGCTGGTACTGCATGCCCAGCACCGCTATCCTGTTGGGATCATCCACATCCTCAAACAGGTGAGGGTTCTGTTGGTGATCCTCCGGGATCCCTTCTAGAACTTTAGGCTCATTAGACAACCACTTACGTAGCTCGTAGCCACCTGTCTTCAATATTTCAATCAATTCATCCCGCAGTAGGAGGGCCTCCTCAATACTTTGGGCTCCGGTGCACACGTCATCAACATACAAGTCACGTGACAGCACGGAAGCCCCACGGGGAAAGCGGATCCGTTCCCGCTCTGCCAATTCAAGCAATGATCTGATGGCGATATAGGGACTAGATTTCAAACCATACGTGTTTGTGTTGAGTTCATACACCGTCACAGGATCCTCAGGGCGCTCACGCCAGAGTATCAACTGGAATCGCCTGTCCTCAGGATGTATGACTGTCTGGCGGAACATCATCCGGATGTCCGCACCAAAAACCACTTGATGTCTTCTAAAGTTCAAGATGATGTCAATTATGTCCCTATGCAATTTGGGACCCGAATGCAAACACAGATTCAACGAAACCCCGTTCGAAGTGGGTGCGGACCCATCAAAGACAGTCCGCAACTTGCCCGTTGAGGCCTTCACCACCGCGTGGTGGGGCAAAAAATAATGCTCAGTTGAGCTCCAATCAACTCGAGCCGGAGACATGTGACCCAAATCCTCGTACTCGCGCATAAATTCAATATATTTATCGCGAAGTACGTGGTCACGCTGCATACGTCGCTCCATGGACAGCAGTCGTTTCTCCGCAAGCGCCCTACTTTGCCCTAGGCTAGGACGAGAGGCAACAAAGGGTAACCTAGTTACAAACCGACCGGAGGGCAACCTCTCCGTGGTTGATCGAAAAAGGGCTTCGCACTCAGCGTGTTCCGGATCCATCCTGGAACTCATAGGTGGCTCCTCCACCTCCCAAAACCTTTGCATGGTCTTGGCCAAGGACGCAGATGCGACAACCGGTGGCTCCTCCGCGGTGCCATTATAAAACACAGGGCCCATCAGGGCAAAACCAAAAATCGTAGACACTGCCATCAGTGAAGACGAACCCAGAGCCTTCTGTGTACCCAACAAAATCCAACCCAATACGTCCGAGCCCAGGAGCAAGTCCACTGGGCCGGGATGAAAGACAAAGGGGTCGGCCAAATCCAGACCCGAAACCAAAGACAACACACCCGGCGGTATGTCTGTCGAGGGGTGCCAACCCGCAATGGTATCCATTACCATAGCCGAAGTCGTGATCCTCATTGTGGAGGACTTCAGCGAAGAAAAGGTGACAAGTGTCTGGCCCGTCAGACACTTCACTTGTATGCCACCAACTCCAAGAAGTGGCACAGGCGAGTCTTCCACGACTAAACCTAACTGGCGTGCCACTCGAGTGGTAACCAAACTGCTTTGAGCCCCTGAGTCCAACAGAGCTCTCAAATTAATGGCTTCCCCCCTACGACCCCATACGCGGACCACCGCGGTGGGGAGCAGAACCGTCCGCGGCTCTGTCCCAGCAAGGGAGCAAGCTAGTTACGGGCTCCCCACTCTCTCCAAACCAGGGGCGCGCCACTGACCCGGATAATATGGCGGGCGAGTGCACATCCCCATCTGAGGGGGGGCATAACCCGCGGCCCGGCCATACATATGGTACGGCGGGTGGTACTCCAGCCGTGGGTACTCGTGCAGCGGCGGAGAAAACCGCTGCGGCTGCATGTGTTGGGTATTGGTAACCCGCGTGGAGGGGGGTGTCCCCACTCTCACGTCCGATCTAGGGCCCCCGCCCATGGGGGCCCTATCCGGGGCCTGGCCAGCTACATACTGGCCATGACCTTGGGGCGCGTGGTCCCGGTCCGCCAAGACCCGCGCAGGTACGCGACCCTCCCGAGGGGGGTGCGACGAGCGAAGCCGCGTCCTCCGTCCGGTGGTGGAGGGCTTCGCGCAGGAGCGCCCCCGCCCATAGGGGACCCCTGCCTCAACATCCGGGTGCCATCCCCGTTGCGGTTCATGCAAAGCATCGCGTGGTGCCGCCCACGGCATGCACTGCATGGTATGGCACTGGGACAGTCACGTGCATAGTGACCGCCCAAACAATAAAAGCAAAGTTCATGCCGCTTTGCCATGCGGCGCCGATCTTGTACTGGCAGTCCCTGCCAGTCCCTGCATTGCAGCAGGCTGTGGCCCATCCGACCACATTGCAGGCAGTCCGCGTCCCTCGCGACTGCTGCCGTGTGTGCAACCCGCGCACCAGCTCCACGCGGTGGCGGTTGCCGTCCCTGTTGGGGCCTCCTCGCCATGAGGGTTCCAAGGGCCTACGTTCAGGCGCTCTGGATGGCGCTGAGTCCGTCATGGTATTCTCAGCAGCCCGTGCCTCAAACTCCAAAAACTTCACCAAGTCAGTGAATGTTGGTAGGGTGGTGCTATCCCGCTCCGCATTTTCGCGCTCAAACCGCGAGCGGATGTCATTGGGCAATTTGCCTAATACAATGTGCACCAACAAAAAAGACCATTGGTCCACCGGCAGCCCCAGTGTGCGGAGCGCGTTACAGGCCACTGTAACGGGCGTGAGCAACTGCAGGCGCAACTGTGCCCTGTTGGCCACCTTGGGCAGGGCCATCAACTGTGCGGCGTGCGCATCCGCTAACAAACGTAAATTTTGGTAGCGGGAGTTCAATAACTCCCAAGCCGTATCGTACTGGTCGTCCTCCACCCGGAGGTGCTGGATGAGCGACCGCGCTTCATCCTCAAGAGTGGAGAGGAGGTAGGCCATCTTCTGGGCCTTCGACAAATCCTGTCGTGCTACGACCAGGGACTCAAACATATTTTTATATGCTACCCACTCCTCCATCCTACCCCCAAAGTGGGACAGCTGAAGGGTGGGGAGCCGACCAGTAACCGCTGGTCCTTCCTGTCTAACAGGTGTGCGAGGGCTGGTCCGCCAGCCTGTCTCGCCCTTATTGCGGTCACCGCCTCCGCGATATCATCGTGCAGACTCAGGATCTGGTCCATGTCCGCCATGTGACCTGCGTAGGCCTCCGGGGTAAGATCGGCTTCGGTAAGCGCCGCCATGGCCGCTTCCGCGCTAATCAATCGTGAGTGGAGGTGATCCGCTCTTAGCAGTATGGCGCCCTCCCTGTCCTTCCGGGACAGGAGTCCTCCGGCCGTCACAAACCATCTCAATTCGTTGGCGAGTGTCGCCCTAGCATTGGAGGCCTTCGCCATCGCGTCAAGTCACAAACAAAAAATAACAAAAGGTAAATAAAAAACAACAAAATCAAGCAACTACACGAAGAACCGCGGTAGGTATGAGAATGGCACAAACCCGGAACGCACGGTACAAACCGCAAACAAATACAAAAAAGGTTACAAATATTCTTATACAAACAAACTAAGAAAAATCTAATAATTTTTACAAACAATTAATTATTTTTTTTACAAACGAACAAATAGAGGGTAGATAAACTACGCTCTGCTACCAGAAAATGTGCAGAGCAACTACGCTCTGCTGCCAGAAAATGTGGCAGAGAGAATCCGGACAAACGAAGCGGCGGGAAGAATTCTGTACCGGAACTTTACCGGGAAAAAATCTACCGGTAAAATTAAGTACCGGGAAAAAATCTCCACGCGACACCACGCTTGTCCGACTAGAATCTAACTTAAGCTATACGCAGTCTGCTACCACCGTAGCTTATGAAGGGAGCTACAGGGCCCTATATGATAACCTAACCTATAAATTAATTACACTTAAAAAACACTTACCAAGCTAAATCTTCTTTCTCTTCGGATCCAAACTTGAGTGTCTTCGGGAAGGGGGAATTCCTAATCACCCTACCTAACCCTTGAGATCTCAATTCCCCAGGACAAATAAATAGATTTCTTCCCGTAGTTTCACTCGGGAACAGCCAGATGTGAACAGCCAGCCACGTTTCACCTCTCACAAGAAAAAGTCACCATGACGGGTACACAAACACAAAGTTCAATAGTTATTTAACAAACAGGAAATTCACAAACACAACTCAAGCTAATTAGCAATCAAAGAACGCGGAACCTCTCGCGTATTAAAAATCAAACCGATATCGCATAGGGCAATGGCGACCGTCCGCGAGCCATTCGCACGAGCAGTGTGAAAACCCCGAACGCCCTCTGGCGGCAGCAATGCGAAACGCCCGCGTTTAGTTTTACCCAATATATTACAAACAATGTCTATCTCTTTTTAGCTCTTTTAAGACGAAAGAGTGCAACCAATTTGTTAACAGTTTGACTTAAAATCTGTCGAGAATCCGAGACGCCGCAAAGCCTCTCCGCACTCGCCGCTCTTTCCCCTCAACGTTACGCTGATATCGACGTTACAAGAGACCATTCTCAACGGTTTTCATATAATTTTGTGTCCTACGTGACGTGTAGCTCGTCGCTGCGTAAACGCGAGAACGCGGCATAACTTGGTTCGAGGTTACTTCATATATATAGATCTCATTTTTAAAAATACAAAAAATTAAAATTACCCCTTGGATGAATTATTTTTTTGAGTGCACCCCCTTGTGTGGGGTATCGTTGAAAAGGACTATGAAAATAAGGTAGGGTTTCCATACAACACTTTTTTATCAGCTTTACCATTTGCGAGATATAGCCCGCTAAAGTCGTTTACACGGTGTCCCCCCACTCCCTGTAATTTCGAAAGTCTTGGACCTATAAACTTTAAATCAGTCACGTAAAGAAACAGGCGCGGAAACTCTTATTTAAAATTGTTTCGGGTATCCTGTGATGAATACTTTTGAAATTGTAAATAAAATAAAAATATATAAGTACTTTTTTCTTGCAAGAAATGCAAAACAGCGCGGTGGCAAAAATGACTACGGAACCATACTTCATGCGTGGTCCGACACGCACTTGGCCGGTTTTTTTACTTAGCGGATGCCTACGTCACATCGTAACATCTACCTGCATGCCAAATTTCAGCCCGATCCGTCTAGTGGTTTGGGCTGTGCGTTGATAGATCACTATGTCAGTCTGTCACCTTTGAGTTATATATAAAATCCTTCCAGTTTGTATATCACATATTGAAATAATGTATATAGATTATTCAATATGTTATATACAAACTGGAAGGATTTCGATGAAATTTAGCTGTAGGAAAATATCAGGAATGGCAAATAAGGTATATTTTATTCACAAATAATCATGGAAGTGGAGCTCAGGGGTGCAGTTATCTCATTGCTCGAAAAAATGGAACAATTAAATTATTATCAAATATCGCATTAATCTGTGAATATTTAATAGGCATTATGAAGAAAAATTCAGAAATCATAGTAATAACCTGACTTCAGAAGATCAAGGTTTCAGATGGAATATAATTGGACTATTATAGAAATGTCATATATGATTATAATTTGTAATGATTGAGCTGAAAATGTCAAAAGCATTCTTCAGAGGAGCTCTACATTTGGAAAAATACATTTTCCACTAGCTTAGGGACTCGCTCCCGTGGGAAATTTGGTACAAAATCTTACTAATACTTCAGATTTTACTCTACATGTAGGTATTTTTTTTTAAATCAGTTCTGTGGATTTTGTATATAGTATTAACATGTGTTGATGGCCATCAACACATGTTAATACATGTTAACACATGTTAGTAAGTTACTAAGACTAGCATCGCTACGAGTGCTCCGCACAGTTCTACTTTACATGTAAACTAAATTTCATCAAAATATGAATTTTGTTTCGGCGAGATTCCATAACAAAC
Source organism: Ephestia elutella (assembly GCA_018467065.1). NCBI lineage: Eukaryota > Metazoa > Arthropoda > Insecta > Lepidoptera > Pyralidae > Ephestia > Ephestia elutella. The sequence goes on from CM031588.1 coordinate 15,705,680, forward strand.
AAAAATTTTTACTTTCGTATTTACATGAAGTAGACAGGTAAGGTAGAATAGGTTGAAGTGACGTTTGTCTGCACTTACAGAACCTAGTAGATGAATAAAATGGTACTTGCTCAGTGATTCATTATAAAAGTTCCGGTGTACAATTCATGCGGGCGAAACCGCAGGCAAACGTTTGTTAAACAAAAAATTAGATTAGGTAAAGCGAAATTAAACTTATAAACATTGTTGCAGATAAAAATGTTTCGTATTTTTCTTTGGGAGTGTGGTTCCTGTGTTCTTCAAACTTAAAATAAATCTAGAGTCGACTCAAAGAAAACAAAACTCCGCTAGTTGCTCACCTCTGGCAACTTGAAATACCAAAGTTTTCATTGTTGACTTTATCATACTTCCATCGACTGAGACTCGGTTACGATGCGCATCAGAAGATTCGTTCTCTTTTTATTTCCAACGCTCTTCATTTTTGTGGTCGTGAGCGAAAACCCACTAACGACTAGCAGGAATTTCGAGCAAATAGCAAAAACAGCGGAATGCGTTTTAAAACTCTCAGCTAAATATTTTGTCGAAAAGAAAGCTCTAAGCGGGAGCATCGTAATAATCAACATTAACTCTTTTGCCTCGACGACACAAGAGCTACTTTTGAAGACAATACACGGAGGCATCAAGTATTCAGTGATGGTAAAAGATTCTTATTATCCGCATGCTAACGCATCGCATTTCCCTGAGAAAGCTAAAAATTATATGCTTATTTTGGAAGAGAAGACAGAATTGACAAGAAACATATTACAACTTAACAAATTACCTACTTGGAATCCATTAGCGAAAGCCATAGTTTACTATCAGTTGGAAGACGGCGAGTCTGCAGAAAGAACCGCCATCCAATTTATAAACGAGCTCCGACAATACAAACTTTTTAAAAGCATAATCTTCATATATTCTCCGCTGGATGGCGAAGTTGTTTCATACTCCTGGCGGCCATATAGCGATACGAACTGCGGGGGAAGTTGTGATTCAGTTTATATCCTGGATAGATGTAAAGATAAAACGATAAAAGAAATTGAAAGACAGACTGAAATGTTTCCGCCTGATATGAAGGGGTGTCCTTTAATAGTACATGCAGTCGTTTCAGAGCCTTATGTTTTGCCACCATTTAAAGAAATCAAAGATCCTCATTTCAATAAAACGTTTTTGTTTGATAAAGGTGGAGAGATAAATCTTGTAAAGATTATAACTCAATTTACGAATATGTCACTTGTGATGACGATGTCAGATTTCCCGGAAAATTGGGGCACTATTCAACAAAATGGATCGGCTACAGGTGCTTTTGAAGTACTGCGTAATGACGAGGCTGATTTTATAATAGGCAATATTGAAGTCACAAGGACTATTAGAAAATGGTTCAACCCTACAGTGAGCTACACCCAAGACGAAATGACCTGGTGTGTTCCAAAGGCTGGCCAAGCTTCGACATGGAATAACTTGGTGATTATTTTTCAGTGGTCGACTTGGGTGGCAACGTTTGTTAGTTTGGTGACCATGGGTATTATATTCCATTACCTTTATTATAGAGAAAACGGACGTAAAATAACAAAATGGCCGACTAATTCACTTCTTATGACATTCAGTATGCTGCTCGGTTGGGGATCATCGTTCGAGCCGAAAAGCGCAACATTCCGCATCCTAATCTTCGGTTGGCTTTGCTTCAGTGTAAACATGGGGATTTCATACGAATCGTTCTTGAGAAGTTTCCTAATGCACCCGCGATTTGAAAAGCAGATAAGCAGCGAAGCGGATCTCATTCAGTCTAGAATTCCTTTGGGAGGCAGGGAGATTTACCGATCCTATTTTGAGACTAATAACGCGAGTTCGTTTTATTTGTACCGCAAATATAACTCAACATCATACGCTTCGGGGATTCGACGAGCAGCTTTGGATAGGAATTACGCGGTCGTATCGTCAAGACGACAGGCTGAATATCAAGATCAGAAATTGGGTAGAGGTTCGCATTTGATCTACTGTTTCCCGGAGAGTAATAATCTTTATAAATACGGAGTTGTGTTGTTGGCAAGGAAATGGTTTCCGATGTTAGAGAGGTTTAATAATATAATACGGAGCGTATCGGAAAACGGTTTGATAGACAAGTGGAACGAAGAGCTGTTCATTCGAAGGGGAAGTGTTGAAGGGGCCAGCACTATAGTGCCACTCGGCGTTCCGCATTTATTGGGCGCTTTCATGTTTATAGGCTTCATGTACGCTGCCAGTATTGCCGTGTTTTTCTCTGAATTGGCTATCGGGTTTGTATCAAAAAAGATAGCCGGGAGGTCTGGGAACGATGTTATTTCACTATATATTAGAAAATAGCAAAATGAATAAGACATAGCTGAGTTATAAGCCAAAAAATATTGGCATTTAATTAAAACGTCAATATTTAGAAATACTGTAATATTCAAATTGAAAGAATAAACAAGGAGATCTATCCATCAAAAGTTTGTTCATTTAAACTTTTGTAGATAACAAACGGCGTCACCCCCTTTATTTCAACCCTTTTTAACCAACTTCAAAGAAGGTGGAGGTCCCAATATTATTTATTTATTTTATTTTATTTGGAGAACATTACAGCTTTGGAATATCTATAAATATTATTATACATATATGATTGCTAGATAGCCAATTACATTGTTCTCGCTGATAGGTAATAATATAAGAAAAGGTATTAAACTATAATTAATAGTAGTACTACTCGTAATTAATATATGCATATAACAAAAAGACACATGAAAAATTATGCATCAGACAAGTGAAATAAAAGTATGATTAGGGTTGGAATTGAAAAATTTGCCCTCCACTAAACGCCTTAAATTTTTAGGTTTTGTGTTACAAATATCTACACTATCATTTTCAGAACAAATATTGTTACACATGTTCAATGCTCGATAGAAGAATAAGTTCTGCTTGTAGTTTGTCCTAGCGGTAGGTAAGAAGAAAATATTGTTTTTTCTTAGGGAAGCATTAGGTACCTTGATATTGATTTTGCTCAAAAGTTCAGGGCTGTCAACTGAAACAAATTATACTAATTATTTGTAATGTTATGAAAATGCGCGTATTCAAACATCTTAATGCTCTTTAATCTAGAAAATAGACTTCTAATTTTCAATATCTAACCACTAGATGCAAATGAGGCCACGTAATCGCAAAACAGCCACACTTCGTAATAAAATCATTATCAATGCCTACTCTGGTATATGAAACGCAAACCACGTATGATGATAGCTCTAATGTAACATCAACGCTTCCATATATCACTAAAACAATACACAAATCTTCATTTTAAACTCTATTGCTACTGTTTTAAGGTGTATATTTGGGTGAGATATTTTCCAATGAACCGAATATTTTGTCACAAGAAATATGACAGTGCTAATGCTCTCTTTGATGTATTCCATCAAACAGCTAATCATGTATTAGCATAAGTTATGTATTTTACTGCAATATACTATTTATGATGTTCACCCGAACACTCTTATGGAATAAATTTACTTAATCGAGATAAAAGCTTGATGTGTCATAATTAAAAAAAAAACAATAAGGAGATGAAATTTTAGGGCAGCTAAATACAGTGGGCTAAACGAACTAAATCATTTACTTATACAAATGTGATACTTACATTTCAATAAATATCATGAAAGAGGAAGGGCATTAAAAATATATCCAAGAAACGTCAGTACTTCCTGATATTTTTTACTTCCAGTTGAAGTGATATTTAGCTATTTAGTAGCTGCGATTCGGAGCTTTGTTTCAGTAGGAATTTTGGGATAAAAAGTAATTTATATATTTTTTTTATTTTTTTTTGGCGAGCCACCGCGTAGAATAGATGTATTTGGCGCTCTCTCGTTTCGCAGGCCAAGACCCAATTTGGGGTCACTGAGCCAGCGGAGTATAGTGTAGTGTATATTCTTTTTCAGATTACAGTTTCCTCGTTTACCAAATTTTATTAAAATCCGTGCAGTGGTATAGAGGCGTAATTAACGAAAATATCCGTTCATCTTTCTCTTTAGTCGTATTCCTCATGACTGAGGGTCGTGGTCATTATATGGAATGAAACACACACAACGACACTCTTGGCAATTTTAATGGAGTGGTTTGCCATTGCCTTCTCCATTTCACACACTAGCTGATAATCATCAACCTGAGTGCAGGTTTCCTCACGATGTTTTCCTTCACCGGAAGCAAGTGGTGGTCGATGAAAACTAACATAGGTACACGAGTCAGATTGATATATAAACTCAAGTAGCAAAGGCCGGATTGGAACCTGGGACTTTTGCAGCCACAGGCGGGCGCCCTACCACTTGGCCACCACCGCTTCATAAGTAACATTTATATCTGTTGAAATACATTTCTGCCTATATTCGCAGGTAGCAGGCATGAAGTACGTACATATGTATGTGTGTGTAACATACTATTTTACATTTCATAACAACTCGTTACAGGTGAAACATGAAAGCTAGTAAAAGTATGCGCAAGCAACTTTGTAAGAGCTAAATAAGGCCAACGCTAGCGAAATTGAATAAAATATTTTTTTTCTCCTTGCCTCGGATTGTGCACAATAAGCACGTGATGAAGATAAGTGTGTACTAATGATGGACCACACGCCGCGCGACACTTGACAACTGAATTTCAGGACCGGTTCTACAAACTTTTATGCTAAACAGTTATTATGTTTTAGTACCACTTTCAGATGGGTCGACGACGGAAAACAACAAACAACAATGACTGGGTTAGAATGTCCCAAGATAGTGAAGGTTTGCGTAGATGGAAGGAGAGATGGCAAAATTATTGATGCCCAATTTGAGTATGTAGATTAAACGGAATTATATATGGTAATTTTCATTGACAAGTAACTCTTTTCAGGCGGCTGGGTTGACTACGGATGCGCTGATGTGACGACCTTGATATGTTCGAAAAAGATTAACGCAACCTTTTTTTTTCGGCTCGCTCTCGAAGCACCTCTCCAGCGAGAGGGTCGGAGCGGCCAGCGGGATATTCTCCAAAATTTCTCGCACTTGACACGGGTGCGCCTTTCCACCCGAGGGCCGTTAAGCCGGGTGACGGAATTCCGTTTCCGCCACCCAACCAGCCTTCAACTTTTTTGGGACCTGACCAGGTGAGGTCCTACCACATCTCAGCCCCAGAGCATAGGTTGTCCCTATCCACTGCGGTCGAGACAGGCCCACCACACGTCGGCCACAGAGGACAGGGAGAGCGGCCCACCGCAATGCCGACACGCCTCTTCCCCTGCGACCCCACCGACACCGTGCCAAGCGCCACGTCCACGCTCGGTCGCGGAGGATAGGGAGAACGGCGCACCACAATACCGGTACTCCTCTTCCCCCACGACCCCTATCATGGCTGTGAGAGTAATGAGTGTGTGCCCCCTCTCATAGCCGGCTAGTGAAAGCGGCTTCCTGCTGGCCCGGGGTCGTCACTCCCGGGCCATGGGTTCCTGTTAGCTTCCCTGCGGCCGAGGCAAACCACTGATACTGAATCTTAATTACTGTATTAATCTTCCCCCCATCAGAACCCGTTCGGGGGGAAGATTAATGCAACCTAACCCAAGATCAAATGTTCTGGAAGAGAAAGAGAGATAGGTCTTTACCCAAAATCGGGACAATGGTGGCAATTAATAATATAGTACCTACTAGTGAAGGAAAACATTTTGAGTAAGCCAGCGCACTAGCTGAATGTTTACAAGAGTGTAATACTGCTGTTGACATTGTTGAATTTATGCATAAACCAGATGTCTTTCCAATTGATTTTATGACTCTAAGACAGAAAGATAAAATTATAGTAGGTAATTGTTTATGAAGAAGTTTAATGAGATACTGTTTTTCAAAGATCTATTGGTTAGCGCTATTCATTTTTCCAAACGTTCCTGGGTACCGAAATCCAATGCAAGAAAATATATTATCAATTACGTTCGTAAATGTTATGTAGGCGTATTGTATCAGTGTGTCATTAGCGATGTCGATGGCAACCACGATACGCGCCTTGAATAAGTACAATAGCATATAGGACACTTTTTATCCTGAAATTCCTACAGAAGTGAAGCCCCGGGTCGCAGCTTGTAATCAATAAATTTGTGCACCAATTAAACCTGCCTTAATCCTAATCCTAGTCTTAATCAACCTTAAGTACCGATGGTGCAACCGAACCAAAAGTAACAATTTATCTCGGGCGCGCTTGAGAGTGACGCGCGGCGCTACCATTTATTATGTGAACAATTACATACCAGTTTTTAAGGCGCATGTGCTAATTGGACAGGGCCTTTGTTTCGTATGCAGTTGTTTTTTTGTTCACCCAGTGGGGAAAGTGAAGTGGTGTACGCTTACCGAAGTGCAGGAAAAATTCCAAAAATGAATGAAACGAACTTTTGTTTTTATATGAAAGAAAAGCGAATTTTTCATTTAAGAGACAGTTATCGTGCACATTTTTATTCTTCTTCTTTTCGGCTGTGTGTTAAAACTAACACTGGTATCAGAATTTTTTGCAAGCGCCTTAAGGCACCAGCCTGATATGTCTAGACGTCTATATACATTTAAAATTAAAGTGTCTGAAACTGAAATTTGAAACATGGATCATTATAACTTTTCTCGAAGTTTTCACAATAGTCCCTAAAACATTAATTGGTTCGATAAAATTCGTAATTAAAAGTAATATGATAAAGAGAAAAATATTTATTTTGTATGAACATTTTACTGATTTAGGGGAAATTTGAAATCCTTGGGGGAGGCCTTTGTCCAGCAGTGGACGTCATTAGGCTGAGAGAGAGAGAGAGAGAGGGGAAATTTGATATAAACATAGCTGATAAATCGTCAACCAGAGCGCAGGTTTTCCTTACAATGTTTTTCTTCACGGGAAGCAAATGGTGGAGTCAGGTTGGCGGACAAATTGATCAGACACGAGGATTCGAACCAGATACCTTTAGACCACTCTCTCTCTCTCTCTTTTAACTGAGAGCTTTCCCGGTTGTGACCTCAGCCCAGGGTCCGCTTTCCTACTTTTCTTCTCCACTTCGCACGATATTCGGCATCCTCTTAAGGTGCGAAAACAAAAAAAACAACGTAGAAATAACAAAGAAGTCTTTAGTTGCAGACCATTTGGCACGCATATCCTCCTTGACGACATCGCGCAAGCCACTTTTTGACCACATGAGGCATACATATTAACCACTCGACACATACCCTCTTAACAAAGAAACTCCTGAAACATTCATCTACATTGTCATAATGAAAGTAAAAATTAAGAGAAATTCCTTTTTGAATTCTAAAATTAAAAATTGCGGCTTGAACTGTGACGAGCGACGCAAAAGGGAGCATCTGTCTGTCAGGGACCACCTACTGGGAGACAGAGTGACATGACCATTCATCTTTATTCCTCGCTACCAACCTTCCAAAACGAACCTTCAAGGCGCTTCGGCGTACCAATCTAAAGTTCAAAATTGTTCAAATTCATATTACGAATATCCTGGTTTATAAAGAGACGGTTGGTAATTTATGGAGAATGGTAGTTTTTATCATAAAAGGATAGAGTCCATATTCGAGTGAATGAAAAATTGTAACAGTGTTTTTGTTACAGTGATCATTGTTAGGTGAAAATGAACCTTATTAATACGGGGTACTGCGTTTAATGACGGGGTTAAATAATATTTATGAAAGATGAGAGATTCAAGATGCCTCCTGTTATTAAAGGACCCGAATCGTGAACGGGAAATGGAAGCTCATTGTCTTCATACATTATTCAGTATTCACGTGTTAAATCAGGTTTTTTGACTGATTGGCATGGTGACAGTGTGGGATAGAAAATGTATGGGGAATGACTTGTGTAGGCGTCGTTAAATTCATATTAAAATCGAGGAGAGCCAAACATTTTGTAACATAGAATAGTACAATCACAGAAATGAAAAATAACGACAATATTAAAAGTACCTAAAAAAATATTAAAAAATGAAGTTGCTAGAGGAGAATATCCTGCGCTACAGGGGATACCTTCGTGGTCTTACAAAAACTCCAAATTATGATTAAAATCTATTTAATCTTCTATATATAAGGTGGACTCAAATTAACTACAAATATTTTCAGGACTGGCTCCAGGAGGCTAAATAAACGTATTGGAGATAAAATTTTAAAAATCGATACGCTAGTTTTTATTTTATTTTTTCTAACAAAAAAGATATTATAAAATGATGACATTTAGTATCATACTGTAGATACATGTTAGACAATTCATTCATCTATATGCTCCACCCACCAAATAATAGAAGAAAGCTCCACCCACCAAATAATAGTAGAATGAAATTGATTTGCCGTCTTCCTCTTTTTTATCAAAAGTGCGTGGAAGACAGAGATGACAAGCGATTTATTAAACTTAAACGTATCAATGTAAACCTACATGATTGTGTATTTCGTTCCGTTTTATTTATTTGTGTGGATTAACACACACACACACACAAATAACCTAATATAGCCTAATAACTAATAAGATGATAATTTAAGTGTAAGTTTTGGGGTTTAAGGCGACTAGGAGAGCAAACACGTGAATTTGGTTTATCAAATTTATTAATAAGTTTACAATTTACAATAAAATAATGACTTCCCATCACACTTTTTCAGGCTGTGGACTGACAAATTAATGCAAATTAGTTGTTTAAGTGCATTAATAATTGTAAGTACCTATCTATGTAGCTAACGAAAATACATAGGAATTAAAAAATAATCTGACATGTCAATAGGTAGATTATTTGAATTTGCATTAATTCGGCGTGTTTAAAAGTCTATTTACAAGTTTATGTACACCCTAAATCACAACCTAAATTAATTAAAGATTTGCTGCACATACCCCCTCTTTCGAGAATACACATCATGGCTCTATCAACACAGTGTCTTGTCACTTTTTGGAGCACATGTGTGTCACTCCGCATTAGTTCAAAGGCTCTCACTATCCGCGACTTCAGCTCGTCGATTGAGCTAATGGTGTGGCCGTCGTGTCCGTAAACAAGGTCTTTGGCCCTACCCCACACATGGAAGTCCAGTGGCGTGAGGTCTGGCGAACGTGGAGGCCACGCGATGCCTGGTCCAGACCTGTTCTCGAACCGCCGAGCCGATACTCCACCACGTCCAATCCAGCGTCCCTGGAACTGCTCAGTGAGGTAGTCCCTCACGCGCACACTGAAATGCGCCGGTGCGCCATCGTGTTGATAATACATCCACCTCCGGTAGCACACAGGCACATCTTCCAGCAAAACCGGAAGGGTATTTTGTAGGAAGTCTAAATAAGTGTCCGCGTTCAGTCTATCTAGAAATACGGGCCCGAGTAATTCTCCCTTAAGGAAACCTGCCCAAACATTCACACTGAATCTGTGTTGAAAATGATCGGGGCGAACCATCCGAGGATTTTCAACCGTCCAATAATGTTCATTGTGAATGTTGAACAGGCCTACCCGGGTAAACGTGCACTCATCTGTCCACAAAATGTTATTATTTCGGTTCCTACACAACCACTGCGAAAACTCCACTCTGTCTTCATAGTCCGTCGGGAGCATCTCCTGAACCCTCAGAATATGATAGGGATGAAATCCCTCGCTATGATGATGTAATCCTCGCACTTTTAAAATGTATGATTTCGACACAAAAAAGACACGTGCGGCGTCTTCAGCGCTGGCCACCGGGTGTCTTAAAAAAAAGTCCAACACATCTTCTTCCAGCCGTACAGGATACCGCGGTCGGCCTGCATCAGGCCTGGGTCGGAAACTGCCGGTCTCGCGGTGACGCTGCACGGCACCAAGAATAGTTCTTGGGTTGATCCGCAGACCATACCTCTCGAAAAAAATCTCGCACGCCCGAGTACAAATTTCATTTGCATCATGGTAGCAGATTGTCATATTCAGGTAGTCCTGGTTTGAATATCGGTAAGGCATTTTTTACAACATACAACTTCATGTCATAGCTTTTTATTAGACCAATCTCCAAGACAACGTCTATGGTATATCTCTGGTATGTGCACAGAGTATATCAAAATGAGGTTGTAACATTCCTCCCAAATTAACTTAAATCATTTCTTCGATTAATCGACGAGGTGCTTGCCTCTGCCTGAGGCTACGACGGAGTTGCGGTTGTGGAGTTATGGTTTCAGATGAAGGAGTTTGATAAGGAGATTCGAGTTGTGAAACTGGAGATCCCTAGCGCACCTAAATTTTCCGGTTCGGGAAAACACAGAGTATGTAATGTTTTGTCTCATGTCAAGGATAAGGAAGGATTTTAACATCTTTATTAAATAAACATGGTCGTTCTCTCTCAGCCGAAAGACGTCCACTGCTGGACAAAGGCCTCCCCCAAGGATTTCCACAACGACCGGTCCTGCGCTGCCCGCATCCATGCGCATCCCGCGACCTTTACCAGGTCGTCGGTCAACCGAGTGGGAGGCCTGCCAACACAACGTTTTCCGGTTCGTGGTCGCCACTTGAGAACTTTTCTGCCCCAACGGCTATCTGTTCTACGAGCTATGTAGAGCCTCTCAACAAGTGGGTCTAAAAATGAACATGGACAAGACGAAAATTATTTTTAATATTCTTGTCGCACCCACTCCTCTGAAGGTTGGAGACTCTATACTCGAAGTTGTTGACAATTATGTATACCTGGGACAAACAGTTCAGTTAGGTAAGTCCAACTTTGAGAAAGAGGTCAACCGTCGAATCCAACTCGGCTGGGCAGCGTTCGGGAAGCTTCGCGATATCTTCTCGTCCAAAATACCGCAGTGTCTCAAGACTAAGGTCTTTGACCAGTGTGTGTTGCCAGTAATGACATACGGAACAGAGACGTGGACGCTTACTATGGGCCTCATAAGAAGGCTCAAGGTCACCCAAAGGGCGATGGAGCGCGCTATGCTCGGAGTTTCCCTGCGTGATCAAATAAGAAATGAGGAGATCCGTAGCAGAACTAAAGTAACCGACATAGCCCGCAGAATCGTGAAACTTAAGTGGCAGTGGGCGGGGCACATAGCTCGTAGAACATGGTCGTTACTATTGTGCAATAGTTTTAGGTCGGAAAAACAATTAAATACGTAGATGATAAAAGAAAGTCAAGTGCGAATGAGGCCATACCAACTAGTAGATCTATCAAAAGGTTCAACATTTTTGCTCTCACTAAAACATAAATAAAAGCCAAACTTTATTTTCGCCCTTCGATCCGTAGACGCTGGTACTGGACGAATTACATTCACTTTTTAGTGTTCGAACGGGACCCTATTACTAACACATCTTAATAATACGAATAATTAAATTAAAACAATTATTTAAGGGGGCTCCCATACACCAAACGTGATTTTTAGAATGCTACGGAACCCTTCGTGCACGAGTTCGACTCGTACTTGGCCGGTTGTTGATTTGATTTGGAAAGGAAAAATGAAAAGTTTTCAGATATCTTTATTTTCTGTTTGTCAAGACAAGAGACCTTCCCAATAATAGAATAATCCAATAATAATAATATTAAAAAAAACCTATAAAAAAGACCTATGATTGATTGCTCCATTCCATAGTTACTCTATGATAGAGCGGCACCATAGAGCAACACGGACTCACGCGCGCGCCGGTGGGCGGCGGTTTTTGTTTGTGGCCGCGTGTAGGTAGTTTCATTTTAATTGGTTAAAATAATTGGCCAATGAGGTAAGGACTGAAACATCGTCTCTCGTGTTTCATGTTATAGGATACAGGATGTTATAATGTTACGGTTTTCAAAAAACAAAAAGTTAATTTTTTCTTGAAAACTAGCGTGTAGAAAATTGAAAAAACCACTGATATCCTTTCTAAATAATATCAGTAATCAGCCCTAAAAATATTTGTAGTTAATTTGAGTCCACCTTATATATAAAAGAACAAGGGTGTCTGATAAATCAACGCCCAGCCTAAACCATAAAAGCTATAAACTTGAAATTTAGACCGAAGTTTTATGTTAATATGTAGTGCTCAGACAAGAAAGGATTTTTCAAAATTAGACCCCTAAGGGGGTTAAAATTGAGGGCAAAGTTTGTATGATAAAAAATTAAAATCGTCACTGATTTACTTGAAACTTGGCAAGAATGCTTCTCAACAAAAATAAGCAATGGCGTGTTTCAGCGTTTTTTGAAATTCAACCTCTAAAGGGGTAAAAAAGGGGAGGTAAACTAATTTATCATCACAAAACCGAAACTATAAAAGCTATAAACGTGAAATTTGGTTAGTTTCTTCATTATACAATATACTGCCCACATAAGAAAGGGTTGTTCACAATTTCAACCCTTACAGTCCAAAAAAAGGGGTGAATTTGCGTACCTTTAGACAAGTCCCATTTGAAATTTCGCCAGTCACAAGCAATGCATGTTGGCCTATCGGTAGAGGCCGCGGATTATTTTTTTAAGAACAGGGTTCGAATCCTGCCAGATGTGACTTTTTTTCCAATTTTTTTTGCGTTTTGTATTAGTTTTTTAGAATTCTATATTTTTTTAAATATTTTAGTAAAGAAATATTTCAAGAAAGTAGCTGGATCGAATCCTGCCACTAACAATAATTTTCTGTTTTCGTTTTTTTATTTGTTTTCTAGAATTATTTTCTTACTTTTTTTAATTTTAAAAAGAAACGAATAAATTCATTTGCAAATTGAATTTTATTTCCGGTCATCTACTGATTGTGCTAAGAAATATATCCAATAGATGGCGTTGATAAAATGAGAAATGTAAGCTGAAATTATTTCTCAATATTTTCAATAGATGGCGCTGCGCCATTTTGGTGATTTCTACTTCGCGCTTATTTAACAGCATAAAGGGGTCGTGGGTATAATAATAAAACAGTACTTAAAGATATTTTGTCTGTACAGTACATTTAGTATTTTTGACTGAAATGGATAGAGGGACACTTAAAAAGAATAACAGAAAGCTAAAACATTTTTTTGGAATTTTTTGTCTGTCTGTCTGTCCGTCTGTATATGTATGTACGCGTTTCACGCAATATCTGCTGGACGGATTTGAATGAAACTTTTTTTGTTGTATAGCTATTAAGCCTGGGCAACATTTAAGTTTATGCAACATCTGATGAAGAACTCCAAGAGACCAGCTACTCTATAAAAAATGGAAATGGGGCCTTAGCAAAAGTCGTTCAACCTGATGAGCATTTTCTACTGACGTATAAATAGACAGGACACGGGATAGGATAAAGAGGGACTCGGGGTGGGAGTGGTGGTACACGGGAAATTATAGATAACGAGCAGACGAAGATCGTTTATTGAAGGAAATATCACTTTTGATTAATTTTAACACCGCGACTGTACTACGCGAGTACCTAATATATTCCCGCGGGACACGGGATAACCAAATAGCTGAAATTTTGAGTACTGGAGTTTAGGTTACTACAGTTTGGAACACAAAAAGATTTTTTATCTAAGGAAACTCACGCGGGCGAAGCCGCGGGCAGCAGCTAGTTAATGTATATTATGGGTCATTGTATGTAACCTGAAATAAATGGATTTTATTTATTTATTTTATTTATTGGTTGATACCATAGAGTGTTATTTTCAGCCAGTTCGATTTCTGGGTGAGGCAAGTGTAGTTTCAAGCATATTTCAATAAAATTTTGTAACTTTTAATAATAAAAAGATTGATTCCTAATAAAGTAAAGTAAGAACTAAGTAAAATTTTCTACCTTTAGTATTATTAAGAATCTTCAGGAGCAACAAATGATTGAGTTATTTATGGATACTTTCCATGGATCTTAGATTGAAAATTCCTATACCAATATTAATTTAAAATCTCTTTTTGACAGTAAAACACACAATATTCCCTCAATGTTGACTGTAGTCTCATAAACGTATAACATTCATCTCTCTTCGACTGTACTTCGAATTAATTCCCCCCACTTGTAATGATATACAACGCCATTATGGAGAATACTTACTCGCACAGTTGATTTACAGGTGTATGAAAAATTATGTAGCACAACGAGGAAGGCCTATTTTCCTGGTTTTTAGCCCTGGACGGAAAAGAGGGGTTTTATAAGTTTGACATGTGTGATTTGAATAAGAGAAATATTCTACCCGTATACCTACCATATAACATTAAAATCCGTTCAGCGAATTATGTAAAATATCAGTGCTTTTTCCCGGGATTAAAGGTACCCTATGTCCTTCTCTCTCAGTACTTCTAATGTCTCAGTACTTCTATATATATGCCAAATTTCAGAAAAGGAAGTGGTTCAGTACCGAGATAACTGTGTTATTAAAGGTCAATATATATAAACATATTATGCGGTTCTTTCGTTTTCCTGAAGCGTGAAGAAACAAATGAATAAACAAACTCACTTTCGCATTTTTATAATTGGGATTAAGTAACTAATATCAATCCCAATTTTCTAATAGTACCGTAACATCTGTTATAAATTGATATCAGTATGGTCCTACACAGTGAACTTTTATGATTTAGTCTACATAGTATGTATTACTTCATGTATTATATCTATGCCAGTACGTATCAGAAAAGCGAACGTTGGTTGATCCCTGTCGGGTCGTAAAATTTTACAGTCAAAACCGTCTGCCGCTGAAATTTGCTGTACGCGCCGACATATTAGAATTGTATTGTTTGGCATACGGGATTAGATGAAATATTTGGTGTTTTTGTGAATATAAATTGGTTAAGTGATAGTTTTATCTATATTTTGTAAAATCAAGTTAGTAAAGCCGCATTACTCAGATGTCTTTGGTATATTTTTCGTAGATTTCTAACTCGCTGTATTGCTCTACTACTGTATATCTGGTAAAGACAGATACATAGTAAGAAAATAGGCTACTCTTTGTTTTGAAAACTCATGAGATTCCTCAACCGAAGGTAGTATATGAGGATCAAAATTTCAAATAAAAGAGAATGAAATGACTTTTTTTGTTCTATGTAATACTAGACCACTTTCAATAAGGTCTCTTTATTAGTCGTATTCCTCATGACTAAGGGTCGTATGGTCATTAGAATTAACGTGGAATGAAATACAAACAATAACTTTCTTGGCAATGATAATTCAGTGGTAGGTATCCCCACAAAATTCTGAAACTAATATTACTGATATCTCTAGGTTTTGCCAATTATTTCTCCATTGATAAATAAATCTATTAAAGTTAAGGTTTCCTCACGATATTCGATATTCGTTTACAGGAAGAAAGAAGAAGGTAGATAGCTCTAATACAAATTAATCAATTTCATATCGCGCTACAATTTCCCAAGCAACCTTATGATAATAACCTCACTATTAAAACGAGGCCAACGCGTATATTCCACGGTCCCCATTAAAGACATCTGACATCGGTTGTATAATAATCAGGCCAGCATGGCGGCGTAATGGAAGCCAGAGGTCGTAACGATAGAAACATTGTTACAGTTATTGTCAGTCTAGCTGCGACCCGATGCTTTACTCCCGTGGGAATCAGGATTTCTTTCACATAAATACTCTCTCTCTCTCAGCCGAAAGACGTCCACTACTAGACAAAGGCCTCCCCCAAGGATTTCCACATAAATACTGCAAGTTTTTAAATACAAGAATTGACTAAATAGATGAGTGAAATGAAATGAAAATTATTTTATTTGAATAAGCAAAAAATAGCACTTTGAAATTGTCGTATACTTGTTTCTTAGTTGATGTTATAAAATTACTTAAAGCTAAGGTTTACTGTTTACTGCCTCCAAAGCGCAAGTGGAGAAGAGGCGGCGCAATAAATTCTGTTCTGAACGGAAGCTATCACACGAGTAGAAAAACTTGCAAGATAAACTAATACTTCTACTTGTCCTATAGATATTATTACATACATACATACATAGAATCACGTCTTTATCCCTTACGGGGTAGATAGAGCCAAGAGTCGTGAGAGTCGAAGGCCACGCTTAGCTGAATAGTGGGCTCTGATGGAATGGAGATTCAGGTATTATTACATGTGGCTTCATATCATGACCTGACGATGCTAGGATCTGTTCTTAAGAAGAGAGTTCCAAAATAATTACTTTCACGAACAGCTGCATTTATAAAGAATTATTTTTACGCTTTCAATTAGAGGTCTGAGCGCGGTGTCAAAAAAATTAATTAAATAGAAAGGTAATTAATAGAAATGTAATACAAAGAAACACTTATTATTTTTTAGAGAAACTAATTTCTTTATAAAAAAAAAAACACTTTTAGACTCATTTACCTTTTGAAAAAGTTATACCTATATAGGTATTATTTTTTTCCTCGTCAAATTTGGGCGAAGAAATGAAAGGAGGTTAGTACCTATAAGATATTAACTTCATCAGAGTATTACTCAAATATGGCAAGGCATATTAATATTTCTCGTGAACACTTTGTTTAGACAGCTCTGCCCGCCTCGCATGTAATACATACAGCCTTAATAACACCCAGGTGAGACTCGAACATTTCAAATTACATCGAATACAAAGACAAGTCAAATCGATATAAATTGTTTGCTCGGTATAGGCCTTATTTGAATGTCAAAATATACGCAAATTGCCTTTTGGTGCGTACCTACAAGTCTTGTGTATTTTACACGTCGTTTTTAACCTCTGAGACGCAAAAAGAGGTGTGTTAAAGGTCATTCTCCTAAAGCCACGTATTTTTCCAAGATACTTACATGGTATTTTTTTTATTTTTGGGTTTTTGAATTAATGACAATACGGCATCAAAGTCATCTTCTTTTATAATATAATAGTGCAAGAGGCCTAGCTTTTTTTTGTACCAATAGTTGCGGAGTTATTTGAGTTCCACTATTTGCGGCCATGTATCTGTGAGAATAGATTTAAAAATACGTAGCACATTTTATTTTCTTAAATTATGACTATATAAGTTTGATGTGTCTGTGTATCTGTCAGTACATCGTAGCTCCTACCGATGAACTAGTTTTGTTCTTAGTAATTTTTTGATTAGCCCGGATTAAGTTAAGACTTGATTTTATCCAGGCTAATCGAGAGTGGCCTTAGCCTTGATTCGTGGAAATCAGCTTATCTGTTTAGGAGTAATCAGCATTTTTTTTCAACGTGATGTCAGGGGTTTTTGAAAAGTAATATTTGAAGCGGTGAATAGGGTAGCTGCTACATCAAGTTAACTTCAAACTTCTGTACGACCACGTACAATATGTCAAATCATCAAAATCACGATACGCATTTCTATGTAATTAAAATCAGTTCGCACTTCACCGGCCAGCAAGTAGGCCATTATCAGTTTCCATCAAATTCATCATATAAATTAAGGTTGTCCCGAAATATAGGGTTTCTTTATCAGTATCATTGACTTTCATTTATCAGATCACATCGTTCAGGTACGACCTTAATTATGAATTACTAGATTTTGCCCGCGGCTTCGCCCGCGTGAATTTACCACGGGAACCGTGCCTTTTCCCGGGATGAAAGGTACCCTATGCCCTTCTCCGTACTTCCAGCTATGTGTATGCAAAATTTCAGGAAGATTGGTTCAGTAGATGAAGCGTGAAGAGGTAACAAACAAACAAACCAACAAACAAAAAAACTCACTTTCGCATCCATACTAATATTATAAATGCGAATGTTTGGATGTGAGTTTGTGAGTTTGTGAATTTGTGAGTTTGTGAATTTGTGAGTTTGTGAGTTTGTGAGGATGTTTGTTACTCAATCACGCAAAATCTACTGGACGGATTTCGATGAAATTTGATACAGAGGTAGATAATGACCTGGAATAGCACATAGGCTACTTTTTATCCCGGGAAAAAGCACTGTTCCCGTGGGAAATTCACGCGGGCGAAGCCGCGGGCAAAAGCTAGTTTATAATATTAGTTAGGACTAGATTTTGCCCGCGGCTTCGGCCACGTGAATTTTCCACGAGAACAGTGCTTTTTCCCGGAATGAAAGGTACCTTATATCCTTTTCATTAGTTCTATGTGTATTCGAAATTTACGGAAGGTTGGTTTTTAAATTAATATAAAGCGTGAAGAGGTAACAGACAAACAATCAAATAAACAAACAAACCCACTTTCGAATTTATAATATTAGTTAGGATTAGGATTGGATTTTATTAGAAACTACTGCCCGCGGCTTCGCCCGCGTGTATTTCCCACGGGAACTGTGCTTTTTCCCGGGATGAAAGGTACCCTATGTCCTTTTCCGTACTTCCAGCTATGTGTATGCAAAATTTCAGGAAGATTGGTTCAGTAGATAAAGCGTGAAGAGGTAATAAACAAACAAACAAACTCACTTTCACATTTATAATATTAGTTAGGATTGCAGACTAACATATTAAATTGTTATAAAAAATAAAAGTTTAATCTAAACTTTTCTCCACATGTGGACATGTGACGCCGGCCGCTGCGTTGCCAACTTTGTAAAAAATAAAATAAAACACGTCTCGCTCCCAGACGAGCGTGGAACTCTGTGACGGCCAGTTACTGTCAAAGATCAGCAATATTGCACAGAAGGACGGCAAATAGCATAATTACCTATCGACCGAATCTATTAAAGTGCTTGACTTTATCGGCTTCTATTCTTTGTGAAGTACCAAAACGTACTTTATTTCTGGAATTACTATAATTAGATATGACAATTATAGAAATCTTTAAAATATAAAAACACTTTAGATGCGTTATTTTTTCGCAGCCTGACATAAGCCGCATAGGACGAGCTTGGAACTCTGTGATGGCGAGTTACTGTCACAGATCAGCAATATTGCACAGAAGGATCGCAAATAGCGTAATCACCTATTGACCAAATATATTAAAGTGCTTGACTATATTGGCTTACTCAACTATTACTTATTACAAAGACCTTTATGCCTTCTGTAATTACTACAGTTAGATATGACCTGGTCATAGAAATAAAAAAATATATAGAAAATTACTTATACAATAGAGGCATTATTTTGCCGCAGTCTGACATAAGCCACATAGGACTCGTACTTTTCTCTCACTCACACACTAAATCGAATAGATTTTCGAATTTGAATTTTTACGTAGGTACCTATTGCTGTATAGTTAATATCGTCAAAGAAAAAAGTATAGTCTATACGAACCATAGACTTAGAAAAAAAAAAGATGTTTTTTTCTATGTCTGATATGAATACTTTATTTTAGCGAGCGTCAGAGTTACATACAGACAACGAGTCTGATGCCATCACATGAGTAGTAGGGATTACCTCCTCGTGTGATGCCATTTCTAGTTGTATTATACTTATGTAATTCAAATTTCTATGGGCCTAATAAATTATACTAGCTGTTGCCCGCGGCTTCGCCCGCGTGCATTTCCCACGGGAACAGTGCTTTTTCCCGAAATGAAAGGTATCCATGACCTTTTCCGTACTTCCAGCTATGTGTATGCGAAATTTCAGGAAGATTGGTTCAATAGTAAAGGGTGAAGAGGTAATATAATTATAATATTAGTTAGGATAATTTTAAATTAAAAATTTTAGAGGTTTTTATATTAGTTAGGTAGGATAATTAAGAGGAATTGTTAGGCTCATTAACTAGTTTTCAGACCTTCTGTTTCCCAATTAGTCTATGGCCAGTTTGAGCTTTGCTCAGATGCAGGCTGTAAAATTTAACGGTACACAATAAAGTGAACTAAGTCCGCGAAGCTCGCCGTAACTTGCGCGTGCGATACTGAGGATTTTGTGCATCCCTGATGGTAAAAAGTGCAGTTAATTGGCTACGTAATTTTTTTAAACCTCTAGCCATGCTATTATTTATTCTATAGTCAAACTCCCAGTTTATTGGCTGTGTAATGTTAGCAGCTCTTTACTGGAAAAAAGTTTTTTTTAATGAGTTATGATTTCTTTTTAATTATTTCACCCCCTTACATTGAATTGCCAATTTTTTTTAAAGAATAGTAGGCATACGAATATGCGGGTTGCCTGATGGTAAGCAATCTTTCTTAGTACTCACGATAATGAACTTCTCTACGTAAATTCAATTTTGCGTTTTATGTTCAGCGGTTTCGTCTGTGTGTTGATAATAGAGATGTACTTATTTTACACACGAAGATATATAAAACTGGCTACTATAAAAATGCCGACTGACTAACTATACCGATTAGTTAGTCAGTCGGCATCTAGTACTTATTATGTACAGTCAGTTACAGAGATACCTTCCTATCTTAGGGGGGGAGGGGGTTAGGGTCAGGTACTCTGCATGTGACTGTACCGATATAAGATGGGTCTTTACAGTCTTTTATTCAGGTCGAACACATAACCCTTCTTTTTCCATTTGACCGCAGTTGCGGTAAAACAGTTTTTTTCTACTCCTGGAACTAATCTGAATTTCAGCCGGCCCACGAAGCTGCCCCTTTAATTGAATTCCGCAGTTGGATTTATACAGACTCCATTTAAAGGTTTTTGTTCCAAACTTGGGTATCGGTCAGATTTTTATTATTATTTCTTTAGTTTTTCCAGCTCTCAAACAAAATCTCACAAAAGTCGATCTACCTACGCCATTAAAGGTTTTTAAAAGGATTGTAAAAATAGGAGTTATTTTTCACTATTTAAGTGGATTTACGATTCAAAAGAATTATATTTATTTTCTCTCTGCTTACGACTGTGCTACTTTGTTTTATAAATTAGTACTCAAAATAGAATACGTAGGTGCTATTGAAATAGGTTATTATTATTATATATATTCAAGAACTCGGTATCAAGCAGCGTCTGTTTTCTATGGTACAATCTCGCATCCTCACATTTTTTGGTCACGTTTCCCGGCGTGACAATCAGTCCATAGAACGCCTTGTCGTCCAAGGAAAGGTAGAAGGCACTAGACCGCGTGGAAGGTCACCCACCCGTTGGACTGACCAGATCAAGTCTGCCATTGGAGGTTCAGTAAACGAGTGCAGCAGGATGACCTCAAACAGACAACGGTGGCGGGGCGTCATGAAGCGCATTACAACTGCCCTGCTCCATAACGCTACATAACGATCACCGAACGCTACATAACGTACCGGATAGGAAGAAGAAGATTGAAATGAGTGCTTTTAGAAGACTACCTAGAACTGCTCGTTGAAGTTCTAAACAATAATTAACTTTTCCTGTTATCATTTCATTGAGGAATCAAATATCACAAAATAAAAACCGCTCGTACTTCGTAGCTGTGTAATGATCTTCTTCTTCTTCTTAGTCGTATCCTCATGACTGAGGGTCGTGACCACCAGTAGCTATAGCTCTCGTGGCTATGGCCTGCCAGGCAATGCGGTCCTGTACCTGTTTTAGGGCCAGATGGAGCTTCATGTGCGTGGTAGATTTTATTATGTCTGTCCATCTAGTCGGTGCTCTTCCCTGACTTCGACGCCCCGGGACATGCCCAAGCAGGATAATCTTCTCGAGGCTGTCCGGCTCACGGCGCGCTATGTGGCCAAAAAACATGAGAAGTCTCCGTAGACATGTTGTAGAGAGACGGGTTTGGATGTTCAGCTCCTCCAATATAGATGCATTGGTGCGGCGAGCTGTCCAAGGGATACCCAGCATTCTACGCCAACACCACATCTCGAATGCATCTATCCTGCTTTTAAGGTTTGGTTTCCACGTCCAGGTTTCCGACGCATACAGAAATATGGAGAAGACCAGTGTTCGCATGAGTCTTACTTTTGTAGTGCGATTGATGTTACGGCTTTTCCATATTTTATCCAACCGCTTCGATTTCGCCATCTGAGCTCTACGAATGACCTGCATACAGTCGGCATCGCTTCTGATCATAGACCCAAGGTAGACAAATTCGTTGACAATGTCTAAATCGGCCAGTTCATGCGTTCTACTCAAAAGATAATGTCTAAGATAAGATAAGGTTTGTGTAATGATAGACCAGGGGAAAATTGTCATCAAACACATCTTAATAGCGAGAACACTAATTACCGAACAAACACACAAACAGTTCGCGAGCCAATTTGTTGTGTAAACGTTGGATGTTTGTTTTCTACGTGAATCGGGAAATTAGTAGGCTCCTTTATAAATATTAGCGTCGAGGCGCTTGGGGCACTGAGCTGATATGACATGGAGATTGCAGAAACCTAATCGGAAATTTTATTTTATTCAATTATATTTTTACAGAGACAGGTAAAAATTTACCTATGTCACTCCCCCAGCCCTCCAACTATCTCTGCAGAAAAAATCACATCAACTCATTGCTCCGTTTGTCGTGAAAGAAGGAACTCTTATATTGAAGTACTCTCATATAGAAATTAAATATCTTTATACGACCTTGCTCTTCCAACTGAGCTATCGCATTTCAAACCTGCACATCGAAAATCTTCACCATATCCAATTTCTAATGAAACGCATTAGGCATGCGTCACCTAACACCTATACCCACTATACGAGTAAGGTATATTGGTTACTATTATATTGGTTTGTTACTACAAAATTGTTAAAGACATAAAAAAGACAAAGCTACGCAGCTTTCACCTCTGAAATTTTTACGGAAAAACAATTTCCAGGAGGGAAAAGAATAAATCACCACTAATTTGACACTACTCGAACTCTAAAAACATACATTCCTTTTTTGGCAGTCGTGTAAATAATGTTAGTTCTAGTCATATACCTCTTAGGTGGAAAACGTCGGTGTTATTATGATTTTTTCGTGTAAATAAACAGGCAAGTAGATTTCAATTTCATTCGTAAAGTAAATGAGTGTTTTTGTATATTCCGTGTTTTATTTTGAGTCCACTTTGATTACGTTTTTCCCGCGATTTATCTTATTTTTAACTAGAGTACTGCGTATTTTCCATGAGTAAATAAACTTTGTGGTTTATTTTTAAATACAGATTATATTTTATGTTTGGCAAATGAAATAAATAACATCTTTATTAAAATCCTACCTATATTTTTTAAATTACTTTCAACACATCTCACCACAACAGACGCAAACCATTTTACAAATTTGGATATTATTTATTATATATTTGTGGGGTAAAACTGGGATCAATTCCAGATTGCGGGCCTCCTTAAAAAAGGAGATATTAGGAGCACCCATAACCGGAGAGCATGCATGAAGAGAGTGATGAGTGTAGAGGAAGCAAGAGAGATCTGTAAGGATCGTAGCAAGTGGAAAACGCTACTACTCTGTCTGCCTAACCCTTCGGGAAAAAGACGGGAAAATATATACCGTGCGACAAGGATCTTTTTGCACGTGGTAGAAAACGGAACTAAAGTCTAAACTATTAAAATTTCTTATTTAAAACGTAGGTGGCGCCCTCACTCAAGAGCAAAAAGATCCTTGTCGCACTGTATGTATGTAATTCCAGTATTTTTTTTCTATTTCCCGAATGAACGATTTTTCTGACAGCTAAATTAAGAAAAAAACAGTACAAAAAGTCTCAACAGATGGCGTTTTATTGAAAGCCGAGTCGTAATAATGGCTGTAACCTATATTGTGCGCTTATACTGGCAACTAAAAAAATCACATAACAGCTGTCATTGCACAAATCACAATATTGTTACTTTTTAGATGTTTTTTTTATTAGGTTTTATTTTTTTTTAATGCAAGTACCGTGCATTTTTGCTTTTTGAATGGTCTCTCCTTTTACTAAGCGTCACCTATGAATTCATCTGGAACTATTTTTTTTTATTTGGGTCTTGGAAAATCCCCCATTCTCGTGAGAGCGGATCCTTTGCCAATGAGGGATTTTCCGTGACACAAATTAAAAAAAGAAATAGTTCCAAATGACTTCATAGATGGCGCTTAGTAAAAGCCGAGAGAAAAAATTCCATACAAAAAGCAAAAAATCCACGGGATTAGCATTAAAAAAAAAATACTTAGTAAAAAAAAAACTAAAAAGTATCTATACTTATTGTGATTTGTGCAACTGTCAAACTGTTATATGATTTTTTTTTCTGCCTCTGGTTGAAAAGTAAAAGCGCACCATATAGGTTCAGCCATTATTACTACTCGGCTTTCATAAAACGCTATCTGTTGAGACTTTTTTGTACTGATTTTTTTTTCTTAATTAGCTGTCAGAAAAATCGCTCATTAGTGTTATAGTTTTTCCCTCATTATTTGGCGTTACTAGTGAGTGACGTCTGTCGATAGTACAAAACTGTCATAAGCTGTCAAATTCAAATGACAGTATTGTACCATCTGACATCGCTCGCTAGTAGCGCCAACTCTCTCTCTCTCTCTCTTAGCCAAAAGACGTCCACTGCTGGACAAAGGCCTCCCCCAAGGATTTCCACGTTGACCGGTCCAGCGCTGTCCGCATCCATGCGCATCCCGCGACCTTCACCAGGTCGTCGGTCCACCGAGTGGGAGGCCTGCCAACACTACGTTTTCCGGTTCGTGGTCGCCACTCGAGAACTTTTCTGCCCCAACGCCAACTAGTGACCAGAAATACTATAGTTTTTATATTTACTTAAATAAGAAAAGTCTACCTATTTACCTCACTTTTATTGTATTTTTATTCAGGTAGGGATGTCTGCTTTTATGTCGGATTGTGTGTAGTAAATAAAGTTTGAATTAAAGAAAAGTGGAATAAAATTAATATGCGTGATTTAGAATTAAAACGCCAACTTAAAGGTAGGCTAAGTTCGCTCTTATTGCTTAGCAATAAAGGCAAGTGATCAAACAATCAGTGTCGAAATCAAAAGGCCTCAGGGATCTTGTATGTGAAAGCCAATAATTCGCACAAGGAAGAAAAACGACCATTTTAACGGAGACTTGTACAGATTCACATTATGATAGCACTCATCCTTATTTTTGTTTTTAAATCCTACTAATATTATAAATGCGAAAGTTTGGATGTGAGTTTGTGAGGATGTTTGTTACTCAATCACGCAAAATCTACTAAACGGATTTCGATGAAATTTGGTATATGGGTAGAAAAATATCGGGAATAGCACATAGGGTACTTTTTATCCCGAAATTCCCACGGAAGCAAAGCCCCGGTACGCAGCTAGTCTAATCTAAAAAGTTATTTGAATTATCGTAAACTTTCGCTATAAACTTAATATAAATGTAATATTTTGTCGGAATTATTGCAAGATATTTAAAAAAATCGCTGTTTTCAAGTTGCGATGCAAGTAAAATCATGGGCAAAACTATTGTGCAATAAAGAACATTTTATACAGCCAAGTCTGAACATCAACCTCTGAATATTTATTAATGGCTGATGCCGAATTCGTCCGCGTTCGTGATCCGAATACGATCTATTCTAGCCCGCTGTTGTTTCAAATTGAGATGTGGAAGGGGTAAAATAAAGTAAGTGAACTAATCTTTCTTATTGAGTACATATATACATAGGATTACGCCTTTATCCCTTACGGGGTAGACAGAGCCAAGAGTCGTGAGACTCGAAGGTCACGCTTAGCTGAATAGTGGGCTCTCTGATGGAATGGAGATTCAGGTATAGTGACAGGTTGCTAGCCATTGCCTATAAGTGGAGGAATCCCCAGTTTAAAGCCCTTTCCCTCGATTGACTTTTATAATCTGCGCGGGAAGAGAAGCAGCTGGCACATTCTATGTTTTTTCTTCGCTCCCAGACCAGCATGAAAGCAATTTTTAATTGAGTATGTTATTGAGTAGGTATGTTATAGATAAAACTGGTGTCACAAATTATGACTCCGCTACTGAATGTCTAAGTACGAAATGTCGAAGAACATTAGTTCTAAATATGCGAGTACGAAGTACGTTAGTTCTAAACGAATTGTAGTACTACGAATTCCAGTACTAAAGTACCCAATGTCAAAGTATGCGAGTACGATGTATGTTAGTTCTAAAATATCCGAGTTCCACGTATTCCAGTGCTATTCGTATACGAGAGCGAAGTAATAAATGCGATGTTTGGTAGTTCTATCGCCTACAGGCATCTGACATGACTCGACAATTCTTTATCCCACCAAAATCATTTTGATGTAAAGTTTTTCCAAGACGAAACCATATGGCTCGCACTGTCAAAAATTATCAGATCTCATGTAGAGCCAAGCTTCCAACTCTACCACCCTAACTCTACAAGCCCTAACTTAACAAACTCTACACCTTAGTCACAATATGTGGCTTGGCCGTTTCGCTACCGCCACATGGACGTAAGGTAAAAAATCTATTTACTGTTTATCACTTTTCTGTTATACATTAGTTTTTGTAGTAACGAAACCGCCATGTAACATATTTTTAGTTAGTTAAAAAATAGGTACAATTATTTCATGGATTTTGTCTTTTTAAAACGCAAAACTCTTCGGTTTTGTGGTTGTCCACGGGCAGCGGTGATTACTTACCATTAGGTGACCCGCTTGCTCATTTGCCGCCCTATGTTATAAAAAAAATAAAAAAATAATGAGCAATCGAAGGTCCAAGTGTCGAGTATATGTAATATAGAAAAGCAAGGTTATTTCGCTTACTTAAAAAGTGATTTATCTTAACTCCACCATATTTCCAAATGAAAATTAGGAACAAACGTAATTATTTGCCCTCTGTATACTTCACGCCTCAGAAAGTCGAAGTGAGCGAAATTACGACAGGGAAAAGGCGTGCTCCTTGTTATTACTTGTGTTTTGACTTGCTAACTTTATCGCGTGTGAGATTTAGATATGTGTAGCTGTGCAACAGTATACTTTTGACTCCTGACCCAAAAAGAGGAGTGTTATAAGTTTGATGGGTCTGTGTGTGTGTGGATCAGCGTCCAAACGGATGAACCAATATCCATCTAGTTTTCTGTGTTTCAAAGTTAATTTAATCGAGACAGTTCTTAGCGATGATTCATGGAAATCAGTCGTTTAGCAGCATTTGTTCAACGTGAAGTAGGGAGTTTTTGTAAAATAAATTATATAGAAGGATCAGTATGTTAAAATTGTAAAAAACATATCAACGTTGATATGATTTTTTGTATTCTACAAAATTGTCATTCAAAATGATAACCAAAATAATGTCCCAAGTAGACAATAACCGATTTATTTGTGTAATAGATGTGTTTTATCAACCAATGAGCGATTTTTCTGACAGCTAAATTAAGAAAAAAAAATCAGTATAAAAAAGTCTCAACAGATGGCGTTTTATTGAAAGCCGAGTCGTAATAATGGCTGTACCTATATTGTGCGCTTTTTATTGTCAGCCAGAGGCGGAAAAAAAATCACATAACAGTTTGACAGTTGCACAAATCACAATATTGATACTTTTTAGATGTTTTTTTATTAGGTTTTTTTTTTAAATGCCAATACCGTGCATTTTTGCTTTTTGAATGGACTCGCCTTTTACTGAGCGCCACCTATGAATTCATCTGGAACATTTTTTTTTAATTTGGGTCTCGGAAAATCCCTCATTGAATTACGTTATTCAAAACTAGCTTGTGCCCGCGAACTTCGTTCGCGCGTAATTTACTAATGTTTATATCTCTGTTTCCAGTTCCAGGTCTTTGACCAGTGTGTGTTGCCAGTAATGACATACGGAACAGAGACGTGGTCGCTTACTATGGGCCTCATAAGAAGGCTCAAGGTCACCCAAAGGGCGATGGAGCGCGCTATGCTCGGAGTTTCCCTGCGTGATCGAATCAGAAATGAGGAGATCCGTAGGAGAACTAAAGTAACCGAAATAGCCCGCAGAATCGCGAAACTTAAGTGGCAGTGGGCGGGGCACATAGCTCGTAGAACAGATAGCTATTGGGGCAGAAAAGTTCTCGAGTGGCGACCACGAACCGGAAAACGTAGTGTAGGCAGGCCTCCCACTCGGTGGACCCACGACCTGGTGAAGGTCGCGGGATGTGCATGGATGCGGGCAGCGCAGGACCGGTCGTTATGGAAATCCTTAGGGGAGGCCTTTGTCCAGCAGTGGACGTCTTTCGGCTGAGAGAGAGAGAGATATCTCTGTTTCTAGGCGACGAATCAAGATGAAACCTACGCCAGATTTTAAGTTAGACCTTCTACAATACAACAGTGACAACCGCATCAAATAGTTAGCAAGTGGTCCAGTAGTTTTTGTGTGATGCACGTACAAACATACAGACAGAAAGAGAGACAAACAAAAATTCTAAGAAAAATAGTTTTTGCTTCTATTGGCTCTATGCTCTCATAGTTTTTTTTTTCTTAAATATCTGATATGTACGGACACAGACCAGTTACAGTGTTATTATATGTATATTTAATCTAATTTCCTTAACGAGATCCTTTTGGTGGTTGATACATATCTCCTTTTTGCTCTGGTCAAAGAAAAATGCTCTGATGGATTCTGGCCGTTATTTTTATAAAACTACGAACTATGAATGTTTATTTTCTCGTTTCAACTGGTGTGACGTCATAATGCATGATAGCATTATCGTGTCATATGTGAGAAGCGGCGTTCTATTTGTTTCATTTCGTTGCGCTGGGAATCAGAGCTTTTTCTGGACTTCTGTTGCACATGTTGTGTCGGCGGGATTAAAGAATGTTTTGACAATATGGTGACAATAATTTGTCAAAATATTGTCATTGCTATGGGTTTATGCCTCGATTAGTAGAATGTGGAGACTAGTACTTAGGTAGATAGGTACATACAACTTAGGTAGATAGATCAACACTTTATTGCACCATTTACAGAAAAGAAAATACAAAAAAGTGAAAAAAAGTACATATATAAATGAGCGCAAAGGCGGGCTTATCGCAAATGCAATTTCTTCCAGCCAACCTTTGGGTGGAAGGAGATATAAGTGAAGAATGTAGGGTGCAGTAAACATACTTACTTACTTACTTCGATGGCTCGACGACCCAAAGAGGATCTTGGCCTCCGACACTAGAAGCTTCCACTCCTTCCTATTCTGCGCTACTTCCTGCCAGTCCAGTGGAGACTAGTATCCTAATCCGATCCTAACTAATATTATAAATGCGAGCGTGAGTTTGTTTGTTCATTTGTTTGTTTATTTATTTATTTTTTGGTTTGTTTGTTTCCTTATCACGCTTTATCTCTGCACCAAAATTCCTGAAAACCGCGACCAGTACTTAGCATTTAATTTATATTTGTACTTTATGTAAGTAATACTCTCTCTCTCTCAGCCTAAAGACGTCCACTGCTGGACAAAGGCCTCCCCCAAGGAATAATCCTTGGGGGGGTTTTGCCGTAATCGCCACGCTTGGCAGGCGGGTTGGCGATCGCAGTGTGATGGCATAGTACGCGGAAAGATGCTGCTGCCCATCCTCCGGTGTTTTAAGTCCCTTAGTCGCCTCTAAGTAAGTAATACTAAATCTTGTTAACTCGGGAATAAAGTTCTTCAAACCTAAACCTAATTTTGCATACACATATAGTTAAAAGTACTGAAAAGGACATAAGGACTTTCATCACGGGGAAAAGCACTGTTCCCGTGGGAAATTCACGCGAGGGAAACTGCGGGCAAAAGCTAGTTAGAGAATAATTTAGGAGCGTTTGTGGTCGATTTGAATGACTGTACATAATTCAGATTGATCTCTAGATACGGTTTCTAGTCTAGGTATTTCGGTTGGTAGTCTCTAGACTAGAATAGGTACTTATTGAGCCATGTATGAGAATCGAACCCAAGCATTTTGTACGCAATTCGAGCACCTAGATGATTGAGCCACCGCACCACTGCTTCTTAATTTATTAGTACTTTTTGAAAGAAAATTACTATAATCAATTCTTTGTTATAATAATAAATTTCTATTTTATAAACATTCTTTTGAAATTTCTTTTTATATGGGTGCCTGAAACAAATGATTTTTTTATTTTTTATTTAATGGCCCGTAAAGCATTAAGCTTGTATCATGAGTCCAATAGATACATAGAACCGCAAGCAAATATCTGTGAAAATTGTAGTACAAATATTTTCCCGCGCTGGGAATCGAATCCAGGATGGCAGACTGGCGTGGTGTCCACTACGCCACGGAGGTCGGTTTGTTCCTTCATGCCTGAAGATATTTTTATTTATCTTCCATGGCGGCTCGCATTACTGAGTACGTTTAATGTAGCATTTTATTGTGGTTCTCAGAAGGCGTGATTTACTGCTGAATCTCAGCTCATGCTGTTACCAGATGTAGGGTTACAAGGTTACAACTAAATAAAGTCACAACTTAAATACAATCGCTGGTTTTGCGTATATATAACAGAGGTTCTGTAAAACTTTTGACAAGGCGTGTTGCGGATGTATTTTTTTTTATGGAGTTTTTGCTTATATATATTAGGAATTTGTTTTGTGACTATTTGTCAAAACTTGTAAATGGCTTGAGTCCTTATTTATTGTTAATTTTTTTTGAAATTGTAAGCTGTAAGTTTTCCGTTGAGATAAAATAAAATAAATATTTGAGAATATTTTTGACAAAGCGTGTTGCTGATAATCATAAGTATTAATGAGTGGATGAAATAAATATATTTCACGTTATTAACACATAATATAGTACTAAATGCATCTAAGATGAACAAAAATCCAAAAATAAACACATATATAATAATGAATTTGTTATATATTATGTGTTTATTTTTGGATTTTTAGAGGAATTTCACGATTTATCTCATTAATTTAGATTTGTGAATTTATTTTTGTTACCTACTCAATCACGCAATCTACTGGACGGATTTATAAAAAGATAATGTCAAATATAACCCCGATTATTTTATCCCGAAATTTTTACAAGAGTGGAGCTGATATTATGTATAGACTAAATGCGCCCCGGGGCTTCTCTCCAGTAATAATTTCGGGATAAAAAATTCATTGTGTTCTATTCTTGGCATTTTTATACCCGTGTACCAAATTGTATCGAAATCCAAGTCAGTCATTTACTACATACAGTACATTTACATTTACTAGAAATTCGTCCCAGGGACGAATATCTATTTCAAATTTCTATATCATCAATGCTTAGAGATGGGACGAGTTCGTTACTTACTAATAACGGTGAGTTTCCTTGGACCATTACAAGTTTACAATTTTAAATTGAGACAAACCTCCAAACTCTCATATTCCCATTCAAACTTTCGTTTTTATAATATTAGTAGGTATAATCACACAATAAACACCAATCCCATTTCCAGACAAGATATATCCGTAAAAATATTCACGTAAAGAAGGCCTGAAGAATTGTAAAGGTCTTCATAACGCGGCGGCACTTACGCGAAATGGGTTCGTCTCCGCAAATCTGACGGTAGACTTGACACGTGTTGATTCTTGACGTAATGCGATTCCGTGACGTGGAGTCTAAGGGGCTGTTCACACTGGAACTGCAAGCGTTACGAAATGGAACTCCTACTTTAGTCGCATTCCTCATGACTGAGGGTCGTGGTCATTATATGGAATGAAACATAACGACTATACTGGCAATGTTAATGGAGTGGTTTACCATTGCCTTCTCTATTTGACACACTAGCTAATAATCATCAACCAGAGTGCATGTTTCCTCAGCTCTGTTCACACTGGAACTGCAAGGGTTACAAAATGGAACTCTTATTTTAGTCTTATTTCTCATGACTGAGGGTCGTGGTCTTTATATGGAATGAAACATAACGACTATCCTGGCAACGTTAATGATGTCATTGCCTTCTCTATTTCACACACTCACTAGCTAATAATCATCAACCAGAGTGCAGGTTTCCTCACGATGTTTTCCTTCATCGGAAGCAAGTGGTGGTCGATGAATATAAATGGGTCAGATTGTTACACAAACTCATATACCACGGGCAGGATTTGAACCTGGGACGTTTGCAGTTACAGGCGGACGCCCTATCACTCGGCCACCACCGCTTCGTGAGTGAGAATTCGCTCTGAAAATCGCATGAAACTAAACTGAACTAATGTGAATGAACAATATTTATGAAAATAATTATTTACTACCGACGACCCTAGGCTCGGCTTTAGTGAGAATTTAGGAATAAAAACTAGCCTACATGCTATTCTAGGTTATATTCTACCCGTGTGCCAAATTTCATCGAAATCTGTCCAGTGGATTATGCGTGATTGAGTAGTAAACATCTAAATATCAGACACACATCAAAATTTGCATTTCTTACAAGTAATTATTGTCTTTTTGTTTATCTTTAAATGCTCTAAGAAACGCAAAAAAATTAAAGAAATAGTTCCGGTTATAATAGCTTCGTTCATAAGAATTTTTGTAAGCTTTCTAGTCATTTTATAGTTCCTTTACGACCCATATCCCTCAACGTCTTCCGATGTGCACAGCGCCTTACCCCGACGTGGATTGTATTCGCCCGGCATACGTCGTTTTAGCCCCGTTCCCTAGAAATGGAATAACACGGATTCTACACAGCTTTCAGCCATGTTTGACGCTGTTCCCCGCTGTGACAAATAGTATGTCTCTCTAGGATATATTATCCTAACTTCAACTATAATCCTACTAATAATAGGTACTTTTATCTAAATTTCGAAAGTATGGTTGCTTATTGCAAAGCAATTTCGCCAAAACGGCTGACGAGTTTTCATGAAATTTGGTACAAAAATTTAGTAAATATAATAATAATGCTTAAATAATTTTGATCTTATTCTTAAATTAGAGGTTCACTTTGACAACTGTGTCAATGAAAATAGGTGGATCATAGACATAGGAAAAAAAATCATTCTCTAAAAATTGTTTTTGCTATCTCTATGAGGTGGATATAGGGGAAGATGAAGGCCTAAAAAGAGATGGATGGATTGTGTTGGGGAGGATATGAAGGTATTGGGAGTGGATAAAACTATGGCTAAGGATAGAACATTGTGGAGAGAAAGGACATTTTGCGCCGACCCCGGATAATGGTATAAGGTAAGGCAGATGATGATGATTTGACAAAGTCGCGAATAGAAGTAATAAACAGATAAAAGATTTATTAAAAAAAAAAAAAAACAAAACTATGTAGCGATTTATTAAAGAAATCTGAATATTATGTGATCATATGTTACTTTACCTTTAGAAAAAAATGTTTTACGAGAGAGCTCTTTAAAAATAGAGTCCTGGGAACTCATATAAGTTAGGCACCAAGTTAGAGTCTGTCGAGAAGGAAGTCCTAGATTTATAGTATTAGTTCGGCAATATCACAGGCTGGCCCTCCGCCAGGTTACCTAATTGAAAGTTTGGATGTATTAGACGTGATATATAGCGAATTGATATATATGAAATCATGGGAGAGATCAAAATTGAGTACTATTTAAAAAGATGAGTAGGATATAGAATTTGAAACAATAAAGGGAATATAAAACAAATAAAACTTTTGAATAAGCAAAAATAAAAAAGTTTAATAAAAAAACATGTATGATCTTTTCATTAAAAAAAATATATTCAAAACTTTCACTACTTTTGACATAACAAAGAAACAGGTAGGTATGTACCAGCAATTTTTCATACGATACTTTTGAAAGCGTTTGTTCGAGTTATTTAGATGCATTTCAAAGGATGTCAGAATTGGATATTTTTCACAGCTTTGTTTTTCTGGTAAAAATCAGACAAAAACAGGATTTTTAACAAAAACATTTTATTTAAATCCCACAAAATATTGTAAAGTGTTGCGATATTTGACTACAGACACGCGAAAGCTGTACAAAAACTATAATTATCTTTTAATATAGCTTTATATTACAAGGTGAATCAATTCTTCTTCTTATCTTACTGTGGGGTCCGTGTTTACGGTAGCACGTCGAGCCTTGGACCCTTTCGTACTTACCCCCAAGCCTTACTCACACACAGAGGGTTTCCTGAAGATGGACTGCATAAGCTTCAGGATATCACCGGCTGCAAAGTGTCTGTAGTCCTCCAGTTCCGGATACGCAGGGCCAGCCACTTTTAAGCCAGCGAGTCACACTCTCACATAATGTGCTCCATAGACGCCTCTGCTTCTGCGCACACCCGACATAGAGGGCTTTCGACAAGATTTTTCTTCTTTTTAGTGTCGATCTTAATAATTGCATATGATGCTCTTAAATAGATACGGCAATATATACAGATTGATATAGCTCCAAAGTAATTTCATCCACTAGGCCTAAGAGGAACCGGAAAACGTAGTGTTGGCAGGCCTCCCACTCGGTGGACCGACGACCTGGTGAAGGTCGCGGGATGCGCATGGATGCGGGCAACGCAGGACCGGTCGTTATGGAAATCCTTGGGGGAGGCCTTTGTCCAGCAGTGGACGTCTTTTGGCTGAGAGAGAGGCCTAAGAGGTCATCTTTAGGTCTCAAGGCAAACAAATAGCCCTTTTTAGCTATATTCAGCATCATAATTTAGTTACATACATACATACATCGGACCGGTCGTTGTGGAAATCCTTGGGGGAGGCCTTTGTCCAGCAGTGGACGTCTTTCGGCGGAGAGAGAGAGAGAGAGACATACATACATAGAATCACGTCTTGATCTCTTACGGGGTAGACAGAGCCAAGAGTAGTGAGACTCGAAGACCACGCTTAGCTGAATAGTGGGCTCTCTGATGGAATGGAGATTCAGGTATAGTGACAGGTTGCTAGCCCATCGCCTATGAGTGGAGGAATCCCCAGTTTAAAGCTCTTTCCCTCGATTGAGTTTTACAATCTGCGCGGGAAGAGAAGCAGCTGGCACATTCTATGTTTTTTCTTCGCTCTCAGACCAGCATGGAAGCAACAAATTTAGTTATCAAATAGTAAGCCACTAATTTGCTATTGGAACACGGCATGGCATGCCTGAGCTTCATTTTCCGATAGTGTCACAATAATAGTGCAAAAAGCCAATAACGCAAAAACAATGGGAAAATCATGCAATTGGTATAGATTGGTTTGTTACACCGTCCGATGCGACACATTTGATTGGATTTTAATCGATTAA
This sequence comes from Ephestia elutella, assembly GCA_018467065.1. NCBI lineage: Eukaryota > Metazoa > Arthropoda > Insecta > Lepidoptera > Pyralidae > Ephestia > Ephestia elutella. The sequence goes on from CM031588.1 coordinate 15,740,399, forward strand.
CAAGCTAATTATCATAACTAATATTATAAATGCGAAAGTGAGTTTGTTTATTTGTTTCTTAGCTCTTCACGCTTTATCTATTGTACCAACCTTCTTGAAATTTCTCATACACATAGTTAGAAGTACTGAGAAGGACAAAGGGTACCTTTCATCCCGGGAAAAGCACTGTTTCCGCGGGAAATTGACGCGGGCGAAGCCGCGGGCAAAAGCTAGTTAAAAATAAAAAACACGGCTGAAAACTCACATAGCCTATGTCACTAGGTACGTAGGAATGCAAGGAGTCAAAAGTACCTCTCACATTAAAATTTGTTAAGCATTTCAAGACTTATGGTGGAATAAAGAAACTTACATAGGTACATGCATACTTACATGAGCCCTGAAAACATAACACTCCTTTCGATCGATCATTCGTGTAAAAACACTATAGATTGAAGCTAGTTATTTATATTGTTACGACCACGAAATTTTGTGTGAGTTAAGAGTTTTTTTTTTAATGGGGTGGCAAACGAGCAAGCGGGTCACCTGACGGTAAGTAGTCACCGCTGCCCATAGTGCCCATGGACAATCACAACACCAGGGGTATCGCAGGAGTATTGCCGGCCTTTTAAAAAGACGTAGGCTCATTTTATGAAGGTTTTTTTTTTAAGTTTGATGAGTATTTGATGTGAGAGGTATTTTTAGATTCCTTGCATTACTCCGAGTGTCATAGGCTGTTTGAGTTGTCAGTCGTGTTTTTGTTTTTTAATAATGAGCTTGTTATATATAATTATACATGCCGATACGACGATGACGACAATATCGATGTTTAATCGTGTCGTGTAAAAGAATAGACATAAACAGAGTCACTACAAGCGATTGTAATCAAATTCGACGGACGCCTATCAATGTGATAGTTCTCTGTAATTACACTGTAAAACAACGCTAAAGAGTCATTGCAGGACAATTATATACCTACACGGGCTATATTTACTGTATAGTGTATTATATGTATAGTGTGTATTACTGTGTATAGAACTTCGTGAAGTTTTACAGATAGTGAATCACGTCTTTATCCCTTATGGGGTAGATAGAGCCTAGAGTCATGAGACTCTATAGCCATGCTTAGCTGAATAGTGGGCTAACTGATGGGATGGAGATTCAGGTATAGTGACAGGTTGCTAGCCTGTCCTGTTGCCTATGAGTGGAGGAATCCTCAATATACAGTATAATACAAACCGGTTTAATCAATTTTATGACAACTGTGGTAGGTCATCAAAAATAAATAAATTTATCTGAAAACAAAGGCGACATTTTTTTATTTATTATTATAAATAAAAAAATGTCGCCTATGTAAAGCTAGATCTTTATTATGATCTTAGATTTATCTATCCTCATCTATTTATTGAGTCTTTTATGTTCAAATAAATATTTACTTTTTGTCCGCTTTAAATAAATATCTATTGTAATTTTAAAAAAAGGTTGTTTCGATTATCGTCTTTTAAATAAATTAGATGGCGCGATGACCTGCGCAATAAGAAACAATTGGATGTGTAAAACGCAAAACCGGCGGCAATGGCGCAAATTGGGAGAGGGCTATGTCCAGCAGTGGACTGCTACAGGGTGATTGATGATGATGATGAAATGAATTACAAATAAGGGTGCTACTGTTTTTGTAAAGAAGGAGAATCCGTAGATAGATTCATGAATATAACTCATTTGGCAAACTGAAGAAAAAAAATAAAATCACAGCGACTGCGCTGCCTTGGTCATGTCGAGAGAATGAAAGAGGATCGTGGCGTCGAATCAGCCCACTTGGGAAAGTGTCAGGCAGGCGCCCCAAATATCGCTGGAGAGACACTGTGGAGGCTGATCTGCGTGAGCTGGGAGCGGTCAACTGGCGAGCCACCGCGCAGAATAGGAGTCTATGGAGCTCTCTCGTATCGGAGGCCAAGATCCACTTTGGGGTCACTGAGCCAGCGGAGTAAGTAAGTAAGTGTGACAAACTGAAGACCTGAAAGACGTTCCAAAAACATAAGTGCACTTAAAAATGAAAAAAGTTAGTGTACTTGCAGCTTGAATTTACATCACAGAAAAGTAGTACTTAAAAATATCGCTCTTTTGCGATCCGAATCGAGTGCGATCCTCATCAACGATTCTTATTTAATAACTGCTACATGCAAATTGCAAATTTGAATGGGTAATTGGATATCGACCGATACGTTCTGTTCATGAATATTACAAAACACAATACTAATGCATCTGTATATTTAATTTTTAAAAGATTGGGCATTAAATTATGTTTTTGTAGGTATTATGTATGATTTGGTCAAATCTTACAAGCATAATGAATTTTTAATTTTTAAATAATATTACGTGCTTGTAGGTATTATTATTATAAAAGAAGACGTCAGGCGACGTCTCGAGGCTTTCGAGATGTGGTGTTACCGTCGCATGCTTCGTATCAGTTGGACTCAGAAAGTCAGCAACGAAAAAGTTCTCCAGCGCGTTGCAATGTCTAGACTGTTGATGCTAACTGTCAAAAAGCGCAAAGTCGAATATTTGGGACACATGTTACGACACGACAGATATCAGCTGCTTCAACTTATTATGATGGGCAAAATAGAAGGCAAGAGACGTGCTGGAAGACGCAAAAAATCATGGCTGAGGAACATACGCGAGTGGACCGGAGTCACCAGGGTTGAGGAGCTGTTTCGCATAGCGGCGAACAGAGAAGAGTTTGCGAAACTGACGGCCAACCTCCAGTAATGGAGAGGCACTAGAAAAAGAAGAAGTAGGTATTATTAGATTTGCTCAAATCTTACAAGGAAAAAAGAACTATCTCCGCTTATAGTACATAGCAAAAATTTTACTCGTGGCTTCTGACATACGTTTGTAAACACATTTTAGAATAACCGCCGAAAATTATCTTCAAAATAACAAACAAAATATTACTGTTTTACTAAGAATTTTAAGTCACATTGCCTAACATGTTCATATTCAAACAATGGCCTCATTTGTTTGACAATATACATTATCATGTATATTGTCAAACAAATGAGGCCATTGAGTTTGTTTATTAATTAAATGTTCAAACAAAAACCATAATTTTCTGTTTCATGTAACCGCATATTAATTGAAGCAATTCTCAGAAAACCCGATACGAAATGTATCTTGGGTGTAGTCACATTTTACTCTTCACAATTGTCAAAGCGTTAGCGATTTGTGTAAATAAAACAATAATAAAGATAAAATAACTAAAGGAATAGCCAAACTTATTCTGGACGAGTGGAAAAGTTAGGGGAAAGCCTTTGCCCAGCAGTTACGTTGTATATAATATCTGCAGGTAAAAAATAAAACCGGTCAAGTGTCTAACTATTAAGGTTCCATAGATCGAGACCTCTGTAAGATAGATCGTAAGCAACGGATAGGGTTCCGTTTGGATACTTTGGATAGGTACCCAATCAAAAAATTCACCATGTACCTACAACTTTCTGTAGCGCCCTTCTCTTCTCTGTTGAGCAGGCAGGTCTAGGTCCCCTTTTTGGAGACCAAGCATCTCTGGTCCATGTACATACAAAGTATTTACTCTATGTCGTTTTTTTATCTTATGCTGAACTTCAGACGTATTTTGTTCTTTATTTATGAAACACACCCTGTATTTTGTATTTCCGAATCGACTACTTATCGATTCCAACTCTTCTCTTTATGTCAGAACTAGCTTTTGCCCGCGGCTTCGCCCGCGTGAATTTCCCACGGGAACAGTGCTTTTTCCCGGGATAAAAAGTAGCCTATGTGCTATTCCAGGTCATTATCTACCTCTGTACCAAATTTTATCGAAATCCGTCCAGTAGATTTTGCGTGATTGAGTAACAAACATCCTCACAAACTCACAAACTCACATCCAAACATTCGCATTTATAATATTAGTATGGATTTTGTTACACTGTTTCTTCTAGCGTGAAATCCTTATCCTAACTAATATTATAAATGCGAAAGTGAGTCTATTTGTTTATTACTTCTACAAGCTTTATCTACTGGGCCAATCTACCTGAAATTTTGCACACGCATAATTAGAAGTACAGAGAAGGACATGGGTCACCTTTTATCCTAGGTAAAAGCACTGTTCCCGTGGGAAATTCACGCGGGCGAAGCCACGACAAAAGCTAGTAAAATTTAAAACCATACGCTATAAATGAGCCCCCGACCTACAAGTATCAGTGAAACGCGGCACGCAAAACACGTCGGTAATCATTAGATATTACAAATATTACAATAAGGCGCTTCATTAAGGTATGCCCTTTGAACGTGAGCGTCGCTCCAGATGAAAATTCCTCTCTCAAATATTATGTCCTTATTTGTACAGTCGATGTAATAAGTCGGCGTTTTAAGACATTTTTTTTTAAACCCACTGCGACCAGATTTCGGATCCTTAATAACGGAGATATTAGGAGCACATATATAACCTGAGAGCATGCATGAAGAGAGTGATGAGTGTAGAGGAAGCAAGAGAGATCTGTAAGGATCGTAGCAGGTGGAAATTGCTAGTCTCTGCCTAAATGCCCGGGAAAAAGGCGTGATAATTTGTATGTATGCCTGTTCTTTCATTCACATTCAATCCATTCTCTCATTTAAAAATTGTCTTGTCAGTCGGAGGGAGAACGAAGCCATTAGAAAAATTAAGATGTACGTGTGTGCTCCGCTATCAATTAATAAAAGTAAATCATAAAGATTTCTAAGGTTTTATTTAGACCCACTCAAAAAAAAAAAAAAAAAACATAATTCGTTTATTTCTTTAACAAAGGTAGGTACATAAGTTTAATGTGGTTGTGACCTCCTTTTAAGTGAAGTACACCTGTATCAGGAGGTCACGCTCTTCCATAGCCAATCATAATAAAGTACCTGTTAATAAAATACAAGCATACGAAAACATATACTTATAGAAACTACTAGCTGTAGCCCGTGGCTTCGCCCGCGTGAGTTTCGCTTAGATGAAGAATCTTTTTGTGATCCAAACTGTAGTAACCTAAACTCCAGTACTCAAAATTTCAGCCATTTGGTTATCCCGTGTCCCGCGGGAATATATGTTGAAGAACAGGAATAGATGTTCCAGATCTTCATTATTTATACGTCATTAGAAAATGCTCATCAGGTTGAACGACTTTTGCTAAGGCGATATTTCCATATATGTAATAGAGTAGCTGGTCTCTTGGAGTTCTTCATCAGATGATCCTGATCTTCGATTTTTATACGTCAATAGAAAATGCTCGTTTAAATAAAAAAAAACCATTTCCATATTTCTTATAGTCTAGCTGTTCTGTTAAGGTTCTTCATCAGGTGTTCCAGTTTTAAAAATCAATTATAGCAGGCCAATATATTATCAATTATTCCATTCAATTATAGCAGGCAAATATATTATCAATTATTCCAGGCTTATTAGCTATACAACAAAAAGTTTCATTCAAATCCGTCCAGTAGTTTTTGCGTGAAACGCGTACATACATACAGACAGACAGAAAAACAGACAAGAAATTCCATAAAAATATTTTTGCTTTCTATTATTCTTTTTAGGTCTCCCTCTATCCATTTCAGTCAAAAATATTAAATGTACAGACTAAATATTTTTACTGTTTTATTATATGTATAGATAGATAAACGAGCATGCGTGTGAAACAATTATCATTATTAAATAATAAAATTTTGTGTGTATTGTGTAAGTTTAATATGCCAATGAGTATTTATAATTTAAAACGTTCTAGTAGTTTTTCTGTCTCTTCATATTCTAATTGTTTCAGCCAATCGATGATTCGTTTCTTACAAGAGAATGTTGCTAGCATATAAATGTCTAATTCTTTATTTACTAAGTTATATAAATATGGTTGGTTATTAAATTGTCTTCTTGCAAACTCTGTTCTGACGCCCTCCCCAGTATTCACTATAGTTTCTTTTCGGCGTTTCAAAAGATAAGAAGGGTTGGGGGTCAGTGTTTTGTGAAGTTTTAGAATTACCTGAAAGATGTAAAAATTTCTTACAGTTAGTGGTAACAATCCAAGTATAGTTCAGAGGTAGGATACATCTTAGGTTTAAAATAAGCTACCTTTAATAAAGCTCATTGGGATCTTTCTACTTCCAAGAACCCACTGCTACATGTATGTAAGTTTTTTTTCTCAGCTTAGTAACCTTTTACTTTTTTTTGTCAGGGTAAAAACGCCGATTCAAGTGCCATCCATGGGTATAACATGGTATATACATGTGTAACTTGAAGCTACTAAAACCATCTATGTGTATCTATTTAGGCTATCTTTGTTAGATACAACAGGAGAAAACAAATCCCATTGATCTTCTAGGCACAAAAATTACGAAATTGTATGGTTATTTAGGCTCTTTTCCATTTTGGTGGAAACCAAGCCTTACCTTTTATTTGCTAGATTAAATAAATTGAACCATATTATGAACAAATCGAAAACTTTCAACTAAGAAATCAGTAATAATAATTCAGTAGAAATTTAATCTGAATACTATAAATTTAAAACTGCAGAGCTCTTAAGTAGTTCTATGAATGAAAAATTCTCGGAATATTCAATTAGAAGACAATGAAAATAGTTTTCTATTTGATATAATTGAAAGATTTAATTGACTCATTTAAATCTTAAGACGAAGAGACTTATTAAAAACTTAGCCATCTAAATTTTTAATTTCTTGTAATTATTTCCACTGGAATAACTATATTTCAAAAGGAAAAACCTAAAAAAAATCTCCGTTAATCACAACCCATGCTAGGCCATACTTTTATGAATAAACTTTCAATATATTAAGTACCTGTACATTAAAAGTCTTTGTCCATTGAACCCTGAAATATTCTAGTCCGGAATCCGCATTGGCGCAATCGGAAAATGCGACGATAGACGAAACCAATTCAATCTAAAACAAACCGACGTATAAAAAAGCGGCTACAGATTAAAATCCGAGTAAAATTTTATCGATTTCATTATACAGTACCGGGATCGGGACAGATGAATCATAGAATTATTAATTAGTAATGTACAGAAGGTTCACTTATAACAAAATCGAAACTTATAACTGGAGTGGAGAGCATGTATGAAGAAAGTCTGTAAGGATCGTAGCAAATGGAAATTACTAGTACCCACGGGAAAAAGGCGTGATAATATGTATGTATGTATATATGACGAGGAGCAAGAATACATTTTTAGGCTGAAATCGGTTTGATTTTCAGTGCAATCCGACCTATTCAGCAGAATCAAACCGAATTACAATTAGCAAAGCTGACTGGAAATCAGTTTGATTGTCAGCGCTTAGGGTTGCAACTCGCAAATAAATACATGTAAATATTCAAAGGCGCGCGACATAGCGGCGAGCGTGCGTCAATCCTGAGACTGGCCGTCGTCAACCCTGAGGCTAAGGCTACTCTTTAAGTGCCAAGCTAGGAGCTACGCTTATGTACGTACAAGATACAAAATGGCTACATACAGGGCATCTAGCTTGGCGCCACTATTCACCTTTGCGTCGTGTCGTTGATGGGAACATAACATAGCAAAGTCACTAGGCGACAACCAATCCAAAACCAACAAACACAGCCGTTCGCTACGTTACTCGCTTAGTGACTATCCAGACACTTAGCTAGGCGCATCGCTCGCAGTGTGGCCGCTCCGATAGTATGCCATACGTCTGTTCGCTATGATTAGTTATTAAGCAAGCCCCTTGGCTCTTACCACAGCGAAGCTCCTTGTGTTGTGACCTTAACCTGAGAAATACCCAAGGGATTCTACTGCCGGCCGTACCTTAACTTCTGAATGACGCTCTTCCTGTCAGAGTCGCAAAAAGCCTATCCTCCGCCTAAATTGAAAACAGGTCTCAGCTAGGTATGTTTTTGTGTGTTGACTGGAAATCTGTTTGATTGTCAGCGCTTAGAGTTGCAACTCGCCAATAATAATTGTAAATATTCAAACGCGCGTGACATAGCGGCGACCGTGCGTCAACCCTGAGACTGACCGCGTCAACCTGAGAGAAACCGAGAAACCCCTTGAGGGGTCCCACGGCCATCGTACCTAAACTTCTGTGTGACGCTCTTCCTGTCCGAGTCGCAAAAAGCCCATCCTCCGGCTAAATTGGAAACAGGTCTCAGCAAATTGGTTTACATCCAAACACGGATTATTCTAACTCAACGGGACAGAGCTCCAAAAGCGAACAGCATTTCTACCGTGTAACTGACGATTTGGATACGATATTATTCGGACATTTGTCGCAATTCAGATTTTTATGTTAATATTTCTGCATGACCCAAACGTTGGCTGACAGATAATGCCTTAGCATTAAGCCTTCCTATTGTACGTTTACTTCTGTATTTTTGTAATTAATAGTTTTCTTAGTCTATTAAGGATTATGGATATCATGAGAAAAAGACTACTAGAAAAAAAAACAGATTTCATGGATGTATCAAAATCATCAGTAAAAAATACTGTGGAAAGTAATTTAAAAATAAATTTTGTGGGTTCACTGATGTAGGTACCTACTATACTATAATACAGATGTGTGAAAGTTTACATAAACAAGTGCCAAACAAGTCCTAATAATCGGATATTACGTAGTCCGATTTTTTAATTAGATGAGATTTTGATAGAGATGATAGCGAAACTGAAAAAAATTGAAAGAAATGCTTTATGTGTACGACCTAATTTTGCAACATCAAATATTTTCATTTTTAAAGTGTCAGATTGTTTAAATCTGAAAATCTTTCAATCATCCAAATGCCGAAGTGAAATCATAAATCCTAACTATCCTAATCCTACCATACCAGAGTGAACAGGCTGCTTCCGGGTAAGCTCGTTTCTGTCCTCGGGCAGAAATGAGGTCTACGGTGTAGCGAGTCTCGCCTCTCTCGTCCCAAGATTGTGGTAAAGAGCCAGCCATCTTAATAAAAAAAAAAACTAATATTATAAGTGTGAAAGTGAGTTTGTTTATTTGTTTGTGACCCCTCTGAAATAATCTTCCTGAAAATTTCGCTAACACATAGTTAAAAGTACTGATAAGGACATAGGGTACCTTTCATCCCGGGAAAAAGCACTGTTCGCGTGGGAACCTCACGCGGGCGAAGCCGCAGGCAAAAGCTAGTGTGTTAAAAAAATATATAACAACAGGTGCACCCATGTTCACGGCAATACATTTAGCTCCCAACATGTTTGCAAAACAGCACTTTTAATATTGTAAACACATTTCAACGCTATTGTAAATTCCGAAGGTTTGTTGACGCTCGTCGTGAACGATTTTCGTGGTATGTAGGTTCTTACATTTTCGCGGAAAATTCTTATTTAGTACCTAAATTTTACTATACAGGGTTATTGGAATACTAATAACCTTCCTAAGGGTGAAAGTACTCATAAATATTAACATCTTTTTGTATGGGACCGACTCTGAAATCTCAAAAAAAAAACAGCTGTTCCATATACATTTTGGGCGAGTAGGTATTACAAAATGTATGGAACAGCAGATTTTTTTTTGAGATTTCAGAGTCGGTCCCATACAAAAAAATGTTCATATTTATGAGTACTTTCACCCCTAGGAAGGTTATTAGTTTATTACAAATAACCCTGTATAGGTACAATTATATATACAAGTGCAAAAGTGTATGTACAGGTATGGAGTTTTATTATTCAATCACGGAAGCTCTGATAAAATTATACATGTATAGAAAAATAATCGGTACTAGCACATAATAGTACTTTTTATCTCGAAATTCACACGAGAGTGCTGCTTGTATTTATATAATACGAGCTAATAATATTATAACAAGCTAGCATTATAACTAGCTTTTTCCGAGCATCATTATCTGCCTTACCTTATCCCATCATCTGGGGTCGGCGCAAAATGTTCTTTCTCTCCACAATGTTCTATCCTTAGCCATAGTTTTATCCACTCCCAATACCTTCATATCCTCCCCAACGCAATCCATCCATCCCTTTTTAGGCCTTCCTTTATATTATCCCAGCAGTGGGACATAAATAGCTAGAGAAAAAAAGAAATATATTATAAAGATAGGAAATTTTGCTCGGAATAAAATTGATTTTACTCTGATTTTATTTTTATCATCATAGCTTTTTTTATTATGATATTGACGCGGTGTGGTCAAGACTGTGGCGGTGGTGGAATCTGAAAGGGAAATTTTGCCGCCCTGCTAATGTTGAATGGATTTTTTAACCAGATGGGCAAAAAATGTACCTACACCAAAGTGTACCTACTGTTGCCCTAAATCTGCTACTATCTGAAATTATGCCTGTGGTTGAAAGAGGCCAGGTGCTTTATTTGCAAAAGTTAGGTAGCATTGTTATTTCATGCCAGCTTTAGATCTATTATCTAAAGCTATATTATTAGCTAAAGCTATATTAGATAATAGTTAGGTCTATCAGAAAAAGATGGCAGTGTGTGGCTTTTTGAGACGGACAATAATATTACTCAATGGCTCACAATAATAGATAACACCCCATTAAAACTCCGAACATCGAGAGTCGCATAGAAGTAACTACCTAACTATTTATATTACGAAGAATTAATGTCACTTTAACGATACTTGGAATCGTAGGTACAATAAAATGAGTGCAGATGCCACAACCTATAATTAGTTTAATGCCTACAAGGCCGTGCACGCGACAACGAATGCACGGGGCAAGGCATTCCGGTTATAAATTTAGATGCTGTGCTGCTTACATGGCAAAGATTATTATATGTGCAAATTCAGAAAGAGACAGCAGGTACAAAAGTCTACGTACCTACTGTATACAGTTTAGAAAGCAGTACAGTCACGAGCAATAACATGGTAACAAAATAACATGGAAAGAGAATGTGTATCATCCTTTCTTGGTTGATATTCCCCCCTCACGCACCAAGCGCTTTACGTCCACATTCATAACGCGTACAGCGAAGGAGTGGAACTCCATGCCAGCGTCTGTGTTTTCGTGCACATACAACCGGACTCTCTTCAAAACAGAGTAAACAGGCTGCTTCTAGGTATGCTTATGGTCAATAGCAAATCCATCTTGTAAATAAAAAATGATTTCCGTGACTGCACGACCCGCACGTACACGACTTAAAAGGTGCAAAGGGCATCTATAGTGCCTCGCCCACGAATTCTATATTGGGCCATGCGATTCACCTCGGAGCTGGTAAATCCTACTGCCTTTTACTCCACTGCAACGATAGGTTAGCTGAGGAGACAGTAACATGCAGGGTGTCACTGCGAAACGGCATTTTCACCTCGAAAACAAAAAAGACAGTACCATTCAGGCCAAGCCAGGACGCTCGAAGGTCACGTTTAGCTGAAAATGGGGTTATTGGTGGAATGGATATTCATATATGTATAGTGACAGGTTTCTAGCCCATCGCCTGTGACAAGAATGTCCAGTTTAAAATACAACGTATCATGTCTGTATATATACAGTCTGTAGAATCGTCTGTTTGTACAGATTACTAATCTTTGTCCAGACTCGCACCAGTTGTTCACAAATCAGTCGTTACAGTATCGGCACAAAGAAATACCTTTTAAACGTTATTTATTCGGGTATTTTAGTATCGAGACATACATTCCACATGTTTAGGTACAATTAGTAAAAGCAAACTACAATGTATTGACTACTGTTTCAAATGCCTCTTAGATTTTTTACGCTCTGTTTTAAATTTCTTTTAGATTTTTTTACGCTTTAACAGCTAAGGAATTTTGATGAATTTTTTTATACAGATCAAATTGGAATTAGCATATGTAATAGGTTTTTTACCCCGAATTACCCACGGGATCAGAGCCCTGGGCGAAAAGCTAATAAATAAATATTTTTAAAATGCATCTAATGTGATTGTAAAACTATTTCTCTTGATATTCTTGTATTCATATAAACCTATAAGTGCAATATGAATACAATAGAGACAATTTATGTTCCGAAACTAGACCACCTGTCAAAAAGCGAGAGCAATACTCTTCGAGCTCGCGCTCGGGTGCAAAAGTTAAAAATAAAAATGTAACAACAAAAGGTAAAAATTATTTTTCTCAAAAGTTTTTAAGTAGGCAATATATGTATATAGGTACCTATACACTTTTAAATCGTCAAAAATAATTGTTATCAAAATTATAGTATGAGAGACAATCGTAGTTTATCTTTACAAACCCTGGTTTATTTTTATGTTCATTTAAATAGCCCATGTTTAGTCAAACGATAGATTAACGGCTTATTTACATATTGGGTGGCGGTTAAAATCTTTTGTTGTTACTAAAAGTAGATTTAAGTTATGAGACTCATCGTAAAGTTCCCCAATTCCCCTTGAATTAAATAATCGTAAATTAATCTCCACTAATGTCATATAAACACGTCGTATATTAGAAGCTCTTACTTAGTTATTTTTTATACACAACCAAGTAGTTTGCAAAAAGGCATGCGATTCACGTGATGGAAAACGGTTGCCTGAGGAAGTTACAGCATTCAAGGGCGTCACGGCCGAGGGCGACGTCGATTGAGAGCCTAACGGGTGGATCCAGCGGTGTCACGCGCGACTCCGCCGACCCTTAAAAAAACACAAAAGCCTAAAATAAAACAATTTGACATATACTATGTTTCCCATGGTCCCCAAATCAGAAAGACCTATTCAAAATATATTTAAGAAGTCGCACAAAAGAGGAATTCTCGAAATGATTTGTTCCAATTTGATTCGAATCAGAGACGCGCCGTCCAATCAGTCACACGGCCCGTCCGCCGGAGCTCGCACCTACTCGTAACGGGAATCTCATACCTAATTTTAACACTTCACTGGACAGTAAACTGCTATAGCAGTAAGAACAATTAAACTTCTATTGTGTCTCATTTACTGTCCCGTAAAGTGTTAAAAATAACAGCACAAAAGAAGGGAGACTCAACAGGGTCACATTTAAAAATCAGTGTATCATTCTGAGAATTTTTTTCTGAAATAATTTTTGCATTTCTGCATCCAAAACTTTGATCCTACTTTGTACCTACGTAATTTTTGATTTATATTTATCTGAACCGCACGTCTTATAAGGCGATAACTGTTTACTCGTTACCTCACACGGCTCTCTCTCTCTCTCTCTCTCAGCCGAAAGACGTCCACTGCTGGACAAAGGCCTTCCCCAAGGATTTCCACAACGACCGGTCCTGCGCTACCCGCATCCACACACATAGTATTACATAGTATTCACATAGTATTATAATATATTAGTCGTGTGAGTACACGACTAATATGTTATAATACTATGTGTTAATTTATTCAAAAACAATTATACATTATTCAGGCGGTACAGGCATAACCTTAATTATATAGAAAGTCCGATCTCATATCTGACCCAAAGGTTCCCATAACCCCAGCAGCATTGCCTCTCTGGATGGCCAGAGAAATGCTTTGGATCAGATATGAACCGGCACGACGATCACAACTGCTCAATACAATCTCTCTCAGCCGAAAGACGTCCACTGCTGGACAAAGGCCTCCCCCAAGGATTTCCATAACGACCGGTCCTGCGCTGCCCGCATCCATGCGCATCCCGCGACCTTCACCAGGTCGTCGGTCCACCGAGTGGGAGGCCTGCCAACACTACGTTTTCCGGTTCGTGGTCGCCACTCGAGAACTTTTCTGCCCCAACGGCTATCTGTTCTACGAGCTATGTGCCCCGCCCACTGCCACTTAAGTTTCGCGATTCTGCGGGCTATGTCGGTTACTTTAGTTCTCCTACGGATCTCCTCATTTCTGATTCGATCACGCAGAGAAACTCCGAGCATAGCGCGCTCCATCGCCCTTTGGGTGACCTTGAGCCTTCTTATGAGGCCCATAGTAAGCGACCACGTCTCTGTTCCGTATGTCTGGCATTACTGGCAACACACACTGGTCAAAGACCTTAGTCTTGAGACACTGCGGTATTTTGGACGAGAAGATATCGCGAAGCTTCCCGAACGCTGCCCAGCCGAGTTGGATTCGACGGTTGACCTCTTTCTCAAAGTTGGACTTACCTAACTGAACTGTTTGTCCCAATACAATACGACGACCCAATTCTCGAATAAACTCCTTTGCCTCTCTACCCCAAACCCCCGTGGTCTCAATAGCAATCGGTGTAAATAAATAATTATACTTGAGGTCTCGATACTTATCGTGCTTCAGCCTAGCAGCACACTCCGCAGCCGAAATACTACGTGAATACTATGTGTTAAAATTTAAGTATTTGTCGTTATTTTATTTTGTATGTCAATAAAATACATAAATTAAATATACATTTCTTTTATATAAATGCCCCACAATATGAGAAACCTGGCTGTGAGGGTGCGAGACCGTCAAACAGATTGTTGGAATTCAGGGGAACTCGATTTTGTATCGCATTATCACTGTTTCCCGTATTCGAGATGTCGGAATTATTAGATTTGTCATTACAATGTTGGCCAAGTCAATATTACAGCTTTTTATTAGTGTACAGATTTTGCACGGGGCTTATTGCTTCTGAGAAATGAACGATTTCGAATATTCAACACATCTTCGCCAATATCATCTTTTATCATTGACATATATATATACTAGCTAATGCTGTAACACTGTCCGTGCGATTTTTTATTGCTAATATCTCGTAGCCATGACCTGCCTTGACCTACCTGACAGCCTGGCTAGGTGGGGGTTTATACCTAACTCACAAAAATGTGTGCGAGTGTGATCTCTCCCCAAACTATGGAGCATTTCTTGTCTTGCCCCCTGTGCCCTAACACCTGCACTCGGGATGACCTGATGGCCGCCACCGATGAGGCCGTAAAAGTGGCGAAACACTTTTCGAGAACAATTTAAATGGATCGTTGGAATGGCATCGACACGCCAAGAAGAAGAGTTATAAGTGGGGTATCAAGATGATAATTAAATTTTGGTGGCGCCATCTATTAACTATTTTACATAAATTGTCTTTGAGTAAGATATTGGCTTTCTTTTCCCATCCCTAACTTACTTTTGACATGTTGCCTTAAACATTCGCCAGTCGCAAAGATACACTCATACGCACTGCGCGTTCGCGATTCATCGCCGAGAACGAGCTGTGGCTTTGTTCCCGAACATTCTATCGCCGAAATCAGATCGCGAAACCAAATTTCAATTTAGACTTTCAGCAAAACAACTATGAAAACAGCATCAAATTTTATTCAGAAGTTTTTGAGTGATGACCATATAAACATACAGACGTAAGGGATAAAGACGTGATTCTATGTATGTATGATAAATCTATCTATACGACTCTTGGCTCTGTCTGCCCCGTAAGGAATAAGGACTTAAGGACGTGATTCTATGTATGTATTGTATGTATGTTTGATATATCTAGAGTGCAGGTAACCTAACCGTGGTGTTATAAATATGGTATGTTTTAAAAGCATTTTCGTTCATCAAATAAGGGAACATTGTAGAAAAAATCGACACCTTCCAACAAAAGGAAGGAAATGAATCAATTTTGAGGCAGAGGCCAGGGCAACCCCAAAACGAGCGTATCGCATGACGGTGTTACATAGACAACCATCTTCATAGACATTAACCAGAGACTATCCTTTAAAACCTTAAATGGGTAATAATATAAACATACAAATACTATTTTTGTGATTTCGCTTTTATCTTGTGCTCTAAAATTTAAAATTTGATATGATATAAACATATAAATGATTATTTATGTGAATAAATGGATTCTTGAAAAATTCAAACAAACTATGGAACAGACATAATTTTTTGTGACAAATTTCAGTTGCAACTTTGCAGTGGATCGGGTTATTTGTTTTTTTGTTTTGTGAGATCCTTACTATCTAACAAGAATAAGTACCTCTTTTCCTCTTCATCTCTGTGCTCTATACACAAAATAACAACTAATATCACCATTACTCGGAGGAGCCCAATGGAATGAAAATTTGTCAAAAAAAAACAAAAAAATGTATATCCTTTAAAGTCTATACAATAAGTCATCTATGTCTATGATCCGTTATTTCTGTAATATTCAAAACATAATTATTACGCGAATAGTTTAACATTGTTACCGAAATGCATTACATTATCGTCGAAATGGCTTCAAATTTTATGAAATTCGGTATAAATAAACATAAAAAATACGATCTATAAACCAACCAAAGTATAATGTTTATTGAGAAGAATCTGATGCCAGTATAATCTATAACACTCGATAAGAAGAAGAAGAATCATCAATCAATACATATAATAAAACTGTAACTGGTACTGTGTCTGTACTTAAGTGATATTTAAGAAAACAAGTATGGGGGGGGCCAATAGAGCCCAAAACTATTTTTTTTTTTAATTTTTGTCTGTTTGTCTGTATTTTTGTACGCAAATCACACAAAAACTAAGGATACATCGCGTCGTCTCTTAGAACCTGAGATATTGATAGTAAATTATTCCCAAAGTACTCCAAAAAATGTTCCCAAACTAATCCATGAAAAAAATAATATTTTAAATTTAGTTTCATTCTACTCCGCGGTAATATTAAAGTGTTCTCAAAGTACTCCACGCGATTTTGATATCAAAAAGCATTAATTATAATAAAAAGTGTAGCTGACGTATAGTACAGTCAGGCTCAAATGCGAAAATGAGTTTGTTGGTTTGTTTGTTTGTTACCTCTTCACGCTTTATCTACTGAACCAATCTTCCTGAAATTTTGCATACACATAGCTGGAAGTACGGAGAAGGACATAGGGTACTTTTCATCCCGGGAAAAAGCACTGTTCCCGTGGGAATTCACGCGGGTGAAGCCGCGGGCGAAAGCTAGTTCCCTATAATTCAACAATTAAACATATTCAAAAATCAACAATCAAAAACATATTCATAAACTAGCCGTCGCCCGCGGCTTCGCCCGCGTGAGTTTCGCTTAGATGAAAAATCTCTCTTGGAGCTTTTCATCAGATGTTCCAGATCTTCAATTTTTATACGTCAGCAGAAAATGCTCATCAGGTTGAACGATTTTTGCTAAGGCGCCATTTCCATATATGTTATAGTGTAGCTGGTCTCTTGGAGCTTTTCATCAGATGTTCCAGATCTTCAATTTTTATACGTCGGCAGAAAATGCTCATCAGGTTGAACGATTTTTGATAAGGCACCATTTCCATATTACTTATAGTTTAGCTGTTCCGTTATGGTTCTTCATCAGGTGTTCCAGTTTTCAAAATGAATTATAGCCTATATGTTGCCCAGGCTTAATAGCTATACAACAAAAAAAGTTTCATTCAAATCCGTCCAGTAGTTTTTGCGTGAAACGCGTACATACATACAGACAGACAGACAGACAGACAGACAGACAGACAGACAGACAGACAGACAAGAAATTCCAAAAAAATTTTTTTGCTTTCTATTGTTCTTTTTAGGTCTCCCTCTATCCATTTCAGTCAAAAATATTAAATGTACAGACAAAATATTTTTACTGTTTTATTATATGTATAGATGAGCTGTTTTTTACATATTTTCCACCAAAGCGATTCATGATTATTATGTAAATGTAGGAATTCGACTTGAGGGAAACTCAAAAAGTAACCGATAAAATTATATTTTTGAAGAAACTTAAAGTACCTATTTTCATAAAAAGAAACCAATCCAATTTCCGTCTTAGCGGCTAGGTTGCGACTCACATTCGTTGTACATCCATTTTAATAAGCAAACAAGTAATACACATTTTCAATTCAAACTTCCTTTTAACTTTTTTCTTCTTAATTTAGAACCTTATTCAGAACTTAAATTACCACGATATTGTTTAACGATTTTGTGACTGACTGTACATAGTGAAATATTTTATAATTATTTAGATGGAGTAGTTTGAGAATTGATATCAAATAATCTGCGGAGTACATTGAGAATAAATTAAAATACCTATGGAGTAGAATGGAAACAAAATAATATGTATTTTTAAATAATAATAATTTCGTGGAGTAGGTAACTTGGAAACACATGTATGAGATTCTTATCTTTTTAGAACAAAAGAATGGAGTACTTTGGGAACAACCCCAAACTTCGATGGCTCGACGACCCAAAGAGGATCTTGACCTCCGAAACTAGAAGCTTCCACTCCTTCACGTTCGGCGCTACTTCCAGCTAGTCGGCTCTTTGATGGATCTCCAGATCTTTTAGGACCTCATCCCTCCAGCGGTATCTGGGCTGGCTCGATGGCTCGGCTACGTGGAGAGGACGGGAGAGGATCGCTCAGCTAAAAGAGATTATAAGGGACAACCAAGCGGGAAACGACCTGTCGGCGGGCACAAGATAGTTGTAAATATTTTTGCCCATAGATCTAAACTCTAGCGGTGTGTTTGCTTTGAATTGCCAACGCACCCGGCATGCAGTTGAGTGTTCGTACATAAAAATAATTGATGATTAAACGAACTTACCTGAAGTGAAGTTCTATCACAATTATACGAGTACGTTTCATTCAAAGATATAATTTTACACGGGTAATAACTCAATAAATTTTTGCAGGTTTTTAATAAGATTAATGTGGATTGGTCTGTGGGATTGGTACATAACTTGCAGTATTATAACTAGCAATTACGACGCGACGCCAAGCCACAGATCGCCGGAAATTACGTTCTCGTTAGATTTGGTCACAGATATACACATAAACAGACTGAATTAATATTTGCTATACCACGTAGAACAATTCACATTACGTGTATACAGGTGTTTTTTTTTTAACTAGATATGTGTGTCCCACTGCACTGGGGAGGGGAGGCTTTTACCTGGGCAACTAATCTCCTCCACGTATCTTTGATACAATCAGAAACAATAAAAAATCAGGTGATATAATCAGAAATTCTATATTTTTACATGTTTCATTAAAAGTAATTCAGTATTCAAACTTAACTTACAAGTAATCATGATTATACTTGTCAGCTTATTTTTTTTAATACACAAGCTGATGTAGTCTGTATACTAACTTGTATCTATGGATTCAACCAATTGCAAGGATTGCAACATTTTATTCATATTATCTCTTACATTTTAAGTTGTTGCACCTTAATGCATTTCTCATGACAGAGCTTAGTTGAATGACCTTTGGAAAAGGGCAAAGGGCTGATAGTTTTACATGCCTTTACCACAGAATATATAATAGTTATTAAATTTACTTCACAATAAAAGTCGTTGATGTTGGTAAGAAAACAACCACGTTGAAGTGGGATTGGGCGGGCCACGTCTGCCGTATGCACACAGAAAGAAGAACTCAAAATCTAACTCACTGGATTCTACCTGATGGTTATAGGAAGAGAGGGAGACTAAGAACGAGATGGTCTAATGATTTAGAGGGATTCAATAAGAACTGGAAAGAAAAGACGAAGGACAGAGATGAGTGGAGGGAATTAGGACATAATTAACCAGACAAAACCTTTACTTTGTGCCGTTAGTTATTTCCAAAGTACTCCAAAAAAGGTTCCCAAACTACTCCATGAAAAAAAAAATGTGTTCACAAAAACAATCTCCATATTTTTTTATATCAGTCGTACACGTCTTGAATTAGTTTTATATAACGGAAATTTACACAAAAAAATATATATTGTACCATCAATTTATTGTACTTAATTTTCAGTTCTTTAAATTTCAGATATCAATAATATAACGTCAAATGAAAAAAAATACAAATATACAGAGAACTTGAGAACCTCCTTTTTTTGTTTTTGAAGTCGGTTGAAAAAAAAGAGAGACTAGAGCTTGAATAAAAAAATTGAAATAATTTTAAAAGATGCATATTACAGTGTGATTTTCATCTAGGTACCTACCTATATAAATAAAATACATAATAACGGTTTCCTGAAAGTAGCAAGTAGCAAATAAAACACATGGCGGACATAAACTGCAATCAGTAGCAGATTGTAAACTAACACATCAATAGCCGATGTTTACGAGTTCAGCACGGACAGACGGTCAAAACATGTTTAGGTCTCAAGGTAGAGTCTAATGTTTATCCGTTCTCGGTGGGTGGTTTGTTCTGGAAGTTCTAGATATAAGTGGACATAATTTACAATACTAGCTGTCGCCCGCGGCTTCGCCCGCGTGAGTTTCGCTTAGATGAAAAATCTCTCTTGGAGCTTTTCATCAAATGTTCCAGATCTTCAATTTTTATACGTCAGCAGAAAATGCTTATCAGGTTGAACGACTTTTAATAAGGCGCCATTTCCATATATGTTATGGTGTAGCTGGTCTCTTGCTGTTCTTCATCAGATGTTCCAGATCTTCAATTTTTATACGTCATCAGAAAATGCTCATCATGTTGAACGACTTTTGTTAAGGAACCATTTCCATAATTCTTATAGTTTAGCTGTTCTGTTAAGGTTCTTCATCAGGTGTACCAGTTTTCAAAATAAATTATAGCCTAAATGTTGCCCAGGCTTAATAGTTATACAACAAAAAAAGTTTCATTCAAATCGGTTCAGTACTTTCGGAGATTAGCGTGATCATACATACAGATAGACAGACAGACTTATAAGAAATTCCAAAAAAAATTTTTTGCTTTCTATTATTCATTTTAAGTGTCCCTCTATCCATTTCAGTCAAAAATACTAAATGTACAGACAAAATATTTTTACTGTTTTATTATATGTATAGATAATCCTAACTAATATGATAAATGTGAAAGTGAGTTTGTTTGATACCTCTTCACGCTTTATCTACTGAACCATTCTTCCTGAAATTGCATTCACATAGTTAGAAGTCCTGAGAAGGACATAGGGTTTTCATCCCGGGAAAAAACCGTTCCCGTGGGAATTCCACGCGGATGAAGCCGCGGGCAAAAGCTAGTAACTACATATAATTAACATGAATACAATTTATAAGTCACGACAATTTTTGTTACACCGGAGGTCCCGGGCTCGATCCCCAGTCGGGTCAAGATGGAAAATGATCTTTTTCAGATTGGCCTGGGTCTTAGATGTTTATCGATATATGTACAATTTGTTATAAAAAATATAGTATCTTTGAGCTAGTATCCCATAACACAAGTCTCGAACTTACTTTGGGGCTAACTCAATCTGTGTGATTAGCCAAACTCTTTCATATAGATCTTTAATATACATAAAGATGAATTTAAAGAAATTTCCGTAGATTTTATTTT
This sequence comes from Ephestia elutella, assembly GCA_018467065.1. Lineage (NCBI taxonomy): Eukaryota > Metazoa > Arthropoda > Insecta > Lepidoptera > Pyralidae > Ephestia > Ephestia elutella. Next base: position 15,761,487 of record CM031588.1, read on the forward strand.
AGAACATTTATTTATACTTAACAGGTTTTTTCTTCGTTCGGCCCACTGATTTTCGTCCCACATATAAAAAATATTAAGTTATCCTATACAATATTATGCGTTCCGAAATATATTTTGGGATGAAGGAAGCATATTGTTTAGGACGACCCGAGATATTTTGGGATAAAAATCAGTGGGCCGAACAAAGAATGAACCAATAGTAATGTTATTGAATTAATGAATGAATGAAATAATATTTATTAAAGTAACCACATAGACATAATTCATAACGCTAGTATATAATAAGTCTAAGAGTAACCATGACTCATAATGTTATTGAAATTGACAAAAAATCTACTTCAAAATATGATATTAGAAAATGGACAACAGCATTTTAGACAACAATTTTAGTAATAGTTTCATACCATAATTGCAAACATGAAATCTTATATGCCCCTTGTAAATCTTTCCAATCAAGAGAAACATAATTGTGAAAAAAATATGTTTCTATTCAGTAACCAGAGTTGTTATTCAATTTTTAAAAGATTATTTTCAAAATAAATGTAATCTTTTCAGCATAGACATAAAGACCCATGTTGTTTAAAATTAAATAAATTTATGTAATGACAGAGGATTCTAAGATTAGACCAAAGAATAACATCCCACAGGCCATCTTCCTGAAACCAAACTATTTAGGCAATAACTCAAACCGATTTCAGTACGTTTCTCTTGTAAATATTTTTTTCTATGAATAACATGGACAACTTAATTTTTGTAGACGTCAAAGAAACGATTAAATGCTACTCGAGGAATTTAATAGTTAGTTGATTAAACGATTGAACTATTCTATGGAAGAATAGACTATCTTTTTCCCTTGGATGCGCCTGCGTTATTTTACACCCTTAGGTAATATCAAAAATTTCTTTCACAGTGTTCACTTACGCTTTACCTTCAAGGAACCTCTGTGCAAAATTTCAAGTTCTACGTTTATCACTTTCGTCTCTGAGTTGATATACAAATCATCTAGTGACCAAGTTTATATGTTAAAATTCTACACTTAAGAGGATAAAATTGCTGATAGAAAATTCAAGCAAGCGATGCCGAAGAAAAAAGCCAGTTTTAAATAACTATGATGTCTATTCTAGTTAGTCGTCTTTGCCTCTAATTGAGTAATGTGTTATTTCAGGCAAGAAGACATGTGGATATTTTTGTGTATAAGTATTAAATCTTTTACAATTTTCTCCGTAATTTCTGGTAACTACTACCGCAAATTACAAAACAATAAATGGACACTTAAAGGTCAGTATTATCTTATTTATTGACCTTTATAGCCTTTCGAACTCAGGGACAAATTTTTAATTCTTTACTTTATCCAACGTAATAATGCACTACACAACTTTGGTTCTAAGAATGTCATCAATGTAGACCACGAAAAAGATGGCATAATATCGGGTCACTTGCTATTAATAGACACTTCTGGAAGACAAGAGGGCAGGCCTTTGTCCAACAGTGGGACGCTTTAGCATGTTACAAAATCAGTGAGATATATTTTTTGATATATTTTGGGACGAAAATTAACCCATTAATGGGGCCGAAAGAAGAACAAACCAAATCATGGTATCGCAAAAAATGGGCGACGGATATACTTAAAAGACACCCTAACATACAAAATACCACTCAATCCCAACAAATTGTAAGTAAACTCATCACGGACGCGCCCTTACTGCCCTTACGGCTGTTAACCTACTTCGCTACAAGAGTGTTCGTGTTTATAGAAAGCATTGCGTATTTGTGTGCTTTACGATATTTACAAATGATTTCCTATTTCGTAAAAAGGCGAAAGCGTAATGTTAAATTATGAAATGGCGATATTAAAATGTGTCAGTAATAGCGATAAATAAATATAAGTCTATTTTAAACTTTTGTGCTTTAAACTAGTAGATACAGATACAGCATTACGTCTGTATTCTTTACGGGGTAGACAGAGCCTGTAACGTTTAAAGACACGTCAAGAATTTGGTAACGTGACTTAGAATGAACTTGTTTTTATTATTTTGGCTGAAGTTTCGAATGAGTTGCACTCAACGTGGTCACACAGTGTTTCAATGGTTTTTCAATAGCAGTGTATTTATACAGTTCAGTATCACTGCTAATATAAAAAAAAATATTATTGAATAAAACCGGCCAAGTACAAGCCGACCTTGCCCACCGAGGGTTCCGTACAAAAGTACAAAAGTTAATCGTGACAATCAGACAATCTACGTTATGTAGATTGTTTGATTGTCAAGACTTTTTTACAGGAACGCATAGATGTATCAAGTTATCATGTGTCAAGTTATTATGTATCAAGTTGAAATTTAAATCACACAAACGCCCTGGAATATTGCGGGGCATCCTAATCGTCATGTATCAAGTTATTATGTATCAAGTTGAAATTTAAATCACACAAACGCCCTGGAATATTGCGGGGCATCCTAATCGTCATGACTTAATATTTAGACAATACTTAGTTTGACTTTAAGTTAGTTCTAAAAAAAGGCTGCCAAGAAAGTACGCTGTTCTAAATTGCCTATAACTATTTAGATCACACTGATAGGCCATCGATCCTCATGCGATGATAGCTCAGTTTTACACGCCGCCCGAAAAGGTCTTTTAAGTATAGTCTAAGAGCCAGTACCCATCGGTAAAATATAATGTCATCATTTATTTTATTCGCTTAAAAATTTACACAAACCTTAAAAATAGAACTATTTGTGAGAAAATAGTTATCTGTGGTGCTTTAAGTTAGAACTTCGTACATTGAATATGAAATTAATTTAAGGGCACTTACGATATTAGGTTGAGTGGTTGTGGTCGTTGAACAAGTCTATTGACAAGTCTATTGAAATCAAATATGATTCAATGTACTTCTACAGTCCCTACCAATATTACCTTAATTTTAGTACCACCGATATGAAATGGAAAATATTTGTTTTCATTTTGTATTATTTTAAAGTCATATAAGGCAGAGATTATGACCTGAGTATTTTTGGTACTAGGTAACTAAAAAATAATCACAGACGCGGAGTCCCGGCGATAACACGAGTTACTAAATTTTAGCGGTGATTTTACACCTAGCTCCTATACTAAGTTGACAACAAGCTAATTATTTAAAAATAAAAAACACGACCGACAACTTACATAGCCTATGTCACTCGGAGGAATGCAAGGAATCTAACAATATTTATCACATCAAAATCTGTTGAGCCGTTCAGGACTATTCGTGGAATAAAGAAACTTACATACATACATACATGAACCCTGAAAACATAACACTCCTTTTTTGGTCAGTCGTGTAAAAAGACAACAGCACGTAAAAGACACGTACGCCTTTGACACGCCAGCCAGCCAGATTTGGGCTTTCACGCCCTGAATGTATGAAATTTGGGCGGGAATTACCGCTTTTTACCTTTTTTCAAGTGTGAATAAGGACTTAATAAGCTTGGCGCTCGTGTTAGGTTACTTTTGGATTATTTTTAGATGTTTTATAAGGAAATCTTTATGCTAAACAAGTTTTGAGCTTTAAAGAAACTTAAATTTAACTTGCATATGGATTTAAACGTATGTAACGTTTTGTTAGCGTTATTTAATAATTTTTGTCCTTGTGTAAAATGCATCACGAAAAATCTATTGTTTTGCACCCGAGCGCGAGCTCGAAGTGCTTTGCTCTCGCTTTTTGACAGTTCCCCCAGTTTCGGAACATAAATTGTCTTTATTTACAAGTTTTCGTACCGTCCCCTCAGAAGTAAATTCCTTAGGAAATGTACGATGGGGCTGACAAAGATGGGGCTCGAAAAAATAAAGAGAAAAAAAAAATTTACATACCTACATATTTTCTAGCCTATAATATCACAGTTAGTAAGCGCCTAAAACACAGGATCGTTCAGATCCTAGCTTATGCACTATTTTTTTTTGTAATTTGTATAGATTTATTAGTGCTTAAGTTTTTCGATTAAAGAGTTTATACATTTTGAGTTGTATTTAATTAACTAGCTTTTGCCCGCGGCTACGCTCACGTTAATCCTTTCTTAGCGGATGCCTACGTCATAACATCTACCTGCATGCCAAATTTCAGCCCGACCCGTCCAGTGGTTTGGGCTGCGCGTTGATAGATCACCATGTCAGTCACCTTTGAGTTATATATAATCCTAATCCTAATATCCTAATCCTAATATCCTAATTCTAATATCCTAATCCTAATATCCTAATTCTAATATCCTAATCCTAATATCCTAATTCTAATATCCTAATCCTAATATCCTAATTCTAATATCCTAATCCTAATATCCTAATTCTAATATCCTAATCCTAATATCCTAATCCTAATATCCTAATTCTAATATCCTAATCCTAATATCCTAATTCTAATATCCTAATCCTAATATCCTAATCCTAATATCCTAATTCTAATATCCTAATCCTAATATCCTAATTCTAATATCCTAATCCTAATATCCTAATCCTAATATCCTAATTCTAATATCCTAATCCTAATATCCTAATCCTAATATCCTAATTCTAATATCCTAATCCTAATATCCTAATCCTAATATCCTAATCCTAATATCCTAATTCTAATATCCTAATCCTAATATCCTAATCCTAATATCCTAATCCTAATATCCTAATCCTAATCCTAATATCCTAATCCTAATATCCTAATAATATTATAAATGCGAAAGTTTGGATGTGAGTTTGTGAGTTTGTGAGGATGTTTGTTACTCAATCACGCAAAATCTACTGGACGGATTTCGATGAATTTCGATGAAATTTGGTATACGGGTAGAAAAATACCGGGAATAGCACATAGGGTACTTTTTATCCCGAAATTCCCACGGGAGCGAAGCCCCGGGGCGCAGTTAGTAATATATATAGATTCATAAGCGGATCCAGTGCAAATCGCTAGTTATTCAGTAAAATGTATTACTACATGACACCTAGTATTTAAGTCACAGGTAACAGGAACTATTAGAAGCAATTACTGCGATTATTCAACCTGTTACCTTGGCTAGCCTGTTTGGTTAGCGGACACTGAGCTAATTATTGTGGCTTTATAACATAACTTTGTATATCGTATATATCTATCTTAATCTTTACATATACGATGACTATAACTGGTCTGGCTGTACGTACACATACATACATATTATCACGCCTTTTTCCCGTAGGGGTAGACAGAGACTAGCGATTACCACTTGCTACGATCCTTACAGATCTCTTTTGCCTCCTCTACGCAGCAAGATGCTGTACATAGGAGATATTTAAGTAAAATATGATGAGCGCTTATTGGTTCGTTCCACATTTAACCGTTTTTTTTTTTAAATCGCTAGTCTCTGTCTTGACGCACGGGAAAAAGGCGTGATAATATATATCCTAATCCTACTAATAGATAATATTATAAATGCGAAAGTTTGGATGTAAGTTTGTGAGTCTGTGAGTTTGTTATTCAATCACGCAAAATCTACTGGACGGATTTCGAGATTGCACATGTATGTATGAATGTATTATTCTACCGGTCAGTAAAAGCTTTCCACGTTCAACTTCCAATTCAGAAAGTAAAATAAGTAGAAACAAAAAACAATTAATAAAAGAAAATCTTTCTTTTTAGTCGTATTTCCTCATGACTGAGGGTCGTGGTCATTATATGGAATGAAACACACACAACGACTCCCTTGGCAATTTTAATGGAGTGGTTTGCCATTGCCTTCTCCATTTCACACTTTAGCTGATAATCATTAACCAGAGTGCAGGTTTCCTCACGATGTTTTCCTTCACCGGAAGCAAGCGGTGGTCGATGAAAACTAACATGAGTCAGATTGGTATACAAACTCATGTAGCCCGGGCAGGATTCGAACCTGGGATTTTGCATCCACAGGCGGGCGCCCTACTACTCGGCCACCACCGCTTCTTAAAGAAAATAAGTACCATAGATTTAGAAGACTTTCATGATTAGATGATCATTATGCAGCGAATACGAGTCAAAATGATTTTTATTTTTGTCTGTCTGTATGTTTGTACGTAGATTAGGCAAACTACTAGTTAAAATTTGTTCCAGTTCTCGCACTAAGGTACACCTTAAGTTAGAACTTTAAATCTGGCGCTGGTTGTTTCTATTGATAATCTATTTAGAACTGGAGATATTGATGACTAACTTACCCGCCGTTTCGCCCGCGTGAATTTCCCACGCGACAGTGCTTTTTTCCAGGATGAAAGGTACCCTATGTCTTTCTCAGTACTTCGAACTATGTGTATGCGAAATTTCAGGAAGATTGGCTCAGTAGATAAAGCGTGAAGAGATAACAAACATACAAACTCACTTTCGCATTTATAATATTAGTTAGGATAGTGATACTAAAATTCGCGCGGATAAAGTCGTAGGCAATAGCTAGTCTGAAGTAATTGATGTGGCTTATACATAACTTTGTATATATATCTTAATAACTATTAAGAAGCGTGCGGTTGCAGCGATTAACTGTTATTGCCCAATATTTCATAACTAGATTTTATTAAAGTCTTAGCTGTTATAAGGTATAGTATATACTTATTAGCAAATGCTTGCGACTTTGCCCGCGTGGAATTAACTTCATTGTGCCAAGTGGCGCATCAACATGAATGTGTCAGATTTTAAGTTAGACTTCCAGCAATAAAACTGTAAAATCCGTGTCAAAATCATAGACAAAAAGAAATAGATTGTTAAATGAAGCCCAAAAACGTTCATAAAAGTGTGCTCCAAATGATTATTTTTTTACAGATTGTTTACAAATTCTATGGAACCAAAACACACTAAAAATGTCAAACTTGACACTAAGTAAAATGTAAAAAAAATTGTAGCTCTATGGCCAAAACACAGACAGATAGACACATAGTTCTAAAAGTATAACCATTTTTGTTTTTATTGACCCTATAAAGATGCCTCATACTATTTTTTCTTCAGTATCTTGCATATGTATAGAAAGATAGACCAGTTACAGTAGTGTTATTGTGTAGATAGAAAAAAAAAAGAATTTAATTTTTGACTAGCCGCGCCCCGGGGCTTCGCTCCCGTGGGAATTTCGGGATATAAAGTACACTATGTGCTATTGCCGGTATTTTTCCACCCGTATTCAAAATTTCATCGAAATCCGTCCAGTAGATTTTGCGCGATTGAGTAACAAACATCCTCATAAACTCACATTCGAACATTCGCAATAGGGGACCGGACAACTTTTTTTTTGACGCTTCTTTGAAATATCTCACGTTAACAGAATTATCCGTAAAAGAATCACATCCATAACCAAAGTATTTCCCAAGATATAGCAAAAAACAATTCACATTTTTAAGCGATGTTTGGGCGATACCAAAACGCCCCTAACTAATCGTGCATTCATATGACGTCACGCGTAGAAAATGGACTTTCCCTAAAAGTTTGAACTCTAATAAATCCGCTCAGGAGAATAAATTCGTGCTGAAAAGTCGCAAAATGTGTTTAATTATTTGTATTCTATCATAAAATTACATATTTTTTACAATCCTCATACCTTGGCCGGTCCCCTATTAAATATGAGTAGGATAAATAGTAATAATATCTGCGAGTTTTCTATGAATTCAGGAAAGTCGATGTGTTTGTGACTGTACAAGGAACGACAGACTTATTAAAATCTCAAATTAGTTTTCAAGAACTGAAATGGAGACTCTATGAACATTATTCATCAACTGACTGCGTTTTCTCAGACTTCATAATTCCGTAGAAATGCGATTTGTGATAAGAGAGCAATTCCGAATTAATATACCCACTGCCAACTATGAATAGTCAATAGATGGAGCGGTTATTGCAATTCAATTACCATTCTTCAATCGATCTTTAAAGTGAACCCGTAATTTAAATGCTTTTAAAATATTATGATTATTATTATGATTTACGTATACACCCTGCGATCCGGGACTTTGCTTTCATGGGAATTTTGGGATAAAAACTAACATAATTATGTGATATTTCAGGTCTTACTTGTGTATGTTTCATTAAAATATAAGCAAAATAAAAAAAATATATATATATGTAAAAAAAATGTTTTCTGTTTTGTTAATTTCAGGATTTATGGAATGTTTTTATCTTTTTACACGACTGACCAAAAAGGAGTGTTATGTTTTTTAGGGTTTATGTATGTATGTTTGTAAGTTTTATACGACCATAAGTCCTGAACGGCTTAATAGATTTTGATGTGAGAGGTATTTTTAGATTCCTTGCGTTCCTCCGAAGGACAATGGCTATGTGAGTTGTCAGTCGTGTTTTTTTACTTTTCAATAGTTGACCGAGCGAGCGAAGCGAGCGAAGGTCTCTAAATCGAGTTGGGGGCGAAACATATTGTTTGTATGTATGTATGTATATATGTATGTATGTATGTTTGTACCGCGATAACTGCCGAACCGATGGTCCAATTTTGATAAAATTTGGTAGGCATGTAGGAAATATCAATAGAATTTTCAAGTTCGTTGGGCATCAAAATCGGTTCAGTAGTTTTTGAAATATTAATAAAAATGTCCGCGATTATGTAGCAAACGAAACCATAGCGTGTTCTAACTTTGGATAACGCCATCTAGATTTTATTTAGGGAACTGAAATGTTAGAAAAGTCGAAATCAGAGTATATCAATAAAAACGCGAGTAATAATCGCGAGGTCTAAGTTCGCGGCGAACTACTAGTTAGCTTATGTATTTGTGTACTTATAACTTACTAGCTGTTACCCGCGGCTTCGCCCGCGGCAAAAAAGGATTAATCATTATCCCGCCCCTGTGAAACTGTTGCTTGAGCGCGAGTTAGCACTTTATTCACGATGGAGCGAGTTGAAAAATAGGTAAAATAGCAAATAGGCAAAATTACAAATTCATAGACAAATACCGTTTATACACTCGCATATATATGTGTGGATGAAATTTAGTAAGGCTGCTTGCGTGCGTGTCGTGATTTTTAATCAAAATGGCGCGAAAATTTCATCGTTATCGACCGCGCATGTATAGATATATTGATAAAGATATAAAATAATAAAAAAACAAAACGTACCAACAGGTCATAAAAAGTAACCTGAACCTAATTTATTTTCTGCACTCAAGTCTTTCCGGGCGGTAATAAAAAAAAAATAACCTGAACCTAACTTCTTTTCCGCCCTCAAAGTCTTCCGGTTATAAAGAGTAACCTGAACCTAACTTATTTTCTGCCTTCAAGTCTTTCCGGGCGGTCTTATAAAAATAACCTAAACCTAACTACTACTAGTAGTTCGCCGCGAACTTAGACCTCGCGATTATTACTCGCGTTTTTATTGATATACTCTGATTTCGACTTTTCTAACATAATTCAGTTTCCTAAATAAAATCTAGATGGCGTTATCCAAAGTTAGAACACGCTATGGTTTCGTTTGCTAGATAATCGCGGACGTTTTTATTAATATTTCAAAAACTACTGAACAGATTTTGATGCCCAACGAACTTGAAAATTCTATTGATATTTCCTACATGCCTACCAAATTTCATCAAAATCGGACCATCGGTTCGGCAGTTATCGCGGTACAAACATACATACATACATACATACATACATACATACATACATACATACAAACAATGTGTTTCGCCCCCAACTCGATTTAGAGACCTTCGCTCGCTTCGCTCGCTCGGTCAACTACATGATCTTAGCTTCTCAATATACAAAGTTTAACGGTAACACTCAAGAAATTTATAATTTCGGAAACATTGTTTATTTTTAGACCAACCGCGAATTGGACCAACTGCAAATTAAACCAACCGCGAATTTGACCAACCGCGTATTGGACCTTTTTTGGAACAATCGCGCCTAAACCGTGTCAGTGATGTCTACAGCGAAGTGCTGGGCGGGGTGGGGTGCGATATTTGAAATGAGTGCGGGGCGGTGAGTGACCGATATGTACGTTAGTACTACTTACTAATCTGTGGCGCTACTGTTTTCGCTACACTATATGGTATATATAAACATTTATAAAAATATTACTCGAAAGAATATTATTCGCAAAAAAATATTGAAAGAACTTGTCCGCGGTAAAGTGCCATCTCGTGGCAGGCCGTGAAAACTAAAGGCAAGTATTTAATTAAAGCGCCATCTAATGACAAATTAGATGAAATGGAAAAAATGTAGTGTACGTCATACGGCTATGTTGCGCGCCCCGTCTCTGCATGCAATGTACATCACAACCAACTCACTAATGTTCCTTCACACACATAATAAATAGAAGTTTGAGCAGAGTGTCATTAGTCCGTGCACTCAGCAGCGGTCCGCACACCTCGACGTATCCGGGCATACTGCCGGCCGGTGCAACGGCCCGTTTTATATAGATACATTAGAAAAACGAAGACAAATTTCACAATTAGTTTATCTCCATAAAATTATTCACTCCTCCATCGACTGTCCTGAACTTCTACATTTATTAAATTTTAATTGCCGAACTCGTCTACGTGATCCAAGCATTTTTCGCCTAAATGTTTATAAAAATAATACTTCTTTCTTCAATCCGATCGTTAGAATGTGTCGGGATTTCGACGAACTTAGGCATCGTAACGCTGATCTAGACATCTTTAATAAATAAAATAAATAAATAAATAAAAAGAAATTTATTGACATGTTTCAAAACAAAGTTTTCATAAGTAGGTATTACATTTTAGTATTGAAGCCAGACCAGCAATGCATTGGCTCGGCGGCACTCAGCAACCCACCATCGAACTAGGAATAAACCTGTATCTCGAATGGTAGGTAGCCTTGTGACGGAGCCGCAGACACGACTGTGAGTAGGTGGCTTGACTTATTTACTAGATTGAAACAGTGTATAGAGAAACATTAGGTAAGTTTGTGGTATTAAATTGAATACAGTAATTCCCAAACTAGAAAAATTCTGTTTTTTGGGAATTTTCACAATAGTAGCAAGTATAATAAAAATATGAAAGTAAACTAAATTATATACAAAATAAAATGCATCTGCTATTGCTGCGAACGGCTCTCGGCCGCGTGTGTAATAATGTATTAGGTATGTGTGTGTGTGCGTGTGTGTATGCGTGTATGTATATATTTTTGTGCTATTATTAATGTTTCAAAAAAATGAACCAATCAAAGATTTATCGTTTTAAATATTATTACTTAGTATTAATGGTTACAATTTAAATAAGGTTATTACAGGGCATAAGATCTTCGGTGTCTGAGTAGTTTAGTGTTAATAGCCACTTTTGAATTTTGTTTTTTGACTCTCGCTTTGTAAGCGGATAAATTTTTAGTATTTTGTTGGCCTTATTGTATATGTTACAGCTAAAAACTCGAAAGTTTCGGGCAGCTAGGGCTGTTCTGTGACGAGGGGCAGAGCAGACAAGGTCAGATCTTCGTTTCCGAGTATATATAGAAGGATCGTAGAAAAGTTGGGTGTGCTTACGTAGTAAGGTACCCATGACAAAGAGTTGTCTCACGGTCAAAACTGTTGTGTCGGCATAGAGTTGATCAGTAGAATACCGATATGGTTTCTTAGTCATTACCTTGAGAACAGCTCTCTGGGCTCTCTCCAGTGGCAGTAGAATCGTTTTCGCCGCTCCACCCCAGGCCGTTATACAGTAAGAAAGTAAGGATTGGCAAAGTGCAAAATACACTACTTTTAAAGTATTAGGGTCAGCACAGGAGTTTAAATTTTTAAACACGTAAATTAGTTTTCTTATTTTTGGTACCAAGATTTTTATATGCGGATCCCATGATAAAAATTCGTCTATATGTACGCCTAGATACCTAATCACTCTAGCCCTCCCCAAAGGTAAACAGTTACATGCGTTAGCAATTCTACAGCAGGTATGAGCTCTGATGGCTGCATCTTCGTTTGAGGGTAACGTAGATGAGTTCATTGCAAATGTAATGTAACTAGTTTGGATATTTAGAGTGAGCAAAATTAGAATCCAACCAGGACAAGACTGTAGAAAGTGCGTCTTCAGCATGTGTAAAGGTAGATGACCAGTCTGAACCTTTGACGATTAATGCAGTGTCGTCGGCATATGTATATATTTCACAGTGAGGGATGTCAAGTTTACAGAGATCGTTTATATATATGATAAAAAGTGTAGGACCAAGAATAGAGCCTTGCGGCACTCCATAGGTTAGCTCTTCTTCACTACTAACAAAATCTCCAATTTTTACACATTGTGTGCGATTTTGTAGGTAATCTTTGAAAATTGACAGCGGAAGTCCACGTATACCATATTTTTCTAATTTAGACAATAGCAAGGGAATAGACACCGTGTCAAATGCTTTAGAGAAATCAAGGAATATGCCGGCACATCTATTTTTATCATCCAGCCCTTTAACTACTGTGTCGAAGTAATGAATTGACTGCATCTTCGGTACTAATTCCCTTCCTAAACCCAAACTGATTATTAGAAATAATGTTCTTAGACTCCAAATACCTCACAAGTCTATTGTTAAGAACTTTTTCCAATATTTTAGATAAAGCAGTAAGCACCGAAATAGGCCTATAGTTAGTGACTTCTGCCTTATCACCAGACTTGTGGATGGGATGAACTAATGCCTTCTTGAAAGCCTTGGGGAATTCACCAGTAGCTATTGCCAAATTACATATACGGGTGAGCAAAGGAACAAAAATCACCCTGGATGTTTGTATGATGCGGGTAGAGATGCCGTCCCAGCCGATCGCGCAGTCTTTACGAAGATTAGTTATGAGTTGGTCTATTTCGCTTTCCTCCACATCATGGAGAACAAAGGAGTCACGTACCGGATCAGGCATCATAGATAAATTTTTGAGAAGGCTGTCGGTTATGGATTTTTTGAGCCAAGTTTTTACCAATGTTTACAAAAAATTTGTTTACACGGTTAACAGAAGTATTTTCGTTTTTGTGTAGCTTTAGGAATTCTTTTGCATTAGAATGTGACGATTTTAAGCTTGTTATATTTTTAATAGCACTCCAGGTTGATTTGATATTGTTTTTTGCATTAAGTAATAATTGTTTGTGAAAATTGTTTTTCGTGTTTTTAGAAGCTTATTTAGAAAGTTTCTGTACCTTTTATAGGTAAGTTTCAGTACAGCATTGTCGGTATCCTGTTGTAGCATTCTATGTAATTTGTCGCGGTGTCGGATACATCGAAGGAGCCCAGGTGTAATCCAGGGCTTAATGTTTTTTTTACTGCGTGAAACTTTAACATTATATGAATTATTTTTGATGATATCAGAGACTATAGAAATTAAGTTATTTACAGCAATGTTTACATCCTGAGCAGAATAAATTTGACCAAAGTCTGTATCTAGCAAGTTTTTGTGTATGGCATCATAATCTATTTTGATTCGCGTATTGGGTATATTTACGGGCTTGTTTTTTAGGCTCGTCATAAGAATTGTCGGTTTGTGATCTGTTATGAAAGTATCCAAGACTAGAGTAGTTGAGGGTTGTTTAGATCTAAGCATTACATGATCATAACACTTAATGCCCCTGGTGATAAATGTGTGTGTAGGAAGAAGTCCGTGTAGCGCGTTTAAATCCAGGTAATTATCAGCTTTACTATCGTCAGTGTCTTGTTTTATGTCTATGTTTATGTCACCCATGAGACTAAGTATAGAAAAGTTGGATAAGGTTGTGAAAAGATCACCAAGACTATTCATAAAAGTATTGGCATCAAGATATGATGGTGAGCGGTAAACAGCAACTAGAGCACATTCTCTATTGATTTCACAGACTAGACAGTTAGCCTCATTTATTAAATCAGGCTCATACACCTTACAGTTAAAAGAACTTCTGACATATATAACTATACCGCTATTTTGGTTAACGTTTTTTAGGGAATGATGAATATTATAGCCGTCAAGTTTTGGTAAATAAGGTGCCTTAGAAATCCAACACTCTGTCAGGATGATTATGTCAGTTGGAATATCTATAACTTTTAATAAAGTTTCAAATTCTGCAAAGTTATGATTAATACTTCGTATGTTCATGTGTACTACAGATAATGTTTTGTTTTCGTATTGTATGTAGTTAACACAATTCTCCGGGCGACATGTGAATGCCTGTGAAGGACCTATATGCTCCAGTTCCAATGATATATTATGAATATTATCCAAAATCATAATTTAAGTAATATAATATAAATGAGAAAAAAAAAAAAATTTGGGGAGAAAACTGAAGTTATCAAGTCCATAACAGGCACCTCTAAAGAGGCTATATCCGGACCGACATAGTACTATTTTATATAAAAGGTTTGTTAAAAACAAAAATCTATTTAAGCTTCCATATGTAATTGTTGTGTGTATAAAATGTGTGTTTTGTGTAGTAGTTATATGTTCCATTAAAAATTTATAATTTAATATAATAATTGTTTGTAGCTTGTAATAAATGACGCAGCAAATGCATGAAGTTCTTATATCTAAGATTAAACTATTTTGTTTGATTACAGTTGAACTTAGAGCGAAAAATATCTGATTACAGCTCAAAAACTCAGAAATCAAATAGGAAAAAAACATAGAATTGCCCATTTGAGGGCAGGCTAGTCATACTGCCTGAATACGTCCAAGGCTAGTCTCCGACTCCACACTTATGGCTTTAGAGTGTTCGTTTTTGCGTAGGTATATTTTATTGTTCGCTATCCAGCAAAACTTATAGTTATTGTTTTTAGCATATTCACGGCATTGGTAAAACAGTTTTCTTCCACTGCCGGGGATGAAATCTGATATATAAATTGGACACTTTTTCCCTAGAGAACCAATCAGTGTGGAATTGAGCTTATTGTCCTTCACACGTGAGTCATTAAATTTCTTAACTGCAGTTAGGTAGTTATGTTTTGGCGGACCGTAGTGAACTCGGCCACAATGATCCTAGGCTTTCCAGGTTTGCCGGGGAGGCGATATGCATCGCGGATGTCTGCTAGTTGAATGTTAGCGCCAACCACCTCTCCGACCTTGGTTACATGGGCGTAGATATCCTCAGCTGTCTCGTTTTCAGAACAGGGAATGTTACGAAGCTCGACCGCGGATGGACGTGAATTGAGTTGCAAATCTCGGAGCTGAGTCTGTAGCTGATGGATGTGGGTGAGCAAGGCTTGCTTCTCCTTCTCCAAGACGTCTATCCTATCGGTCAATTTCTCTTGATTTTCCCTCATATCATCCATTCGTTTGATTATGTCAGCGTTTGTCCGTTGGATTTGTGTATTCTGTTTTTTAATCTCAGACATATCGTCAGATATTTTATTAAACAATGCAATTTGATTTGTATGCATTGTTTCCATGATTGCTCTCATATCTCTTATTTCCTTTCTCATTTCGTCTGACTCATCTCGCGGTGATGATGATTCTGCTCTAAAACGCTTATTTCTTGTGGTAACATTTTCAGGCAAAGCATTTTTCGATAAGTTAAATAGATCTGTGTCAGATTTGGATGTTGAAGGAGGTGTCGTATCAAGCGACATATTTACGATATTTAATATGTACGATATGTAATATGAGTGTTATAACTTACACAGTTAGGATTAAACTAGTTTGATCACCCAAGTAGACAGATAACGCGTCGTAGCAAATGAGCGTCGTAGAACCTCGTAGCTCGCATACGCAGCGATGGCGGGCGAACGCGGGCAGTGCTACGGATGCGCGGGGGTTCTGCGTAGCAAGTAGAGGGGCAGCGTAGGCGCACTGACGTAATCGCACGTAGACTTCGTAGCGGTTGAGTGAACTTACTACAAATTTCGATCGTAGCTCCCCGTTGGTTCTTGGTGTAGTGGTAGCGTTTCGCTTGCGGGTTTCAAACGTCGCAGGTTCAAATCCGGCCACCAATAAAATTTCGCACCAAATTTTATTTTCAAAGACGAATTAGTAAATTATTACTATCTCACTCGCGACACGCCCAGTAGGAGGAGCTAGTCCATATGTAGACCACGAGAGGAAGCGAGAATTGAAATTTGAGAAATTAGCCAATAGTGATTTTTGAATTTAATTTAAAGTTGCACAGAATGACACACGACTGTTCGCGGTGAATGCCCGGCGGCGAGAGGATCCCAATCTGTCTCAATTTAAACGCACTGTTCTATCTATTTTAGATGATCTTTAAATAATGTTAGTTAATAATATCGTATATTCAAACTTAACCCTTTTGTTAGCTGTTGTTTTTAATAATTTTAGTTAAATGCACAATTTATTTTGTATAACTGTGTACACTCTAGTGGATTGCAGATTAGTTGCAATAACATCTGTTATTTAGATTTAGATTTTTATTGTCTGTAATCTGTTTGTGTGCCTTAAAAAAAATAAAATAAAATAAAATAAAAATAGAAGTAGTGGGAAGGCTGTCGTAACGTCACTTTGACGTAACGTCACTTTGACGTTGACGTAATGTCAATTTGACATGACGTCTATTTTGTCAAATGATAGATGGCGTTACTATAATTGGTATCCCATGCCCACGGGAACCATTTTTTCCGGGATAAAAAGTAGCCTATGTGCTATTCCAGGTTATTATCTACATCTGTACCAAAGGGCATGTTGTATAGCAGGCTATATCATGAGCAGTTCCCCAAAAATCAGAAATAATATCAAAAACCGATTGAGACTATCATATATTTGTTTTTTCGTTATCTTGTTATGGTATAAAAATACATTTAATATCGCTTAATATCGTATAATGGCGATACTGCCATGGCGCCCGTACGTATGTTCAGAAATTATGATACAGAAAATCAGATACATGCTCGATATTTTCATTATATTTTAGAAAATTAATTAAAGTAAATGTTCCAAACACATGTTACATGCAATATCACAAAAACATATGTGTATTTCACATAAATAGATGAATAATATATAAAATAAATAATTCTTTCGCGCGGGCAGGTATGTATTAAAAGTACATTTTTGAACGTACCGGAAATCGGAACTATCTGTCTAATGAAGCGCGTCAACGTCAAATCATAATAGATGTCGGCCATTTTGGCGGAACTCGCCTAACCTTCATTACGATTTTGTTAACTAAATATAACATAGAAAGGCTACGAATTTATCTCGATTTACTTATAAGGCATTGATCCTGACCCAAAAATGAAAAGTTCAGACAGGTGCTTATGATATAGCCGACTCGGGGATACATTTTGTGCAACAACCCCTTTCATCGAAATCCGTCCAGTAGATTTTGCGTGATTGAGTAACAAACATCCTCACAAACTCACAAACTCACATCCAAACTTTCACATTTATAATATTAGTATGGAGTATGGATTACATTTATAAAAATATTTCTCGAGAGAACATTCTTCGCGAAAAAATATTGAAAGAACTTGTCCGCGGTAAAGTGTTATCTCGTGGCAGGCCGTGAGAACTAAAGGCAAGTATTTAATTAAAGCGCCATCTAATGACAAATTAGATGTAATGGAAAAAATGTAGTGTACCTCATACGGCTATATTGCGCGCCCCGCTTCTGCACGCAATGTACATCACAACCAACAGACTAATGTTCCTTCACACACATAATATATAGAAGTTTGAGCAGAGTGCCATTAGTCTGTGCACTCATCAGCGGTCCGCACACCTCGACGTATCTGGCATACTGCCAGCTGGTGCAACGGCCCGTTTTATATCGAAGTAGTGGGGAGGCTATCGTAACGTCACTTTGACGTAACGTCACTTTGACGTAACGTTACTTTGACGTAACGTCATTTTGACATGACGTCTATTTTGTCAAATAATAGATGGCGTTACTACAATTGGTATCCCATGCCCACGGGAACTATTTTTTTCGGGATAAAAAGTAGCCTATGTGCTATTCCAGGTCATTATCTACCTCTGTACCAAATTTCATCGAAATCCGTCCAGTAGATTTTGCGTGATTGAGTAACAAACATCCTCACAAACTCACATCCAAACTTTCACATTTATAATATTATATTGTTAGCTGACTGAAGATTTGAAAGAAGAACAAGTTGTCAAGATGCAGTATGAAGCCCTTAAGTCATCAGTAGTCTGTGGTAGACTCCATCAGCGATGGGTTGTGATGGTTGTTTAGTGCGCGTAGCTTTACATAATGTTTATGTGATCTATTGTGTTTCCATGTATAAAGTGTAGAAATATGATCCATGTATTATAAAAGGGGTTTGTAAACATAAATCTACGAGTTTTATTCAGAGTAGATAAGATCAGAAGTGCGATTCAAATCATTCATATTAAAACCGCGCCAAATCACGGATCAATTTTTCCTTGGAAAATGGAACGTGTTTTGTTTTTCTTAAATATTTGAATTTTCGTGACCATCGCGATTCTTTTTTTTAGAATTGGGTTTACGCTGTACGATGTTCTTATTTTTTCCATGGTCTTTATTAGTTTGAGTTTTAGCGCACTTTTCATGTTACTTATTTTGAAATATTTAAAGAAATGAATGTTGGATAGTGAGTGAATTGAGATTGACAATTCAATTATTATGAAAATCAATTTGTGCGTAGTATGCATAGTTGCATACAAATAAGTTTTGCAATAGTTGTGGTTGGATAGATATTACCACATGACGAGACCCGTAAATTGCGTTTGATTTTAAATTCACCATCACAACCTTACGCTGGAAGATACATGCCACCACCACTACCACGCCATCCGTGGTGTGTTGGTACATACAGGATTATGGACGAAGTCATATAGAAACTTCGTGATGTTGTTCGTTGACGGTACGAATAGGATTGTTGGTGTACTAGTACATAATATCTTTGATTAAAGTAAGATCGAAACATTATTACATTTCACACGAAGGTTTTAAATGTGATTTGTTTAGTGTGCAGAGGTAGATTGCTTACGTTGAGATGCTGTAAGACGTGTTTGAACGATTGGGTGATCAATTACTGATCATGTACAAATTTTAAACTTTATTTTGTTATTTTGTTTTGGCGAATGAATTGAGATTAGACCTTAAGGTCAGTGATTATTTGATAGTCATCATGCGTGATAATAAATTCGCCACGTAATGTTAAGTAGTATGTCTTATATTTTAATATTGTCGATAGTTATCTACCGATGCAAAATTACAATCAGAATGTTTGAGGTTTTGTCGGTTTAATTAAAACAAAAGTGCACCAACTATCAGCAATCCTGTTTGTTCGTCTTAGCGCTATACAATGTATGGCTTGATGCGGCGATTACAACTAATCGCTAGACTAGTTTTAGATTTTGGTAACTGACTGAGCAATATTTGGTCTGATAGAGGTCAGTAAGGCCGAGTGGTAAGAACATGAAAGCCGTAGTGCTTCCATGAAATTACAAAACTAACGAATATCGGTAAGTTCTCCAATTTTTGGGGATGTTGAGCTACTTTTATGAGTACATTGCAATGCAAGGCGTATTCGCGAGATGAGTGGAGAAAACGGCTCCTATTTTAAATTTCTTGGAAATTGAGGTAAACTACTCAAGGTTCGACTTTCTATGAAAGGCTGGTGGAGCTCACTCTAATTTTACTAAGCAGTTACTGACGGGCATTGAGGAAACTGTTTCCATTTTAAGATTTAGATAAAGATTTGGATAATGTACCTCCTGACAGAGTTATCGCTGATTTTTAAGAAGAGGAAGAGCGACCGAGCTATTTGTCGTTGTTGTGTCGACAATAATGATGTATTGTTAACCTTAACTGTGTACTTTTTCTGTTGACAGTTTTGTTTTGGTCAGTAAAGGTTCCCTAAGCACTGGGAAGAAGTATCCTGGAATGTGTGGCCCCTACAAGGTCAAGCGCGCGCCGCCACATCATCGGTACAAGATCGATTGGTTGGCTGGCTCCTACGAGATGAACTGTCCTGAGGCAGCTGCTGAACACATGGTGCAGAAGCAGCTCCTGGCCCTGACAATATGGCCGTGGCCCCGACAATGAGGCCGTTGACCCCGACAATGTGGTCATTGCCCGACCTTGTGGCATCTGTTGGCTCCGAAAATGTAGCCGTAGCTCCGACACTGTAGCCGTTGACCCCGACAATGTGGTCGTTGACCCCGACAATGTGGCATTCGTAGTTGCTGAAGACGAAAAGTCTGAAGCATTTATTGGTCCCTATATAGAGGTACCTGTGTGAGATCGATCTGTTGGCCGGCTGACCTGAGAGAGCTGCTGAAGACACATGGGCGGAGGTGGATCTTGGCCCCGACAGTGTGGCCGTTGACCCCGACAATGTGGTCATTGCCCTGACACTGTGGCACCCATTGGCTCCGACATCGTAGCCGTTGCCCCGACAATGTGGCATTCCTTGACCCCGACAATGTGGTATTCCTTTACCCCGACAATGTGGTCATTGGCCCCGACCATGTGGCCGCTGCCCTGACATCGTGGCACTATTTGATTTTCTGTTCTAATGTTGTCATAACATTGTCGTTGACATATAAAATTGTCAATGCTAATGTTATTTTCTTTCAGCTATTTATTAACTGCCTGTTTTAATGCCAAACATTGTCGTTGACGGTTGATATCCGTATCTCCGTCAATGCTAATGTTATTTCCTTTCAGCTATTCAACGCTTGTATTAATGTCTGTCATAACATTGCCGTTGACATATTGGATTGTCAATGCTAATGTTATTTCCTTTCAGCTATTTATTAACTGCCTCTTTTAATGTCATAACATTACCGTTGAGATATTGAATCGTCAATGCTTATGTTATTTCCTTTCAGCTATTTATTAACTATTTGTATTAATGTCATAACATTGCCGTTTACATATAAAAATGTCAATGCTAATGTTACAGCTATTTATTAACTGTCTGTGTAAATGTCATACAACATGTCATCATACAACATTGTCGTTGACAGTTGATATCCGTATCTCCGTCAATGCTGATGTTATATTTCCTTTTCAGCATGCTAATACGATTTTATTTTTGAAATGTTAACACTGTTTACTTTTCAGCATGCTAAGTATATGATTTTGTTTGTGGAATGTTAATGCTACTTCCTTTCAGCACGCTAAAGATTTTATTTCTAGGATGTTAATGTTATTTACTTTTCAGCATGCTAATACGATTTTATTTCTGAAATGTTAATGCTTTATACTTTTCAGTATGCTAATATGATTTTCATCTAGAATGTTAATGATCTATCCTTTTCAGCATGCTAATACGTTTTTCCATCTAGATTGTTAATGCTATTTACTTTCCATCATGCTAATACGATTTTGTTTGTGGAGTGTTCATGCTATTTCCTTTTTAGCATGCTAATGATTTTATTTTCTGAATGTTAATGATGATTACTTTTCAGCATGCTAATAAGATTTTCGATCTAGAATGTTAATGCTATTTCCTTTTCAGCATGCTAATACTATTTTGTTTGTGGAATGTTAATGATATTTCCTTTTCAGCATGCTAATGATTTTATTTCTGGGATGTTAATGTTATTTACTTTTCAGCATGCTAATGCGATTATCTTTCTGGAATTTTAATGCTGTTTACTTTTCAGCATGCTAATATGATTTACTTTCCAGAATGCTAATGCAATTTTCTTGCCAGAATGTTATTGTGATTTTATGTCCCTTGTCTGTTGTGTGTTCAATATTCTGGTCTTGTCACAGTTGATAACTGAATTAGCATTTAGAGCATTTCCTTTGAAATGTGATAAGTTTAGTTGCAAATGTTAAAAGTTGATGTTTAACAATTTACAGTCATAACGTTTCTTAATAGAATAGAATAGAATAAAAATTTATTTGACACAAACTAAAACACACACAGGTTATTTACAATACATTCAGCATTGGTATATATAAGATAAAAATAATTTAATACTATATAAACATCATGTGTGCGTTGCAGCAGTTCAAAAAGGTCATGACTCAGCTAATAACCTTACTCACAGCATAAATACTGTCAGCAAAGCACTGGTATTCTGTCATAACCTATCTGACGAACGAACTTAAAAAAACAATAGAACTGGACACACAAGTAGATACAGCACAGTGTAGAAAACAGATTAATAAATAGTACATCTAAGGGGAAGCAATAATAAAATAAATGCATCAGCGCCATACTAAACTGTAAAATATGATTAGACATTAGATAGCAAAATCCGCCACCGACCAATCATGTGGTAATTCTATTTTCTGTTTGTTTAAAAGAATGATAGGAAGATGATAGGTGCCTTATGGGAGGAGGGATGTTGTTCCAACATTTGGTTGATAAGTAGCGGAAACTGCCAGCAAAAGCCGCTGTCTTATGACAATAATTCACCAATGTGTTGCGCCTACTTCTGGTGCCGTACCGACTATGAAAGGCAGATTTCCTCAACTTCGAGTAAAGATACGCAGGTTTCTTAAAGTTGATGACATCAAACAAGAGGGTGGCGAGGTGCAAATGTCTGCGTGAGGCCATGTTTAGGTTAGCAGCTGAATTTAGATAAGGAGTAATCCGGCTCCTTGGAGGTATGGTGTAACAGAATCGGCAACATGCATTCTGAATCCTTTGAACAAGGCGACGTGTTTTAGCTAACAAACGAGGTCCGTAGATTAAATCTCCGTAGTTAAGACGTGAAAGAACCAAGGACTCACAAAGCATGAGTCGAACTTTCTCACTCAAAAGATGCCGGACACGATATAACATCTTAAGCCTATAGAAACATGACCTCACGAGATTTTGAATATGCCTTTCAAACCGCAGCTGGCTGTCCATCAGCACACCCAGATTCTTCACCTCCTCAACTCTCTCAATACGTTCATTAAGAACTTCAACAGATGGACTTGTGCTCACAATTTTTGAAATCTGTTGCCTTGAGCCAAGAATGACATATTTCGATTTGCTAGGATTTAGCACGAGTCCATTTGTTTCAGCCCATTTTGCGACACAATCTAAATCATTATTAATGTTTGAAATAGCAGTATCAAAGTTTTCAGGCTTATCAGAAACGTAAAGTTGAACGTCATCTGCATACAGATGGTATTTGCAGTTTTTGATTGAATGTACAAGATCTGCTCCATATATTATAAACAATAGGGGGCCAAGTATGGATCCTTGGGGAACGCCACGGTCAATTGGTTTAACATCAGAAAATACAACACTGCCATCATCTTTTTTTATTTTTACACACTGAGTGCGGCCCGTAAGATAACTACTAAACCAAGCCATTGAGTTGTGATCCGCACCATAGTATGACAATTTAGAAAGTAATAATGGAATAAGTATGCTGTCAAAAGCGCGAGAAAAATCTAACAGTACTAGGCAGGTACCATTACCGGAGTCTTGTTCCGCCAGTATATTATCGTATATTATTATATAATTTAATGTTTTCTTTTTGATCTGAAATGACCAATTTGACAATGGAATGATAAATATTGGACCATTGGATCCTTGCCTATGGATGATGATTAATATTGATCTTCTCTCATACTTAGAAGGACCTAATTTCACCTAGTGGAGATTAAGCTGACGAGGACGTTCAGCTGTCAGGAACGGCCGTGTTAGCTGACTGAAGATTTGAAAGAAGAACAAGTTGTCAAGATGCAGTATGAAGCCCTTAAGTCTTGAGTAGTCTGTGGTAGACTCCATCAGCGATGGGTTGTGATGGTTGTTTAGTGCGCGTAGCTTTACATAATGTTTATGTGACCTATTGTGTTTCCATGTATAAAGTGTAGAAATATGATCCATGTATTATAAAAGGGGTTTGTAAACATAAATCTACGAGTTTTATTCAGAGTAGATAAGAATATATAGTATATATATATATAGTATATATAGTATATAGTATATAGTATATAATATACTAGCTTTTGCCCGCGGCTTCGCCCGCGTGAATTTCCCACGGGAACAGTGCTTTTTCCCGGGATAAAAAGTAGCCTATGTGCTATTCCAGGTCATTATCTACCTCTGTACCAAATTTCATCGAAATCCGTCCAGTAGATTTTGCGTGATTGAGTAACAAACATCCTCACAAACTCACATCCAAACTTTCGCATTTATAATATTAGTATGGATAGTATATAGTATATAGTATATAGTATATAGTATATAGTATATAGTATATAGTATATAGTATATAGTATATAGTATATAGTATATAGTATATAGTATATAGTATATAGTATATAGTATATAGTATAAGTATGGAAGTATGGATAAGAGTTCAAAATTTAAAAGTCACTTATAAAAGAAAAAAAAGTAGGTAATTAAAAGGGCGCAAAAAGTAAAGAATTTTTTTTTTAAAAATGAAAATACTCTCAAAATGCTATCAATATTGTCTTCATAGAGACATATGAAACCTGGAAATGTCTGAATGTCTGAATGCTATTATTATAGCAGCTAGCTACAGTGTCAGATATCTAGACTAACTTTACACCCGGCGTCGGCCGTGCGCCTGAGATCCCCAGTGATGTTGTTAAGATGGCTACATACGGGTACAAAACTGGGCGAACATCACTGTGAGTGTTTTTGTGAAATAAAATGTGATGTAGATTTTAATTTTTTACTAATGTTAAATAACATAGTTTAACGATGCTGTGTATTTACCTAGTAAAAAGTCAAAATATTCTTATTTTTTTTTTCCGAAATGAATAAGCCGTGGTGTTCCAGATGAAATTATTTTACTAGTGTACCAAATTTCATCGAAATCAAGTAGACTTTGTATGATTGAGTAACAAATATCCACACATTTACCCAAACTGTTGCATTTATAATAAGTAAGCTACAAAAAATAACACTTGTACTTTCAAAGAGTAGACAAACAAGAAAATGGGCGAACAAGGAATTTAGACAGCGGTTCATCGGATAAATGGTCATAACAGACCGATACACTTTTAACATTCTTACTTATTTTCGGATTTTTCAGCATCTCAGATGCAATTAGTACTAAAGTACTCTCTATATATGCCGTAGGGAGGACGGAAGATGGGGCCGAAAGTTACTGAACTGGAGACCCTGGATGGGACGCAGAAAACAAGGCAAACCAGCTGCCCGTTGGAGTGACGACATCACCTTAGTAGGAGGCCCATTATGGAAAAAGATTGCACAAGACCGAGAAGCTTGGCGTGCATTAGAGGAGGCTTATGTCCTGCAGTGGATCAATTAAGCTGGAAAAGAAGAAGACGACTCTCATATAGAAATGAGATATGGTGAAAAAATTCCATGCGAGCAGGACTTGAACCCGCGCCCAGGTCTTTATACGACCTTGCTCTTCCAACTGAGCTATCGCATTTCAATCCTGCACATCGAAAATATTCACCTTATCTAATTTCTATATGAGAGTACTTTAACATTCTAACTTTTTATAAGTTACCTACTGCTTGCATATGGCTCTAGTTCGACGTTATGAAAGCCCGTATACACCCACAAAACTATCTCGAGAACTATAATATCAAACGAAGTGTAAGATTAATGCACAGAGACGACAGATCTTTGTATGCAGCATCGAATAGTGCTCGGTTACTGTTACAGTACAGTAAACTGCATCACACTCGTAATACGGCGAATTTGAAATGAATTTGCCTTGTTTGATATGCAGTTGATTGTACGTATAAATACTCGAGTTTAGAGCTTTATTTTCTACACAACAGTGTCTAACATCGGTATCAGAATTTTTTCAAGTTGCGTAAAGGCATCTGACATGACTGAGAAACTAGTAATAGTCAGATTTTCTCATTATGTTTCCTTCAATGGTTCGGTGTTTTTTCATTTTCACAAAAGAACCCTAGATATCGAGATATAAACTTGCTTATGTGTTAATCTGTAACTTCCTAATTTTTAACTCTCCAGCGAAAATTTCATCAAAATCAGATTAGTTATTTTAACACTACAATTTTATTATTCACTTGCTTGGATGGATTTGGATGTTAGCATTATGAAACGATACTATTTAATCCACTATCTTATTGACTCCCTAAGATGTATACTTAAAGGGCAAATGGCGCCGTATAATGTATTTACGGTCAGCCATAGAGTGCACGATCAGACTTTTGGGGTATAAAAAGTTTAGAAGTCATAATGTGGGGTCACATTGATGGCGATTTTATATTCTCACATCTGCTGCAGTTATAAGAGCAAGAAAAACCTATAAAGATCGGTCATGAAAGATTTTGGCAGAAATCAAGTGGGTATGGTCAACAGCACATCACCCTAATTCCAATTCATTGCAAATTAGCCTTTATTAATGTAGCATAGGGTCCATACAAGGTAACTTGACATAAAGATACAATGTCACGTCTTTATTCCTTACAGAGTAGACAGAGCCAAGAGTAGTAAGACTCGAAGGCCACGCTTAGATGAGTAGTGGGCTTATTGGTGTAATGGAGATTCATATAGAGACAGGTTGCTAGCCCATCGCCTATGATAAGAATCACCAGTTTAAAACCAAATACTCTTAATTGACGTTTAGAATCTTCGAAGGAAGAAAGAGAAGAAGACGGGAAGAGAAGCATTTACACATTCTATGCTCTTCTTTCGCTTTTGAAGCAGACTGATATATAGATACATAACTGTTGATTGGGTCCTGACAAGGTTTGAGATTTTTTTTCATAGAATATTAGGCAAACGAGCATGCGGGTTGCCTGATGGTAAGCAATCACCGCAGTCCATAGACACCAACGAACCTAAGAAGGTCACTGATGCGTTGCCGACTTTTTGAGAAAGCGATAGGCTCTTTTCTTAAAGGCTCCAATGTCGAACCTATTCGAGAACACCGCTGAGGGAAGTTAGTTAGAGTTAGTGAGGGAGTGAAGTATTGTTAAAGGTCTGCAATATTATGTTCAACTCTTAGGTTCAACTATAGAATTAAAGTACCTATATGCTGAAAACGTTGGTCATTTCATGCAACAATTCGAACCGCGGTCCGAATAGCCCAAGAGTTGAATGGGTTCTTTCGCACCGGCATCGGCAGTGGTCGAGCATTGGAGCGGTGCGAATTGTCCAAGGTACCTTATACCTTGGTCCATTCGCAACGCTCCAACCACTGAAAATGTTTGTAATCCTTTGTCATCTTATTTATAAGAAGCTTGTCAAATAAATACAATAAAAAAAAAACAAACAAAACTATGTGTTTCCCGTTCTAACAACCTATTTCTAAATATTGTTATTTAAAATATGTACACATATTACAATGAAATCCAGCCGTGAACAAGTCTTTAGAAATCCGCTAAGCGTAGTCTATATATTATGTATTCTAGTCACAGAATTGAGACTAAAAAGGCAAAGAGAAGTGCTTCCTAAAGACAACTGTACACTTATACAGCAATACGTAATCGAAAATGCTAATTCAAACGGAAATTCGATTCGATTTAGTGTGCATATGAGTGAACTAAGGGACTTGCTTTGCTCTAATATAAGCCACAAAATAAGAGCAACAAAATGGCGCATCTATTTTACTTCTATTGACATATTATTACAAATTTTGTAGTATTGTAGTACTTTTTAGTTTGAAATTTGCATATGAAAGAATGTCTAACGTTGCGGAGATGTAAGCAAATCGATTCTTTTGAGATGCAGTTACGTTAAATAGAGTTTTATTTTGTTGAGTTAAGGTTCATTTCGGTGTTGTATCGTATAACTCAGTAACATGTTATGTGTTGACATTGTGCCTTCTCAAATATTTTTGTTGATTTACGATGGAAAGTTACTAAAGTTGTGTTCGGATCTGTTCACTATACGAGTACCCAGTTGTGATTTCAGTATCAGATGTATCGATTCTTTTCTTTATCATAAACTAGCTTTTGACTTTAATTAAGTTTACTTAAATTTTTCTAATACCCCACCCCGTCCATTGGTGAAAACTGCATGAAAATCCATTCAGAAGTTTCTGAGTTTATTGCGAATAGACAGACAGGCGCGACGACTACGGCGGCGGGGTAATTTATATTACTTATGTAGTGTTACGTAGTGACAACATGTACTAGTATTGTAGTATGCCACATATCCATACTTCCTCATAATACCCTTATACTTATTATATATACACAAGTAATGTTTATATTTATGTCCTTCTGTTCTGACATTACGGCTAAATTACTGAACTGATTTTGATTAACTTTGGTATAGTGCAGGTTATCCTACCTAATATTATAAAAGTTAAAGTGAGTTTGTTTGTTACCTCTTTACGCTTCATCTACTGAACCAATCTTCCTGAAATTTCGCATACACATAGTTAGAAGTACGGAGAAGGACTTAGGGTACCTTTTATCCCAGGAAAAGGCACGGTTCCCGTGGGAATTTCACGCGAGCGAAGCAGCGCGCGAAAGCTAGTTGGTTTATATTTTTCCTTGCTGGTATACAGGTATTTACAACGTTATACAACTAAATACAGTAAATACTAACGTTTACGTAAATCTACGGTCTAGGTCACAACACGCACAGCTGATGAAGTGGCGGCTAAGCTAACTATGCAATTTATTTATAGTGTCAACCCGCCCTGCGTGAATTAGGATGTTAGTACTGCTAGTTCAGAAACGCGCAGCGGCGCGCGCGCTCGTCTCAAACGGATGTTCGAAATTTCAAACTGTTCGGAATCGAAAATGTAGTCGATGTTATTGAATGTGATTGTGTGTGTAGTTCATGCAGTTTTGTGGTAGTGTTCGTTTTGGATGAAATGTGGCACAGGTTTGTATTTTCTAGTTTTATTTCTTTTTTTGACTTTTCCATAAGTAACATCTTTATATTACTCTAATTGTCTTTACAAAAGTAGAGTAGTATACATTTACATACTAATTGAAGAAAATCTATTAAGAAGATTTGAATTTTTTTGTGATATCTTTCTGTGAATTCGATCCATTAGCACAACACTGCTTTAGTAAGTATATAATGTACATCGGTGCAATATAAAAAGTGTTATACTAATTTGATTTAAAAAAAATTCAATTTGAAATCCACGAGACGCAACTAACAAAATAAAAAAAAGTATCAAATCCTTAATTTAAAAAAATTAAAATATCCATCGCAAGAAAAAAAAAATGCTTTCTGACGCTTACGAGGTCGCAACTAATTTTGATGCGGTTTTCACTATAATTAAGATATTTTCTTCCGGATTGTTTATACTGTTACGTGCGAATCAGGGACGGGATAATAGTGCTTATAATTTAAGAAAACAATAGTGTTGTTTAAGTGTGACTTTTAGGTACTTGCATAGACATAGAAAAAAAAAAACATTCTTTAATAGACATATAAACTTGATTGTCAAATGAAGCCCAAAAAGTTCATAATAGCTTGCTCCAAATTAAAAAAAAATTACAGAATGTTTGCAAATTCTATGTAACCAAAACCCACCAAAAATGACAAACTTGACAAAAATTTGCCTCACAGAAGATATTACCTGTCCTTCACCAACATAGGCAAAAACCATATCTGTCTGTTTCTCTAAGTAAAAGTAAAAAAAAATTCTAGCTCTATAAGTACTTGACTTACTTACAAGCCAGAGAAAAGACACGGTAGGTCGTTAGTTATTTTGGACTTAAGTTGAGCCTTAAAGTTCTTTATCTTCATTATTAAAGTTTAGTCGCAACGAGCGAACTTGCGGACTCAGGCTTATTAAGAGATTTTCTAACTTTCATTTAATTAATATAGATTAAGAATTTTCTAAACTATGCTTATATTTTTTTCTAACAAAAAAGAAATAATTACTTGTTGAAAACGTTAACATTAGATGAGTGTTTTTAGGGATCCGTGCCCAAAAAAGATAAATACCTATGGAAACCTTTTAGGATCTCATTGTTATGTTTAGGTTAACTGTATGTCTGTATGTCAAGACCATTTCCAAGGTCTTTCTCTCTTCTCTCAGCCGAAAGACGTCCACTGCTGGACAAAGGCCTCCCCCAAGGATTTCCACAACGACCGGTCCTGCGACATCCCGCAACCTTCACCAGGTCTTTCTCTCACCTACGAAAAAATCTTACTTTAAAGACATCACCAAATAAGTAAATTTTCCTTAATATATGACGACCTCCGTGGCCTTCGTGGTTATCACGCCAGACTGCCACACCGGAGGTCCCGGGTTCGATCCCCGGTCGGGTCAAGGTGGAAAATGATCTTTTTCAGATTGGCCTGGGTCTTGGATGTTTATCTATATATGTATTTGTCATAAAATATAGTATCGTTGAGTTAGTATCCCATAACACAAGTCCCGAACTTACTTTGGGGCTAACTCAATCTGTGTGATTTGTCCATATATATTTATTTATTTATTTATTTTATTTAAAACAAAAAAATATATATATATTTTAATTTACAGCTAATTTAAAGTATCACAGTCCTCTCCTATATCATAAAATTTTCCAAATACCAAGTACAGTCAACAGCTCATCGATAAAACCACCTAGCGTATAACTTGACACGCGGTCGACTGTACCGTACCTGAACAAGTCAATTTTCGTCAAGGGCGGTCTCACAGTGTTGTCGGCGATACGTCACGCCGATCATAACACGGCATCGGATTGATGTATTGAGACCAGGGACCTGCACTGATAACATTGTAGATAGACAACGAAACAGACACAGATACAGTTTCACGGTTTTATACCTTACGGGGTGGACAGAGCCAAGAGTCGCGAGACTCAAAAGCCACGGCGGTTTTTTTTTATTTTTATAGAATAGTAGGCAAACGAGCATGCGGGTTGCCTGATGGTAAGCAATCACCGCAGTCCATAGACACCAATGACCCTAAGAAGGTCACTGATGCGTTACAGGTTGCTAGCTTCTCTAGAATTCCCAGTTAAGAGCCCATTCCTTTGATTGACGTTTACAATCTGCATGGGAAGAGAACCCTACAAAAATAATAAAACAAAAGTAAACGAAACTAAAAAAATATTGCTCTATATTTCTATATTCTGAGGCTCTATCATTCCAAAATACTTTTTAATGTTATTATTACAAGATAAAACATATTTTAAAACAAATACACGTACATATTTTTATTAAGCTTTTGTGTTTTTATTATGCTCATAGGTTGTACGACTTTTGTTAAGGCACCATTTCCATATATATCTTATAGTTTAACTGTTCTGTTTTGGTTCTTCACCAAGTGCTCCAGTTTTCAAAATCAATTATAGCCTAAATGTTGCCTAGGCTTAATAGCTATACAACAAAAAAGTTTCATTCAAATCGGTTTAGTACTTTCGGAAATTAGCGTGATCATACATCCAGACAGACAAAAAATTAAAAAAAAATTTTTTTGCCCTCTATTATTCTTTTTAAGTGTCCCTCTATCCATTTTAGTCAAAAATACTAAATGTACAGACAAAATATTTTTACTCTCTTATTATAGTATAGATAGATAAGTGTGTTTACCAAAAGGAATTACACGCGGAATCTACTTTTTAAGTTGTCTGTGCCCACATCCATCTATCACTTTATACATTGGGTGCAATCAAGAGTAGGTAGGATAACGAGGATTCTGGCGACTGGGACCGAGGCTCACTCGACCCGCGGTCCGAGTCGCCGGATTTTTTAATTTTATTAGTTTTCTTTCAGCAACTGGGACTACTCACAAAGCAAATACCTATATTCTTGTTCCTATTTGTCTATCTATTCACCATTGGAACGTACTATCGTTCCAATGTAGTTAATTAGAATTACAGAAAATAATCCGCCACAAGCCTCGTCAAAATATAAACAGCCAAAATATCCGCAGCAAGTAATCTATATTAATACTTTGTCTTGAATCTCACAGTTTATTAATAACTAGCCGCGCCCCGGGGCTTCGCGCCCGTGGGAATTTCGGGATAAAAAGTACCATATGTGCTATTCCCGGTATTTTACTACCCGTATACCAAATTTCATCGAAATCCGTCCAGTAGATTTTGCGTGATTGAGTAACAAACATCCTCACAAACTCACAGACTCACAAACTCACATCCAAACTTTCGCACTTATAATATTATACTAGCTTTCGCCCGCAGCTTCGCCCGCGTGAACTTCCCACGGGAACAGTGTATTTTCCCGGGATGAAAGGTACCCTATGTCCTTCTTCGTTCTTCCAGCTACGTGTATGCGAAAATTCAGGAAGATTGGTTCAGTAGATAAAGCGTGAAGAGGTAACAAACAAACAAACACAAATAAACAAACCAACAAACAAACAAACTCGCTTTCGCATTTATAATATTAGTTAGGATTAGGATTTTACTGATAACATAAATTACTCCTCGTATATGTGGACTAAAAAAGTAATTATGGAATTCAACGGGTAAAATCCGAAACTGGTATACACTTCCGTATCATTTTCTTGAAATCAATTCTACAGACTGCAATATAGGAAAGATGTTACACATTAAAAACAACAAGAATTTAACGACTCGATAGACTTTTAATGGCGGCAAAAGTCAACAGCGCGATCTAATCAAACCCTTCAATATAAATGCACAGCCCGGGAATCGAACCAGTAAACCAAATGAGTCTGTAAAACGAACGTAAACTTCTGAATTTGATGCCAATTCAGCCTTAATATATATACAGTCTGTTCGTTAACGGTTCCAATGAACTGATTCAATTATTTATCCTTTAAATAGACAGTCTTTTTAAAAATTAAATTCAAAATTTCTTTATTGAAACTTGGCCTTCAAAGACGGCTCTTTTTCGCGTCAAAAACTAATTATCATCGTATATTATGTTACAAAGCTACAAACTACCAGCATTTCGGAACGACCACTGCTGAGAAGAAATGCCGAAAGAAACTCATGAAACAGTTTTGGTCGCCTAACATGCCAAATAATCCGATATCTCTTTTATCTTTAGCATGTTTTTTTTGTAAATGGGACTTGTTTATGTTGTTGATGTGCCTAATCTATACATATAATAAAACAGTAAAAATATTTTGTCTGTACATTTAGTATTTTTGACTAAAATGTATAGAGGGACACTTAAAAATAATTTTTATGCAAATAAGTTATTGACCGACCTTCGCTCTGACCGAGCGAGCGAAGCGAGCGAAGGTCTCTAAATCGAGTTGGGGGCGAAACACATTGTTTGTATGTATGTATGTATGTATGTTTGTACCGCGATAACTGCCTAACCGATGGTCCGATTTTGATGAAATTTGGTAGGCATGTAGGAAATATCAATAGAATTTTCAAGTTCGTTGGGCATCAAAATCGGTTTAGTAGTTTTTGAAATATTAATAAAAATGTCCGCGATTACGTAGCAAACGAAACCATAGCGTGTTCTAACTTTGGATAGCGCCATCTACATTTTACTTAGGGAACTGAATTAGTTAGAAAAGTCGAAATCAGATCTAAGAAGCGGTTGTAGACTTGTATATGATTTGTAAGGTACACCCTCATATTACAAATTATTATTTAAAAAATAATCATTTTATAAACAACCCTTGTAAAACTATACATTTGAAAAACATATGCTTTGACAAACTCATCCATTTAAAAATGGATCATTTTACAAACTAATTACTAGACAAATATTGTTTTTTTTCAAATTATCATTTTACAAACAAATTATTTAACTAAATTTTCAATTGGTAAAACAAAGTTAGACAAAATATCTTAGGGCAAATCAAAATACCTACATCGTTTGATAAATATTATTTACCAAAACTAGAAGATATGAAGTTTCAAGTTTAAACTTACTGATCCCAAGATTTTCATCGTTGGGTTAGGTACAGAAGTCATTACTCGTCTTTTATTTGTAAATTAACTCACAAATCGTATTGTGACATGATATCAACATGGTCTTTTTTTTGATACCTTTTATTGTGTCACACATGTGGGTGGGGGACCTGGTAACCTGCAACACAGGATCTTTGATACCTAGCGCGGGCACCAGATCTCCACAACGATACCGTCCTTTATGGTATTAAATTTAATTAATGCTTATCACATACCTATGTAATGTAGTCCAAGGCCATTTGTTGAGGAGTAAATAAACAATTTTTATTTTTTTAATAAAAAAAAAGAAAGTTTGTCTCCAAACGATCTGCGCTTGAGGTGAGGACAGAAAATAAGTTGGGTCCAGGTTATTTTTTTTATGACCACCTGGAAAGACTTGAGGGCAGATTATAAGTTGGGTTCGGGTTATTTTTTTTACCACCTTTGGAAAAGACTTTGAGGGCGGAAAAGAAGCTAGGTACAGGTTATTTTTTTATTTGGAAAAGAAACCACCTTTGGAAAAGACTTTGAGGGCGGAAAAGAAGTTAGGTTCAGGTTATTTTTTATGACCACCCGAAAAGACTTTGACGGCGGAAAACAGTTAGGTTCAGGTATTTTTTTATGACCACCCGGAAAGACTTGCAAAACGGAGAAGAAGTTAGGTTTAGGTTATATTTTTTATGACCACCCAGAAAGACTTTGAGGGAGTAAAAGAAGTTAGGTTCAGGTTATTTATTTTTTATGACCACCCAGAAAGACTGAGGGCGGAAAAGAAGTTAGGTTCAGGTTTTTTTTTTATAACCACCCGGAAAGACTTTGAGTGCGGAGAAGAAGTTAGGTTTAGGTTATTTTTTTTTATGACCACCTGGAAAGACTTTGAGGATTGAAAAAACGTTAGGTTTCATCGAACAAACAAACATACATATAAGCTAATACATCGATTTTTTTATTTTAAATATTGCCATTTTAATTCGTAATAGTTCACTAGATGGCGCTGAACAGTTTCATTAATTTGTTCATCAGGCTAGTAAGATTTTTTTAAATTCCATAAGAACCAAATACCATTTTCAACCGACTTCCCAAAAAAGGAGGAGGTTATACGATTCGATGTATTTAGGTTTTTTTTTTATGTATGTTCGCCGATTTCTTTCATTTCATAGTAAAGTCTTGTGGTGGTAAATTTCGGTTGTTGTTGTCTAATTCATATTGTTGTTTGTTTGTTTGGTTTGGTCGTTAGTCTCGTTAGTCGTTCGGTAAAAAAAAATTAATTTATATGTATAATTTACATAAAAGAAAATACAAGTCGTGTTACAGTTAAATAATAATTTTAGCTTTGTATGTCCAGTCGTTTTCGGCTGTACATTGTCTGTAAGTCAGTCAGCTCAGTCAGTCACTCCCTAACGCAAGATTTTGTATGATGATTGATTGATACTATTTTAGCGCCTGGGCTATTAAGAGGTCTTCCAATTTTTTTTATATTTTAAATTATACTATTTTTTAGGGTGAGGGTAATTTTGTGAGTAGTGAGTCGCAGAATTTCGGTTTCAGTCGCAGAATTTTGCGTTGCCGTATGAATCAAATAGGAATTTCGTATGAAACCGAATGCAGCAGAATTTCTGTTATCGAAATTCTGCGACTCACTACTCACAAAATTACGCTCGTTTGGCCTCACCCTTAACTGTGATTTTACCCTGCTCATCAGCACTCTTCAATCATACATACATACGTAAGAGTAAATCAATAAAAACGCGAGTAATAATCGCGAGGTCTAAGTTCGCGGCGAACTACTAGTATCTTTACACGCCGTTTGAAATCTATACATATACCTAATAAGACAGTAAATTTTGACAGATTTGTCTGTACATTTTGTATTTTTGATAGGACAGGGACACTTAAAAAGAATAATGGAAAGCAAAAAAAAAAATTTTTAATTTTTTGTTTGTGTGTCTGTCTGTCTGTCTGTATGTATGTATGATCACACTAATCTCCAAAGTACTGAACCGATTTAAATGAAACTTTTTTGTTGTATAGCAAGCCTGGGCAACATTTAGGCTATAATTTATTTTAGAAACTGGAACACCTGATGAAGAACCTTAACAGCTAACTATAAGAAATATGGAAATGGTCTAACAAAAGTCGTTCAATCTGGTGAGCATTTTCTGATGACGTATAAAAATTTAAGATCTGGAACATCTGAAGAAGAACTGCAAGAGAGATTTTTCATTTTAGCGAAACTCACGCGGGCGAAGCCGCGGGTGACAGCTAGTCTTAGATAAAGTACTAAAAAAAGGAATCCTAAGCGGGCAAAGTCACAGGAAAAAGCTATAAATAATAAAACTTATGTTACCCGACGTAGAATGAGCTCGCAACGAATATTGGTTACAAAGATAGATAGATAGATCAACATTTTATTGCAATATTTACAGAAAACAACATACAAAGAAGTGACAAAAAGTAAATACATAAGTGAGCGCAAATTACAAAATATTTTGCGATAAGCCTATCGCAAAATATTTTGTAATTTGTGTACCTAGTCCCTTGTCTATTTAAGACGCCGTGTTGCCCCGCACGTAATTATTTCGTTTTCACATAGTCACCCCCTCCCCTTAATCTAAATAAAAAACCATGTTGCCCTGCTTATGAATGATCCGTTTTCACTATGCCCTTCTTTACCTCTGCTCTAGTTTTAGCTATGCCATGAAGCTTGATGTTATTTGATGCTATTAGTTTGTAGCTTTGAGATTTATAACACAACTAGCTGTTGCCCGCGGCTTCGCTCGCGTTAATCCTTTCTTAGCGGATGCCTACGTCATAACATCTACCTGCATGCCAAATTTCAGCCCGATCCGTCCAGTATGGTTTGGGCTGTGCGTTGATAGATCACTATGTCAGTCAGTCAGTCACCTTTGAGTTTTATGTAGATATATAGATTTTTTTTAACGTGAAAAGTGCCTGTGAAAGCCAAGTTTCAATAAAGCATTTTGACTTTGACTTTGATGATGATAAAAATATATAGGTAATATAATTTGCCTACAGACAAAAGCCAAACAAAGCCAGGCGACGACACTAGCATAATGTATTTAGCAGGCTATCGTCCTGGCTCGGAGAGCTTCATTAAAATGCTGATGGCCGTTTCCTATCGCAGATTGCTCTGTTCCATCAATCCTGATACCGACTATGAAGCGTCCTCTTGACGTACCTGCTACGTAGACACATTGTACTGACAGACTGGACATTAGGTCAGAAATATTCATTTCTGCTCTGTTCCATAAATCCTGATACCGTCTATGAAGTGACCTCTTGACGTACCTGCTACGTAGACACATTGTACTGACAGACTGGACATTAGGTCAGAAATATTCATTTCTGCTCTGTTCCATCAATCCTGATACCGTCTATGAAGCGACCTCTTGACGTACCTGCTACGTAGACACATTGTACTGATAGACTGGACATTAGGTCAGAAAAACATAATTTCTGCTCTGTTCCATCAATCCTGATACCGTCTATGAAGCGAACCTCTTGACGTACCTGCTACGTAGACACATTTGCGTGAAAGAGTAACAAAAATCAAAACAAAGATCTATTATTACAAAGTTTCACGTTTAAAGTACTATGTAGGGTGTTATCTTGAGAAGTTATCTTATTTATGTAGAGATCAATTTAGTTGAAATTATTAAAATAGAAGTGTTCTTTATTTTTGTATTTTTGAGCATCTCAGATGCAATATTAGTACTCTAAATCTTAAAAAAAAAAAAAAATATAAATCTTATTTCTATATGAGAGTACTTTAATAGAAGTGTTCTGTCTGAATACTTATTCGTCTGTATACCTGTTCTTAGTTATTGAGGAGGAAATGATTCGGTCTTTGAGAAGAGGTTGCATTTTCAATTTTATATTATCTTCTAGCTGTACCCTGCAAGGGCGGAAGCGGAACCAACCTTTGAGTTAGGTCACATGGTCTTTTTGTGGTCTATACTCAAAGATCCCTGGTCCTAGGGAAGAAGTCATCAGGGTCATGACCCTGGTGCCCTAAATCCACCCCTCTGGTGCCCTGTGGCTGGACGGTTGAACGGATTTATCATTTTGGGGTCCTGTAGTAAAAAACATACATGCATAGTTTGGTATTGTTTATTTAATACTAGTTGCATCCCGGGGCATCGCTCCCGTGAGATTTTCGGGATAAAAAGTACGCTATGTACTATTCCTGATACTTTTCTACCCGTGTACCAAATTTCATCGTAATTCGTCCAGTAGATTTTGCGTGATTGAGTAACAAACATCCTCTCAAATACACAAACTCACATCCAAACTTTCGCATTTATAATACTAGTAGGATTTATTAGGATTTAGGATTTGAAGCGGTGGTGGCCGAGTGGTAAGGCGCCCGCCTGTGGATGCAAAATCCCAGGTTCAAATCCTGCCCGGGCATATATACAAACCCATGTAGGGTTTGTATATCAATCTGACTCATGTTAGTTTTCATTGACCACCACTTACTTCCGGTGAAGGAAAACATCGTGAGGAAACCTGCACTCTGGTTGATGATTATCAGCTAGTGTGTGAAATGGAGAAGGCAATGGCAAACCACTCCATTAAAATTGCCAAGAGAATCGTTGTGTGTGTTTCATTCCATATAATGACCACGGCCTTCAGTCATAAGGAAATACGACTAAAGAGAGAGGATTTATTAGCCATCAATGTACTGGGCAAAGACCTCTCTCTCCTTCCAAGACTTTCGATCTAAGGCTATAGTTTGGTATGGTAGGGTTTTAAGAAATCATCTATTTTCGGGATTATTAACATAAATAGGATTGTTGTTCTCTAGTATTCCCCAGTTAGTATCAAGTGGCTATCCAGTCAGGATCAGTCCCCAATTCTGTTTCGCGTGGGGGAGCACCTGCGCTCGCGCAAATCGCTGCTTCCTCTCGTCACCGGCGAATTCCAATCATGTGAGGTGGTTTGAGGTCATAAAATCGCAATGTTTCAAGGTAATAGTTGTGCTACTTGAGGATTTTAGGATAAAAAATATCTCAAAAGCTATTCCTTTTCCCATAATTCTATATGATCGAATCCCATCTAATCTAGTAAAAATGTAAAGTGTTGATCTATCTGTCTTGTAGAATCCGTGTGAAGAAGCAAGTAAACTAAACATACACAAAATCTTGCGCATTAGTAGAAATATTAACACTTTTGCGACAAAGCGAAAGAAACATTAAACGCGATTAACAAAAACGCTTTTAAATAAAATACAAAATTATAATTAAAGCGAAAAATTTTCCACCTGCACGGATTATAGTCGAAATAGCCGAGTGCTTTTTTGTTTTTTACCCGCGTCAAAAACAGTGAAATGTAAACTCTATGCATTAATTTTTCCGACTGTAGGAAGATAAGTCGCCGGTCCATTAAGTTGAAAAGCAACAAAGATTTGTTTAGCCAAGTAAATCCGGCTTAGCAATGACCGAACGGACATCTTAACGTTTCATTTTGTCCAACTTTCATTTGTTTTTTTTTAAACGCGACATTTTTGAAATTTGAAATGCTATTTCTCCGCTTTGGATAATCCCTATCTCATGATTTAAAGTCATAGAGTCTTTTTTATATATGATCGAAGGTTAAAGTACACATAATTTTGAATAATATGGTAAAAAAGTGTTATCTGCTGTCTTTTAGTTATTTGAAAATATCTCACGCTGTGACATGTCCTAAAAAATAAGTGCGTGCGCATAGGACTCGGAGGTTCCACTTACAAACCCTTAATTAAATCGAATATCCGTTCTAATTTGAGTATTCAATTTCGTATTTCTGTTTTTAGCGCGCGTGAGAGCGATATTCATTATCATTATAATATGCCATAATAATATATGCCATTTCTAGGTGTTTATTATTTAGATTTCAGTGGCACCTATTTATGTATAATATAAATATAACATTTCTACATCATTAGACGAGGTCACGCCCGTATATTGTTATTAATTTGTATGGCCTAACACAATTACCTCTGTTGTGGCGCAGTCGGATAATTTAATAAAGGGCAGATCGTGCGCTGTTTGCAAAGAGCAGTGTTTACCTACCTACTGCAGTATAGATTACCATAAAAATATTTATTTTATGCAACTACAGCACTAGTTGATTACCGATCTGTAAAACATGCAACTAATCCTTAAAAAAGCTAATTATTAAAAAATTGAAAACACGACTGACAACTCACATAGCCTATGTCACTCGGAGGACTGCAAGGAATCTAAAAATACTTCTCACATCAAAATCTGTTAAGCCGTTCAGGACTTATAGTGGAATAAAGAAACTTACATACATACTTACATACATACATGAACCCTGAAAACATAACACTCCTTTTTTGGTCAGTCGTGTAAAAAATAGTAAATGCAAAAGTTCTGATATTTGTGAGGATTTTTATGAGGATGATAATATTTGTTACCTACGTCTTCTTCTTTTTATGTGACGGTCACACGGTCGATCAACTACCAGATGGCTCGATCTCATAAGAAGTGAAACTCAGTGTCCGGCAACAGAATGCTCCAGAAAAGCTACCAACAGAAATAAAAGGAGAGCCATCGCAAGAGCAGCGGCCAAGGTCGAGAAAACCAATCCATAATCACGACTCTGTCAAGAGTGAACGACTAAGAAGATGAAGATGTTATATCTATTGAAGTAGAAGCTATTCGTACTAGTGCTCTGTGAGGAACACCTTCTCATATAAGCATTAAAAGTAATTTGTTAGTAATTATTGCTACAACAACTACTGTTATTAATACTACAACCATAGTTACATTGAATGAATCCAACCGTACTCACAGATTGGCCAGCAACAATTGATTAATCAACGAAAGAAAAAAAAGCTATAAAATTCTCACCACTTAATTACCTCTGGCGACAATTACAACACAAGTCATGATCTCAGATTTTAATAGTCTGGTATTAGTACAGTGTTTGATGAGATTTCTAGAAATTGTCCCAGCATTGTTTTCTTTGCAGGAAGCTCATTTACGAGGAATCGATTCACTCTTGACATCATTATTTCTATAAATTTGTTAAGATTATTTGTCATAATCATTCAATCACAGCGTTTTAGACAACAATTGTTTAACAATAGACGCAACACCTTATACGGCCTGTTCGATCTTGCCGTACGATGAGAAAAGAATCGACACTTTATATTTTGCGATTTGATTGATAATCTTGTTATCCAGGGAGAAAATAGGGGAGTAAGTTTATATGGATATAACAACGGTATAATGAGTTCGGGGGCTAAATGGTCTGATCAGTGGGCTTAGTTGACCCCAAAGTGTAAGTTTTAAACGAAGTGAAGAACAGCGGTATTATTTCCAATTGAGAAAAAGTCTCTCCCTTTCTCTTCCACTTGTCTCTCTCTAATGACAAAATTTATGTATATACTGCTACACGTAAAGCTTCTTAGAATTGACAATTCCGTTGTTGTAGTTATATTATTGTCATTATGGCCTCTAATAAATTAGAAGATTTCTGTCGCATAGCGATCTCAATGTGCAGCTATGCACACGACTTCATGTTAATGGAATGCAGTTTTATTGCCGTTTTAACTGTTGCTTTGTCTTGAGATGGGGCCATTAATTAGATGCTATGTCGCAAAACGTTTAGTTGCGTGAAAATTGCAACAGATTCATAAAATTACATATCTCTTTTATGAGGTCATCATAATATTCCTCAATGCTGATATTCGTGATCGTTGCGTAGAATGAAAGACACACAAAGTCTTTCTTGGCAATGACAAATTTTCTCATGTCTTATTTTACCATTAGCAAGTGGTGGTCTATGAAAACTACCGTTAATGAGCCAGATTGTAATATAAACGCATGAAATACGATACGACTAATCCCACGATTCGAATCAGGGGCCTTATGACTCTTTTCTTTTATAATCCTCGTTTTGTGTCGGGGGTTAAAAATTAAGGGCCCAATGATCTAGTTCCATCGCAATGTACCTATCTGTAAGATAATCCGCTCCATTGGGACCAATTGACGCCGCGCGCGAGGTCGAACCTTCATAATTGTGAGTATCTTTTGCGTTGACAAAACGACCTTTATGTAACGATAGACACGCTATGTTAAAAATTAACAAGCGAAGATCGTGTTTTATTATATATATTTTATTTATTCACTTTATGTTAACAAAAAAAAATTGTAAGTAAGTAAAACTGCTTTATTGCACCAAAACACGTAAAGGATACAAATTAAGACTAATAAAAATTGTGTTGGGACTATAAGTTTTCTGGAGGTGTTTCTTAGTAATAGTTGTTCCGAAATTGTTATTTTAGTATATGTATGTTTTTAGTATGTATATTTTTATCTAGTTTTATTTGCCAATGGCTGGGTCACTATCCAACTAGG
This sequence comes from Ephestia elutella, assembly GCA_018467065.1. NCBI lineage: Eukaryota > Metazoa > Arthropoda > Insecta > Lepidoptera > Pyralidae > Ephestia > Ephestia elutella. Next base: position 15,803,408 of record CM031588.1, read on the forward strand.
TTGACTACAAAAAAATTGAATATACTCGAGGGATAATATTTTACTAATGCGAAACTTTGCATGTGTGTCTGGACATCCTACTTGTTTGTTACTCAATCACGCAGAATAGATGGATTTCGATATTTAATACACGACTAGAAAAATAAAAATAAAATGAATTTTTATCCCAAAACTTCCCGCGTTAGTGGAGCCCGGAGGCACAGCTAGTCTAGTCTAAAAGAAAACAGGTCTCAACCCAACTGAGAGTTTAGTAAACATCGTCTTTTTAGTTTGACAGTGATAGCTTTATTGTGGCTAGTTAAATAGTCGTTTGTCATGTTGTGGTATTCGCAAAGTCATCATTAGTTGGGCTTCGTAGAAGTTAGGAGACATTGAACTTAATCTAACCATGAAATGTCGTACAAATTGGCATATGGTACGAGTAGGTAAAGTATTATAATTAATATTAATATCGTTCGAAAGTACGGAACTCTATGCGTGTGGGAGTCCAACTCGCGTTTGACTGGATTTATTGATTCATAACTGAACAAATTTGATACAACCCTAATCCTAACTAATATTATAAATGCGAAAGTGAGTTTGTTTGTTACCTCTTCACGCATTATCTACTGAACCAATCTTCCTGAAATTTCGCATACACATTATTAGAAGTACTGAGAAGGACATAGGGTACCTTTTATCCCGGGAAAATGCAACTAGCTTTTGCACGCGGGCGAAGCCGCGGGCAAAAGCTAGTGTACATTATAATATTTTTTGAATTATAAGAAATGATCAATGAAACCGCGGATTGAGTCACACATCACAACATCAATCAACTATATTCGAAGTAAGCACCGAAATCGGAATGTATATTATTTCTATAAAAGTATCAATGTACTCATGTGTTTCTTCTTCACATAAGGCACAAATAACTGATAGCATCTAGCATTACATACAATCCTTTTAAAAGTCACATCAACTGTTTCTTATCTACCGTTATTTTACCGTTCATTGCTTAGTATTTATGTGACCGTATTGTAACATAAAGACAAAACTGAGCAATGTACCTTTAAGATTTGTCGAGGTTTAAACGTAGCTTTAAGGTGAACACGAGCATGACCTATATAGTCAACAATCGCTAAGAAGACAGGACATTTGCATGTGAAAAGGATTCCTCGTCTTTCAAGCTATTTTTGACTGAGATCTTGTTCGTAATGTTTTCATGGCTGAGTGTCAGTTAAATTGTTTCTTAGAAATATATGTCGTATTCTTTAAAATGTGTTTGTTGAGTTTAAATGGAGATAGAATTTTTTTTTTTTATTAAATCATTGGCTTTCTTTCTACTGGTGGAAAATACTCATAAATATGAGCAACTTTTTGAAAGGAAGCCAATCATTAATACAGGATATTCAGGGTGACAGGGAGAGGGTGAGGGTTTTATTCACTAGCTAAATTTTCGCAGCAGGTTTGGATGATTAAGCTGAGTAGGTATCCAGAGAATCTATAGTAAAAATTTTATGGTTCATTTTTATCCGGTGAATATAAAGTTAACCTGTATAAAGGATGATGCTAATTGACCGATTGACATATCAAAGTAGAACCTAAACCACTGAACGTAGAAACTGAAATTTAGCAGAGAGGTGCTTTTTATATTCTATACTTAGCATATGAGAGCACTAAAAAAGAAATTTTAGAAATTATACACCTGAGCAGACAAATGGGGTCTTCTTCTTATCGAGTGGGTTATTACTAACACTGGTGTCAGATTTTATTCAAGTCGCCTAGAGGCATCTGACATGACTTTTTTTTACGAATACCGCCATCTAGTGTCAGTAGCCGTATACACACTAGTAAACTAAACGTCAGTCAATGTGCAGGTTTCCTCACGATGTTTTCCTTTACCAGAAACAGGTGATGGTTTATGAGAAAACTACCATATATGAGTCAGATTGGCCTACTCATGTACACAGGTAGGAGTTGAACCCGGGTCCTATCAGACCTCAGGCGGGTGTCATTACCACTTGGCCACCACCGCTTCAACAAAAAGGGTGAAAAAAGACATTCATGCAGGCGGAGCCGCGGGCTAATCTAATCTTTTATTTAAAAGTACATGTGTCATTTCTAAATGTTACCCAACAAACCTAAATTAAAATGAAAATCAGTTCAGTAGTTTTTGCGTGAAAGAACATTAACGAACAAAGGATCCTCACAAACTTTCGCATTTATAATATTTGTAAGAAACTTTGGTAATATTACTTTCTAGACTTCGTTGTTTTTAAGACCCAGATCTTATAGTAGTTACTTTATAATAGTTTTGATCTATTTTCGTTAAATGTGACATCTAGTTTTCGACAGTAAGTTAATGAACATTAAAGTAACAAACTGAGACAGATATACGATAACTGCATCAAAACGGGAACTCAAAATAGCTAAACCTTAAAAAAACGCGTAATGACGACAGACATACGTCAAGGGTGTACTAAACATCACATCATTAGGGAATACTATCCACGCACCATCCAACTTTGTCATCAACCTAAAAAAAAGTGGGGATAAATCTTACAGACTCACACAGTAATATCGTTGAAACAGACAAAAATGAACTTTATTAGAATGTAATAAGAGAAGGTATCAGTGGTATCAGTTGTGGCAACGTTTGATGTTGATTCCTTTGATCTAAGTGACATACTGTAAACTGTGTATGATTTGCTTCGCTTGGTAGCACTTTCCGAAGATATACGCACGGCTGGAGTTATTGTTCTTCTAATTATAGAATCAATTTTAAAAGTCAGTTAGATTGATAGTGTGCGAAGTGACGAGGGTGTCACGCATCTTGGAAGAGTTATGTCGGTGGGGTGAAAGAAATAGTATGATTGATTAAAATTTTTGTGCATGGTGAAGATTGATCGCTTTTGGCTAGAGGAATTAGAAGATTTACATCCTTTTAATGTGCGTACAGATGTTTTCAATTAGAGGCTGGAAACAATGGAGCTTGTGATGTATTTTTGTTTACTTTAATTAATGTAAACTTTAGCGGAGGTATACCTCCGCAAGTTTACATTAATTAAAGTTAAATACTTTTTAGTATTTACATTAATTAGTTGAGTTGTTGAAAGAAGGTTCGAGTCATTGTATCTCTTGAGTTTGAAAACCAATCTGACTTAAGTAACATAGTTATATCTTTCACTGCATGATTCAATTGAAAGATAAATATCATGTGTATTAATCCCAAAATAGACTTAAATCGCTTCATAATGGTTGTGTTTTTCTTTTTACGTAATGACATCATTGAGTATAGTCCAAATTCTGTTTTTAGATACACTTCTTTTTGTAGAGTTTGTTATTTGTAGATAACACTGGTGTCAGATTTTTCTGAAGTCGAATAAAGGCTGGCATAACTTGTCGATTACCGCCTTTTAGCGGCAGTTGTAATTCACACTAGGAAAGTAAACAGTCAGCTAGTATGCAGGATTCCTCATGATGTTTTACTTTACTGAAATGTATACTTGTGATTATAGTAATAAGTAAGAAAACTTGAAAGAAGGTTTTCAAGTTTGCAGCTTCAAAGACTGCTCTCATTTCCTAACTCAAAATTAAAAAGTTCGTTAACCGCATTTACCGATTCAAAACGGATACATTAAACATTAACAAAACTGAAACTGTTTCATCTAATTAACGTGAAGCATGGCTATTTAAAACCAAAAGGGGATCAGAATTATACTCCTTTTAACTATTAACTTTACATTCTGGGAATGGATCTGATCCTGGCGCCGTAGTAATTAGGGCCAGTATGACAGATCCAAATGGAATGTTCGGATCATGGATATTTTCAGGAATGCTTCCATTTTTTAATGGAATTATTTTTAACTGATCAGATTTTTCAATGCAGATTGCGAGCAGTACGATCATAAGCCTATCTATAACTCATTGTGTGTGTTTGCATGCTGTAGCTGTGCGAATAAAGAAATTGAATCTTAGATTATTTTATATTTCATTACTATCTAATTCATATACCGTGTTAGTAGTTACTCACTAACCAAATTATCATAACGTAAACTGATGATGTGATAACAACCAATTAGGAAAAAATTAAAATGTCCAAACGATCATTTCCGACCCACAGATAAATAATCTAATAGAACTGTCACTGTCACAATGAATACAGATGACTGTAATAAAACAAATCACACAATAATCGTTTACGACATGACGTCTCCATCCAATTTACCCCAACACACCCTCATAATACTTATCTAAACCAAAAATATAAATTTATGTCATTTTTAATGTTGCATGGTGGTTTGGGAAAAAGTAATGTATCAATTGCATTATACACTCATTTAACGTTGTTAAGATAGGATCTGTGTTTGCTGTTATTTATCTTTCTTCATATTCTTTATTAGTTCCACTCTTTCTCTAAATAAATCCTAAATAATATTATAAATGTAAGAGTGTTTGAGTATTTGTTACCTCTTCACGCTTTATCTACTGAACTAATCTTCCTGAAATTTCACAATAGTTAAAAGTACGGAGAAGGACATAGAGTACCTTCCATCCCGGGAATTCTCGTAGGAAATTCACGCGGGCGAAGCCGCAGGCAAAAGCTAGTCTTTTTTATATAACATAGAGCGGCAAACGAGCAAGCGGGTCACCTGATGGTAAGCGATCACCGCTGAGTCATCAAGAGTATTGTTGAGTCTATGAAATTGTTCCACTATGGTGAAATGTAACGAAAAATTATACTAATTGAAGAAAAAATGCCCCTAAAAGTGCTTTTAGGTGACAAATAATAGCGTGACCGAACCGATTAACCGTTATCTTTAGAATAAATGTTGATCGGCTATCCAGCAGTTTGTGCTTATCACTGTCTACCTTCCGTTTACTTGTTGATTGTTATCGAAAGATTAAATTTAAAAAGTACCTAATTAAATTGACGAATTTATTAACGGTCGCATTAAACATGGCATGAGTGGGAACCTCACACCAGGGCTTGTTACCGGTAACAAATTCTCATATAAAATACCGGTATTTTCCGGTACATTATTATGAGAATTTAAAACAAACATTTCAGGGGACAAATTTTTGCATAGGTGTGAATTTTAGGGGACCAGAGCGTTCTGACTGGTTCTGACCGAATGTTAGACGTATGTGAATTTTAGGGGACCAGTGGGTTCTGACTGGTTCACTGTGACAGCTACATTTTTTTTTAATTGAACGAATATGAAATGGTAATAAACAGTACATACAACAATATGCCATACTAATGTGCACTGTATACGTAAAACATGATGATGATGCGTCGTGCCATACAATGGTATGGCGGAAAATGTTCCGTCACGGCATTTGAGTCGATTTTACTGGCAAGCCGCGCAAAAGATGTTTTACATCAAAAATCATATCTTTATGTCAAGAATTCCTTGCGAACAACACGCAACATGTCATAATGGCGTCGCGATTCCCACTTCGCTCCAGTCGGGTCTAATAAGGCCCTTAATCAATCAGAGGCGAGTCGAGTACTCTACAGTGTAGGCGCGTTTTTGTGATAGCACCCCGGACAAGAAGACAACTATTGTTATTGCAATCAACAGATGATATTTTCATATTTGTTTGTTTATTACGGTATTGTTTATTCTGTGACGGTTTAAAAAAAATAACTAGCTGGGTAAAGTATGTATACTAAAATATTATTTTGTGAATTTACTCTTTCAATTCAATTTTTTCAATTCAATTTCTTTATTTCAGACTGACATTCATATGTGTTTTGTTCTTTCAATGTTCTATATTGTATTCTACTAATATTATAAATTCGAAAGTTTGGATGTGAGTTTGTGACTTTGTTTGTGAGGATGTTTTGTTACTCAGTCACGCAAAATCTACTAGACGGATTTCGATAAAATTTGGTACTCATGTAGAAAAATACCGGGAATAGCACATAGGGTACTTTTTATTCTGAAATTTCCACGGGAGCGAAGCCCCGGGGCGCTAATTAGGGAATTGCTATCCAGAAGTTGTTTTTGTATGATAGGTTACGTTTTTGATAAATATTTATATGTGAATAATTTATTTATTTATAAACTTTATTGCACTAATTACAAAACATATGTACAACAGTCAACCATTACACCAAACAGAGAGTAGTGAACAATGTAAGATGAGGCCACAGGACAGACCCAAATAGATATCTTTATTATTTGAGGCCAAGACTCATATTGGGTCGCTGCATCACAAAGAGTTATTTAGTTTTAGTTAATTAAATAGGGAGATAGGGCAACGAATAGCAGTTAATACTGGGGACTCCAGCTCTGGCTCGTTTCTGGTGCAAAGAATGTCTTTAGCGATTCAGCGTGGTGACGGCTAGCGTTCTAGGCACCTTTGCACCAGAAACGCTAAGAGGCGGGTTGTAATATTATTTTAGACATTTTTATTATTTTAATGAAATTTGTATTGACCAATATGTATGTATTTTGACATGTAATAAAGTATTAAATAGGAAACGAGATAGTAAATAGGTAGATTCTTCACAAAATAAAACCGTCCCACCACATGCCACGCGGTCGGAAATGCCGCCATCTATAAATACGAGGTTTACAAATACGATAGGATTCCTTTTATTTTGATTCGGCCCTGTGCGGCCGAGTTTACACCTAAGGGAATTGATGAGGTAAAAATAACATTAAGATGTTATTGACCTAGCCCAAGGATAAATATAAAATTGTATATCTATTACATATAATAAAACAGTAAAAATATTTTGTCTGTACATTTAGTATTTTTGACTGAAATGGATAGAGAGACACTTAAAAAGAATAAAAGATGGCAAAAAAATTTTTTTTGAATTTTTTGTCTGTCTGTCTGTATGTATGACCACGCTAATCTCCGAAAGTACTGAACCGATTTGAATGAAACTTTTTTCTTGTATAGCTATTAAGCCTAGGCAACATTTTGGCTATGATTGATTTTGAAAACTGGAGCACTTGGTGAAGAACCAAAACAGAACAGTTAAATTATAAGATAAATGGAAATGGTGCCTTAACAAAAGTCGTTCAACCTGATGAGCATTTTCTGCTGACGTATAAAAATTGAAGATCTGGAAACTTCGGATGAATAACCCCAAGAGACCAGCTACACTATAACATATATGGAAATTGCGCCTTAGTAAAAGTCGTTCAACCAGATGAGCATTTTCTGCTGACATAAAAATTAAAGATCTAGAACATCTGATGAAAAGCTCCAAGAGAGATTTTTCATCTAAGCAAAACTCACGCGGGCGAAGCCGCGGGCGATAGCTAGTTAATGTATATGTACAGTCAAGCGTCATAAGTGCAGTCATACTCGAAGACCTTATCGCCTAGCCTCAATGATCATAATGCCTTGCACTTTTGACTCTTGACTGTACCTGGACTCGGCTACGGAATGTCTAAGTACGAAATGTCTATGTACGTTACTTCTAAAATAGGTACCCAATGTCGAAGTATGCAAGAACGATGTACGTTAGTTCTAAAGTATCCTAGTACTACGTACTCCAGTGCTAAATTTTACGAGAGTGAAGTATGAAATGCCGATGTATGGTAGTTCTAAAGTATCCAATGTCGTACTATGTACTTTAAAAGATGAGGAGAAAAATAAAGCATCATTAAAACTATTTTAGACGAAGTCAGATTTTAATGTCGAAATCGAAGTTCGCAATGTATGGGATGACATAAGGTAACGCTAAATCACGTGGTCGATCGCCATCGTCATCGCAAGTTCATAGAGAAAACGATTCGAAACCATAGAGTAACGAACTGTTTTATCGCTTACTTCCATACATTTGACGTTCGCTTTCGTTTTGATGACGGAAGAAAATTGTTTTTGTCATCTGTCGAAACGATTACGAACATAGATATCGCTTCGCTACGAATCAAATGAAACTTTGGCTAAACCTGGGCACTTTATACTACACGATGACTTCTTAAGAAACATCATGGAAGGAAAGGTCAAAGGAAGAAGGGGTCAAGGGAGACCAAGACAGAGTATGAGGCAAGAGAAATAATGGGCTCAGACGCCCTGAAATCTGAAAATAATCTGAGCGTCATCAAAATAACAGGAAGATTCAGTGGGTCGCCATCAACGTGAGTTACCAGTTAACTCAAAACCCATTACGGGTCTCGGGGACCTGGGTGAAATGGTCCCAGCATGAGTGGACTGATCACCCGTCTGGTGCTTGCGCTGGCGTCCCCAAAAAGTAAATATTATACAATAAATAATAAAATGAGTGCCAGGACGATCATTTTAATAGAGTAAATTTGTTTTGATACGACCCGAAGACGTCAGATCGTATCGAAACGTGAAACAGTTGACAATAGAGCGAGAAAAGTGGAAGAAATTCCATGGGAAAGAGCCTCGCTCTTACATTTGATGATTATGAACCAATTTAAATAAGATTTCACCTTACAAATGATTAAAAATATTTCTAAAATCGCCACTCCGAATTTAATCTAAATAATGGCATCGTCACAAAAACTAATTCTGTCAAACGTCACAGAGCAAATTAGACATTGAAATCTGCAACTGGAGCGGCTAATTCGCTGACCAGTGTACTATTGTTTGCTAACTCACAAAAGGACATCATTAACAGAGCCTTGTAATTCTGCTAATTAAGATAAATACTATGTTGGGAATTTTTAATGGATTCGAAAAACTTTGTTGAATTTTAGTTGCCGTTGTTTGGAAATAAAAAAGTCAAATAAAATAACGACCTATTTGGCTGACTCTACCATCTCCTCGATTTTTATGAGCATTCAGTAGTTTATGCGTAAAAGAGCAACAAACATCATCATCACAAAATTTATAATTTATTTTATTACCTACATCTGTGTCCACTGTCGGTGACTTTGACGATATCGTTAGACCAACTAGTTAGTGAATGTGATACTCATAAATCAACATAGGCTTCAACTACGAGCGGAAGTCCGTGTTGCTCGAAGGTAATACGTTGCCGTACGTTTATATGATGTCTAGGCGCAACATTAAATATAGCAAAATTTAAGTTCCAAAAGTGACTCGACTTTGATTAGTCGTTCGCAAAAATTTAAACGAAAGTAATTAAGTTTAAATTTAACTACCTATCATAAACAAGTGAAAGTTTCATACATTTTCTGGTCGGTGCTATAATTTCTGTTTTATCTACCTGAAACAAAAACAATCAAAAATAAGCAAACTACGACATACATTTGAAACCAAATAAAACAAAACAGCAAAACTCAGTTTCAAGCTGCGCCAACAACACATTTTTAACGCAAAATGTTGAGCAATATTTAAATAGATAGCACAAGCAATATAACCATAAAGTAAGAAAAAAATAGAGAAAATAAATTAAAAGGTATTCAAACTAGACACATGTTTCAATTTAGTATTTAAAACAACGGTTTCACCTAAGTAAAAATTCCGCCTGATTTATTAGAATTAAATGCACCCTTATATCCTTTACTGTGTCTTAAACAATAAAATAAAATATTTTGTTTTTGTACTTTGTAAATATTATTCAATAATACAAATCATTAAGAAGATGAAAATTGTATTTAACTTTACTACGTGTTTACCAAATTTCATCAAAATCGGACCATCAGGTCGAGAGTAATCACATCAAACGTACGTATATACAAAAAATGTGTTGTGTGTGCGTTAGTGCAGACTTTACTACTGGCTTCGCTTGCTCGATCAATTTATTTTTCGGTACAGTGCAGTAGCCTGCTTGCAATAGGCGATTTTCTGACAGCTTAAATTAAGAACAAAAATCGAAATAAAAAAAATCTATGGATGGCGTTTTATGAAAGCCAAGTCGTAATATAGGCTGTACGCTTTTCCTTGTCTACCAAAGGCAGAAAAGGCAAAAAAATCACCCAACAGTTTGACAGTTGCACATAATATCACAATATTGATATTATTTAGATGTTTGTTTTATTTAAAAGAAATGCCAATTCCATGCATTGTTGCTTTCTGTATGGACTCGCCTTTTACTAAGCACTATCTATAAAATCATCGGGAACTATTTATTTTTTGATTTGGGTCTCGGAAAATCGCCCATTATTTGGTGTCTACACATAATAATGTCTATGTCTCAAACTTTATGCACTAGAATGACAACCGCACATTAGTTCTCGTGCTAATTAAAAACAGAGGGTGTGTCGTCAACAAAACACAAATACACCAGCATTTTGCTCTAGGGCATAACTGTTGTCTATGTGTAGAACAAAAATGAGACAAAAATGAAAAGTTAAACGTCATGAATAGTCATGAAAAGTATTGTTCTTTAAAAAATAATGATGTGAGCTCTGATGTAAAGTCTTTTAAGCATTTGAGTCACTGAAGTTTGTAAAGATTTAAGAAATAATTGTCGCTGTTACATGAACTTTTGATTAAGAATTTAAATTAAAAAGTAATGATATATATTTATGTGTATGCTTTTTAATAAGCAAATAATAACTACATGTATATCTACCTACTTAATATCCATAATGATCTATTATTATATGTCACCGTAAAATTGTAAATTAGACTACGTGTCAAGACATCGTCAACTGTACAAATCATTTAGAATTTTACACATTACATTTTCAATACTTTACAATTTATCGACATGAAATCGTCAAATGACATGAAACAAAACGCGCTTAGCGCGCTGTATCTTCCGGTAGCATCTCGCGTACTCTTGATAAGTTAACTTAATCAAGTACAGACGTCAAATTAAGTTAACCCACAAACATAAAACAGAACCACAAAGTCACAACGCAACGTAGAATTGTTTTTAATTGGCGTTGGTTAAAAACGCGTTAATTGAATCACCTAATTGGGATTTCAAGGCAAAGGAAGTTCATCTGGTGCAGGAAGTGAGAGTAATTAGGCCTTTTGGACAATTTCAGATATTACATTTTATGTTTTATGTGGGGAATGGAAAATAGTTATATTATCAGAAATTTTAATTATCATCAAAAGTAATTAAGAAAATAGGTAGACAAACTTAATCAGGATTTTTATTTTTATTTTTTCCAGTTTTTCCTCTACCCGTGTACCAAATTTCATCAGAATCCGCCTAGTGGTTATATTCATATGTAAGCTAAATCGGTAAAAAAATTATGAAACGAAAGACCGGAAAATGTCTTTGCGAAACTTAATTTATATCTCTCTATAATTTTGTTTTTCATACAACACAGAAAATTAAATACCTAATAAAGTCAATTGTTTTATTTAAATAGGCTCAAAAATAGCACTTTTAAATCGTCATATTCTTGTTTTATAGTTAGTTGACGTCATAAAATTACTTAAAGCTAAGGCACATTAAAACCAAACCACATTAAATATACTTATTACTATAATAAAATGTGCGATGAAAACACAAATATTCTTATAATCCCTTGGCTCAGATCCCAACGTATCATACTAAAAAAAGTACGTCATAATTTCCTTTATAACCGAGTCTTATTTACAGTCTCATACATAAGAAGTCTAGAAGTGTTTACGTAATTAAAAATAATATTATTTCTTTTCAGATCCCCGCTTCTGTGCCTACAAGAAATTTCACAGAAGAAAAATATGTTTGGATGGTGTCCAAGTGATATGAGAGTCACATAAATAGATTGGTATTTTTGTACAATGTCGGTTTAGAAACAAAAATCAACATCAATGTTTTCGAACTGTGCGAGCGAGAAGGAGAATGTGATTCGGACGTCGCGATTGTGTTTTGAAAATGGCGAGAGATGCGAATTTATGTGTTTTAGTGTTTGTGATACAGACTTTGATACGACCGAGCCTCGAGAGTTTGGGGTCGCGTAAGTATTTTTTTTTAATCATGCCTACATCGAAAGCAGCAGGCCTTATAGTAAGTACCATTAGATTTCCCGTTGTTGAATAATGAGGAAAAAATACCATTGTTAAACTCATAAAATTATTATCTTTCGCATAGACTTTTTAAATGTATAAATAAGCCTATGATCTTTCGGTAAGGAATAATACCTCTATGGTTAAGTAAACCAAAGAGAAGACAATTTTTTAATGATTTTTTTTCCAAGTCTCTGGGTCAAACCCATAGGACGTACCTAGCTCTATGGTCAAACTACCGACATCTGAAAAAAATTGCCAGACAAATAATTAAGAATTTTACCATTTTTCATTGTAGCACTTTTATCGGGGCACTTTTTTAACTTTTAACGTAAAAAATCGTTCAGAAATCTGTTTTTTTTTTAAATTCCTGTATAAATACAGATTAATACTACTTAGTAGTACTTAGTAAATGCCAATTATACACGCATCGACATACGGGTAAAGCAGCTAATATCTCGCCAGCATAAAATCTTATTAAGACTAAAATTAGTTAGTACTTACAGACTTTATTTTTAGCCTCCACATTCACACAACCTGTCGCTACAGAGTTCTAGTATTGATTTATATTTCAGGGGTCTAAAACTTGCTAATAATATTTAAAAATGAACCTTATTAACCAAATAAAAGGGTCATTTTCAAATATTATTGATTTAGGAAATGAGGAATGGATCATATTCTGATTCAAAAAAGTTGTTTTTTTAGACCCACAGTATTTGTCTACAATCGCAGAACCCCGCATACGGCCCACTGGCGTCGTATCTCATGCGTACAAAAAAATATTTTCGTTCAAATGAATTTTTGCTATTGACAGGGTTCGTATGACAGGCACGTTGCACCAAACACATAGATGTACTAAAGTTATAGATATGACATTTAATTGACTAATTTGGGCAAAATGTTATTTATACCTTACACATAAAAAATGCTTATGAGTTGAAAAAAATTGTAAGTATATTCTTTGCAATTCGTATAAATCATTTCTGAGGAACGTCATCCTTACGTACTATATAATCTTATAAATATTATGAATGTGAATAAAGTTAGAATATTATGAGTGTGTAGATATTTTTAACTGAATCGCGCAAGCATTGATGGAATTTGGAAAAATACCTGAAATATCATATTGAGCATGTTTATTCTGAAATTTCCATTGGAGCCGTCTCCCGTTCGCAGCTAGTATAGGAATATTATACATATACCATGAGAACACAAAAGAAAAATGAGTATTTTACAAAGCTTAAAAATCCTACTCCCTACTAATATTATAAATGCGAAAGTTTGGATGTGAGTTTGTGAGTTAGTAAGGATGTTTGTTACTCAATCACGCAAAATCTACCGGACGGATTTCGATGAAATTTGGTATACTCGTACCTTTTATCGAAACTACTTTTACTACTACTACTTTACGTACTTTTTATCCCGAAATTCCCATTGGAGCTCAGCTCAGCTAGTATAAACTATTTCCTGAAAAATAAGCCACCGTAACAAAATGCCACGTCCAATATTTGTCATATCGGTCGACAATTTTTCTAATATGATCTTCGCCGGTTCAATTTGGCCAGGGTCCAGATTCAGAAGCAGGTCACCACAAGCACGATCCACATAGAGAAGTTTAGGCGTGTTTACTACAGCTAAATTGGTGCCTTGTCTCTTGATTTATAAGTCTATGATTTTCCAGTATTTAAGAAAAATGTTTTTGTGACTTTTATTACCGTTATTTTTATTGAATCTGAGAGTTAAGGCCCTGACCTCAAAGCGAAGACGAGAGGAGATGTCGAAAACATTGTTCTTACAGCGAATAGAGCGGAGCGGAGATGTGTTGGCTTTGAGATGGAGGAAAAAAAATATGGATCACATAAAACAAAACGTAACAGTTGGTGTCATATAGGATGGATGAATCTATAGATCCAAAAATCAAACAATGAACTGCTTTATTAGATCGTTTTGATCATAACTATAATAGAAAATGCAACAGTTGTGTCATTTATGAAAGAAAAATCGATGGAAAAAAACTCGATGGACGTGGAAAATGCTCCATCAATTAAACGAAGGATTAAATATTGACGTAATCACAACGTAGGTGTCGATACGGTAGGTGCAACAACGTAGGTGCGTAAGTTTCCTACGTTGTAACGTAATATCAAAATTTAATTCAATTAAATATTATACGAATATACAGCCCCAATTAGCCAAAGTCAAAATTACCAGTGAATAGGTAACAAATACACCTTATCTCACATTACCACATATTGGGTACGGAAGTAAGCCAAATTGTGACACATTTCTGGCTTTAGCAATGGACCGACACTGGTGCTTTCAGCCATTGATTTGTTACTTATAGAACGGACTTCTATTTATAAATTTATTGGAGACAAATGTCTTTTAACAAACTTTTGGCAATTTTTTGTTCAGTGAGGACTTGATTTTTTTTTAAATTTAATTCATTTCTAGTTTATATTAACAATAGTATAACTCTTTTCTTTAACAGGTTCTATTAACTCGCTATAATGAGAAATCAAACTAGTACAAACGCAATGATTTGCGTTGTATTGTTACTTAGTTCTTGTGACGGGAATGGCATGTCCCCCCTCTGGCATGAGGCGACCAAGACTGTTTCATGAGTTTCTTTCGGCATTCCTTCTCAGCAGTGCTCGTTCCGAAATGCTAGTAGTTTGTAGCTTTGAGATAATATATTATGACAAACTGAAACTAAAATAAGTTTTCATAATATATTATGAAAACTGGTTTATGAAACATTGTACACTGTTCGATTATATTGTAAATTGTTATATGAATGAAATAAATAAATAATAAATAGATAATTAGTTGAAAAAAGAGCCTTCTTTGAAGGCCAAGTTCCAATAAAAAAATTGATTTTGACTTTGACTTTGACGACCTTTCCATGCGTCATTAGATCATCTCACTATCATCTAGAATAAAAAGTGCCTGTAAAGTTCTAATTTTTGAATACCTCATTTGATTTTGAATAAACACAGCTTATAGACTTCGTCAACTTTTGTAGCATTATATATAACTCAATGTAACATCCTATAGATAAGATATAGTTTATAGATAATTCTGTTACCACTATCTAGGAGATACCCTTGGATTAGCCCATAAACAGCGGGGTTAAGTTATTGGGGGTTGCTGAATGTGGTGGGGGTTGGATTGTTATATAAATTTGTGTCTTGTAGCTTTGAATATTTAATGATAGTCGGAGCTGGGTTGGGATATTTGACAATCTACTTGGTTAGAACACCTGAGGACTGCATTAAACTATGGTTATTATACGTATATATATGCTTTTGTAGACAGAGTCTTTAGTGTTTTATCGGTTTCTGTGGTGCAGTGGTAAAGTCCTCGTCTCTAAACCATGTGATTCCGGGTTCGATCCCCGGTCAAGTCAAGATAGAAAATTGACTTTTTCAGATCTTTCCGCCTGTATCTTAGTTGTTTACTAAGTGACTATGATCTAGTATCCCATAATACAAAAGCGTATCTTAAGGCTATTTCTTAGTCCTGGTGTATTTAATTACAATCGAATCGAAAAGCTTATGACTGGATGATCTGATAATGCAAAAGTGACCATATAATTTTATAACTCTGTAATAAATCTATTCAACTCCATCGATTTTGGGGTTAGCTGAAACGACGAAAACGGGACTGGGGGTCAATTCTGCTAACGTAAAGTCATCGTATCTCAATAGTGTTTCGATAGTGGTGCGTATTTAAATACTAAAAAGCACTACTATTGAAACACCATTGCGACTTAACTACAGCAGAATTGACATGGTCCTAAATTAATATTTCCTGTCAATACAGGAAATATTAATTTAACAAGCTTGTACCAATTTTTTAAATTGTTTCCACTGAAGTTGCTGGAGAACATTATTTCACATGTTTTCGGTAAAACTGCTCTCTTTCATGTCCAATCACAGCATTACCTGAACTCCACGATTCGTGCACCGTCACAAGCGATTTCTAACAGAAATATCCGGGTTTAAACTTACCCGGATTGCTTCGTGTATCGCTTATGTTCAAGTGGCTAAATTCGATTTCATATATATTTGATACGACTTTCGCTGTCCCTCACAGCTTCACTCCCGTGCGAAATTTGGGATTCTGGATTACGTGTAGCGTTATTATTGTGGCTTTCATTTACAAAAATATTTTTCCAAATCCATCTGGAACGTGAGATTAATGCCTTCAAACAAACAAACTATTCGCGTTTATGGTAGAAAGTCAAACTTTGAAGTAAATTCTCAAATATTATAACATTCTTTACTACATGTAGATAAATCAATCAAATAGACCTGTCGATATCAACCCAAATTACATCTGTTTCCTCTACTCTAGGCACGTTCAAAATGGACACTAAATTTCTGCCTAGCCAACACAATGACAGTTCGTTAGCCGTCTAGAAAATGGCCGTTGTGAGTTGATATGGGCAGCGGTCAGACCTTAATTGGACTGTTCCAATTTCCGCCTTGGGGTTTCGGGTTAGTAGAAATTTCAGGATAAAATAAATGTTTGTCCATCCATTGCATGATCAATGAGACCAATATCCTTATCGGGTCCTAACAAGGGGGGGGAGGGGAGGTTTCAAGGGGTATGTTCTTGATACATTACTGGTCCTGGGCATCTGTAGACCGGCCCTGTATCATCGATACGGTAGTAGCTACGGCTCTGATGTATGTAAATGTTAACTTATCGACTAAAGCTATGTAAAGATTTTGTCTCGCCCGGTGATGACCACAGATTACTATTGCTGCCACTATCCTTATCGTTCTGTACTCATGTACCTAGGTCAAAAGCTCCCTCGTCTGCGTAGACTGAAACTTGACATATTGAATCAGCCCAGTTCTATCTCTGGTTGCGAGTTGACAAATTAGCAATCCGTACGGCCACAATTAGACGGGGTATATGACCTTTTGGATACGCTTTTAGTTTCACAGCTCACACCTGTTTCCAGTGTTTGCTATTTGGCTTCAGTTTCGTGCCTTTTAGGTATATTTTGCCTGTGTTTGTTAAGCGGATTGGTCAATCTACCATTTCAATATGGCCTCTGTCGTAGTTTACTTTTGAGGAACTGACTCTAAGCTCTAGACTGCAATAGAGATTGATTTAAATACCTACCTTGTTTGCTACTTACTAGAACAAATATGTACAATTGCTCATACCTACTTGATTTGTGCTTTAAGTGTATAGAAATTTGTGCAAGAAGAAGTTTAGATTTTGATGATGACCTCAGATCTCAGACATAGCTGAAAATTTAGACTTTTTTTTACACGACTGACCAAAAAGGAGTGTTATGTTTTCAGGGTTCATGTATGTATGTAAGTAAGTTTCTTTATTCCACCATACGTCCTGAACGGCTGAACAGATTTTGATGTGAGAGGTATTTTTAGATTCTTTGCATTTTCCTCCGAGTGACATAGGCTATGTGAGTTGTCAGTCGTGTTTTTATTTTTTAATAATTTATCTAGCCTATTGATAGTGTGTCCCACTGTACAAATGAGTATACTCAGAGTTTTTTATAAGTTAACGGATAAAAAAAAAACATGAGGTAAATCAATACAGCTGCATAGAGCAACAAGGACTTCTGCGCGCGGAGGAATCTGTGTTGCTATATGTGCAGCTGCCGTGCATTGCATCTGTTCATCACAGATGGGAAATCGCGGCTTATTGCACGTCAATCTTATTTGACATGTGTCATATTCCGTAGATAAATTAGGAATATCCCTCCCTCCTTTTTCCAATTAATATTTCTAAATTCACCCTCCGCCAGTCAAAGAGTGACACGTGGCATATATAGAAAAGTAACGAGTTTGGTATGTATTTCACTTCCGTAGTCAGAAAGCTATTTTTGATTTCGTTAAATGGTGACTAAGTTTAGAACATCGGAGTGTCAATTTCATTGTATTATGCAGTATCTACATTTTTTACAGAAACTACTCCCTCTTCTTACAGTGCCTCTCCAAATCCAATTCAAAAGTTTATAGATTTAAATCCTTCAATCTACTTGTTTTATAAAGAACAATGACCGCAATACTGGATCCGAGCGATTGCGGCTCTTTTTACACGACTGACCAAAAAAGGAGTGTTATGTTTTCAGGATTCATGTATGTATGTGTTTGTAATATATTGGGTAAAACTAAACGCAGGCGTTTCGCATTGCTGCCGCCAGAGGGCGTTCGGGGTTTTCACACTGCTAGCGTGGAATGCATCGTGTAGTCCGCCATTGCATTGTCCAGGGCGATATCGGTTTGATTTTAATACGCGGAGCGGTCTCGCGTCTTTTGCTTGTTGTTTAGTTTGAGTGATAATTGTGAATTTCCTGTTTGTTAAATCACTATTGAATTTGTGTTTGTGAAAAACTCTGTTATTGTGACTTTTTCTTGTGAGAGGTGAAACGTGGCTGGCTGTTCACATCTGGCTGTTCCCGAGTGAAACTACGGGAAGAAATCTATTTAGTTGTTATGGGGAATTGAGATCTCAAGGGTTAGGTAGGGTAATTAGGAATTCCCCCTTCCCGAAGACACTCAAGTTTGGATCCGAAGAGAAAGAAGATTTAGTTTGGTAAGTGTTCAATTCTAGTTAATTTATAGGTTAGGTTATCATATAGGGCCCTGTAGCTCCCTTCATAAGCTACGGTGGTAGCAGACTGCGTATAGCTTAAGTTAGATTCTAGTCGGACAAGCGTGGTGTCGCGTGGAGATTTTTTCCCGGTACTTAATTTTACCGGTAGATTTTTTCCCGGTAAAGTTCCGGTACAGAATTCTTCCCGCCGCTTCGTTTGTCCGGATTCGCTCTGCGCACATTTTCTGACAGCAGAGCGTAGTTGCTCTGCACATTTTCTGGTAGCAGAGCGTAGTTTATCTACCCTCTATTTGTTCGTTTGTAAAAAATAATTAATTGTTTGTAAAAATTATTAGATTTTTCTTAGTTTGTTTGTATAAGAATATTTGTAACCTTTTTTGTATTTGTTTGCGGTTTGTACCGTGCGTTCCGGGTTTGTGCCATTCTCATACCTACCGCGGTTCTTCGTGTAGTTGCTTGATTTTGTTGTTTTTTATTTACCTTTTGTTATTTTTTGTTTGTGACTTGACGCGATGGCGAAGGCCTCCAATGCTAGGGCGACACTCGCCAACGAATTGAGATGGTTTGTGACGGCCGGAGGACTCCTGTCCCGGAAGGACAGGGAGGGCGCCATACTGCTAAGAGCGGATCACCTCCACTCACGATTGATTAGCGCGGAAGCGGCCATGGCGGCGCTTACCGAAGCCGATCTTACCCCGGAGGCCTACGCAGGTCACATGGCGGACATGGACCAGATCCTGAGTCTGCACGATGATATCGCGGAGGCGGTGACCGCAATAAGGGCGAGACAGGCTGGCGGACCAGCCCCTCGCACACCTGTTAGACAGGAAGGACCAGCGGTTACTGGTCGGCTCCCCACCCTTCAGCTGTCCCACTTTGGGGGTAGGATGGAGGAGTGGGTAGCATATAAAAATATGTTTGAGTCCCTGGTCGTAGCACGACAGGATTTGTCGAAGGCCCAGAAGATGGCCTACCTCCTCTCCACTCTTGAGGATGAAGCGCGGTCGCTCATCCAGCACCTCCGGGTGGAGGACGACCAGCACGATACGGCTTGGGAGTTATTGAACTCCCGCTACCAAAACTTACGTTTGTTAGCGGATGCGCACGCCGCACAGTTGATGGCCCTGCCCAAGGTGGCCAACAGGGCACAGTTGCGCCTGCAGTTGCTCACGCCCGTTACAGTGGCCTGTAACGCGCTCCGCACACTGGGGCTGCCGGTGGACCAATGGTCCTTTTTGCTGGTGCACATTGTATTGGGCAAATTACCCAATGACATCCGCTCGCGATTTGAGCGCGAGAATGCGGAACGGGATAGCACCACCCTACCAACATTCACTGACTTGGTGAAGTTTTTGGAGTTTGAGGCACGGGCGGCTGAGAATACCATGACGGACTCAGCGCCATCCAGAGCGCCTGAACGTAGGCCCCAACAGGGACGGCAACCGCCACCGCGTGGAGCTGGTGTGCGGGTTGCACACACGGCAGCAGTCGCGGGGGACGCGGACTGCCTGCAATGTGGCCGGATGGGCCACAGCCTGCTGCAATGCAGGGACTGGCAGAGACTGCCAGTACAAGATCGGCGCCGCATGGCAAAGCGGCATGAACTTTGCTTTTATTGTTTGGGCGGTCACTATGCACGTGACTGTCCCAGTGCCATACCATGCAGTGCATGCCGTGGGCGGCACCACGCGATGCTTTGCATGAACCGCAACGGGGATGGCACCCGGATGTTGAGGCAGGGGTCCCCTATGGGCGGGGGCGCTCCTGCGCGAAGCCCTCCACCACCGGACGGAGGACGCGGCTTCGCTCGTCGCACCCCCCTCGGGAGGGGGGTCGCGTACCTGCGCGGGTCTTGGCGGACCGGGACCACGCGCCCCAAGGTCATGGCCAGTATGTAGCTGGCCAGGCCCCGGATAGGGCCCCCATGGGCGGGGGCCCTAGATCGGACGTGAGAGTGGGGACACCCCCCTCCACGCGGGTTACCAATGCCCAACACATGCAGCCGCAGCGGTTTTCTCCGCCGCTGCACGAGTACCCACGGCTGGAGTACCACCCGCCGTACCATATGTATGGCCGGGCCGCGGGTTCTGCCCCCCCTCAGATGGGGATGTGCACTCGCCCGCCATATTATCCGGGTCAGTGGCGCGCCCCTGGTTTGGAGAGAGTGGGGAGCCCGTAACTAGCTTGCTCCCTTGCTGGGACAGAGCCGCGGACGGTTCTGCTCCCTACCGCGGTGGTCCGCGTATGGGGTCGTGGGGGAAGCCATTAATTTGAGAGCTCTGTTGGACTCAGGGGCTCAAAGCAGTTTGGTTACCACTCGAGTGGCACGCCAGTTAGGTTTAGTCGTGGAAGACTCGCCTGTGCCACTTCTTGGAGTTGGTGGCATACAAGTGAAGTGTCTGACGGGCCAGACACTTGTCACCTTTTCTTCGCTGAAGTCCTCCACAATGAGGATCACGACTTCGGCTATGGTAATGGATACCATTGCGGGTTGGCACCCCTCGACAGACATACCGCCGGGTGTGTTGTCTTTGGTTTCGGGTCTGGATTTGGCCGACCCCTTTGTCTTTCATCCCGGCCCAGTGGACTTGCTCCTGGGCTCGGACGTATTGGGTTGGATTTTGTTGGGTACACAGAAGGCTCTGGGTTCGTCTTCACTGATGGCAGTGTCTACGATTTTTGGTTTTGCCCTGATGGGCCCTGTGTTTGATAATGGCACCGCGGAGGAGCCACCGGTTGTCGCATCTGCGTCCTTGGCCAAGACCATGCAAAGGTTTTGGGAGGTGGAGGAGCCACCTATGAGTTCCAGGATGGATCCGGAACACGCTGAGTGCGAAGCCCTTTTTCGATCAACCACGGAGAGGTTGCCCTCCGGTCGGTTTGTAACTAGGTTACCTTTTGTTGCCTCTCGTCCTAGCCTAGGGCAAAGTAGGGCGCTTGCGGAGAAACGACTGCTGTCCATGGAGCGACGTATGCAGCGTGACCACGTACTTCGCGATAAATATATTGAATTTATGCGCGAGTACGAGGATTTGGGTCACATGTCTCCGGCTCGAGTTGATTGGAGCTCAACTGAGCATTATTTTTTGCCCCACCACGCGGTGGTGAAGGCCTCAACGGGCAAGTTGCGGACTGTCTTTGATGGGTCCGCACCCACTTCGAACGGAGTTTCGTTGAATCTATGTTTGCATTCAGGTCCCAAATTGCATAGGGACATAATTGACATCATCTTGAACTTTAGAAGACATCAAGTGGTTTTTGGTGCGGACATCCGGATGATGTTCCGCCAGACAGTCATACATCCTGAGGACAGGCGATTCCAGTTGATACTCTGGCGTGAGCGCCCTGAGGATCCTGTGACGGTGTATGAACTCAACACAAACACGTATGGTTTGAAATCTAGTCCCTATATCGCCATCAGATCATTGCTTGAATTGGCAGAGCGGGAACGGATCCGCTTTCCCCGTGGGGCTTCCGTGCTGTCACGTGACTTGTATGTTGATGACGTGTGCACCGGAGCCCAAAGTATTGAGGAGGCCCTCCTACTGCGGGATGAATTGATTGAAATATTGAAAACGGGTGGCTACGAGCTACGTAAGTGGTTGTCTAATGAGCCTAAAGTTCTAGAAGGGATCCCGGAGGATCACCAACAGAACCCTCACCTGTTTGAGGATGTGGATGATCCCAACAGGATAGCGGTGCTGGGCATGCAGTACCAGCCGCTAACCGATATTTTTACATTCCAAGTGGACTTGGAAATACCAAAGGTCTGGACTAAGAGAACGGTGTTGTCCGTAATAGCCCGTATGTTTGATCCAAGCGGTTGGATCAGTCCAGTGATATTCTCTGCGAAGTGTCTTCTTCAGAGACTTTGGACTTTGGGCGTCTCGTGGGACGAGCCGCTGTTTGGTCCTCCATTGGATGATTGGCTCGAGTTGTTTTCATCGATTAAGGAAGTCAATCGGATTGCCTTGCCTCGTCGAATATTGCCCCCGGGAAATATCGAGCCAGCCTGCATGGCTTTTGTGACGCGTCGGAGCGAGGCTACGCCGCGTCAGTCTATATGCGGACAGTTGACGCCGATGGCCGGGTCAATGTCTCGCTTTTGTTAGGGAAGAGCAAGGTCGCCCCCATCAGGACTAGGCTGACTATTCCCAAGCTTGAGTTGAGTGGAGCTCACCTTCTCTCTAAATTGTTGCATCACGTTGCATGTGAGCTGGCGGCCACGGTCGAGATACGGGACATCTTCGCCTGGTCGGATAGCCAGGTCGCGCTTGCATGGTTGCGCGCGGCCCCACATACCTTGGAGGTTTTTGTTGGAAACAGGGTTTCCCAAATCCAGAATATCGGAATTGATATAACATGGAGACATGTGCCGGGAGAGCTTAACCCAGCGGACTGTGCTTCCCGAGGTTGTACGGCACCAGAATTGGTGTCACACCCGCTCTGGTGGGGTCCAGAGTGGCTGATGGGATCAGAAACATCTTGGCCTGTCTGTCAGACAGATGTTACTTCTTTGAGTTTGACTGGGCTCCGTGTACATGCTGTAGTCGCTGAGACGACGTCGGAGCCGGATTGGCTACTTGCTCGGTATAGCAGTTTGGATAAGCTTCTGGGTGTTACCAGTTGGATTAAGCGTTTCATACATAATTGTAGAAACCCACAGGCAAAGCGGTTGGAGCCGATTGCAGGTGCAGAAGAGCGCCGGAGCGCATTGTTGCATTGGGTCCGTGTCGTGCAGACCGGACGGTTTGAGTCAGAGCTTCGTATCTTGCGCGACGCACGCGCTAAGTTGAAGGGCGCGGTCGCTCGTTTGAACCCGTACATCGACTCGGATGGGCTTCTTCGGGTTGGAGGCAGGCTCCGGAAGGCGGATCTTCCATATGAGACTCGCCATCCTCTGTTGTTGCCCAAGGGCGGACCCTTGGTGCAGCTTTTGGTGTCTGATCGACACATTCGTAACGCCCATGCTGGGTGCAATGCTTTGTTGGCTATTTTGCAACGCGAGTTTTGGATTTTGTCTGCCCGAAGAGCAATCCGTAGTGTCCTGTTTCGATGTATTGCATGTTATAGGTTGAAGGCATCCACGATGCAACCACAGATGGGTGATTTGCCCGCTGATCGAATCCGACCTTCGAGGCCGTTTGACGGCGTTGGAACCGATTTTGCCGGTCCCTTTTCGATCAAGGCTTCTCCCTTTCGTAATGCCCGTATTGTGAAGGGCTATTTGTGTGTATTTGTTTGTTTGGCCACCAAGGCTGTCCATTTGGAGGTGGTATCGGCTCTGACTACGGAGGCCTTCGTCGCCGCGTTGGATCGCTTTGTTTCGCGTCGAGGTCTACCTTCCCTTATTAGGTCTGACAATGGCACAAACTATAAAGGAACTGTAAATTATCTTAAGGATGTTTCCGTGTTTATTGATAAAAATTGTACTAGTTTAAGTCAAATTGCTGCCCAAAGGGGAATAACCTGGAAATTTAGTCCCCCAAGTTGCCCCCATTGGGGAGGGATTTTTGAAGCGGCTGTGAAATCCGCAAAGACCCACCTCCGCCGCATTATCGGAGAAACGGCTCTAACTTTTGAAGAGCTGGCCACAGTGTTTTGTAAAGTTGAGGCGGTCCTCAACTCTCGTCCTCTCTGTCCGCTATCTCCAGATCCAAATGACTTGGAAGCTCTCACCCCTGGTCATTTTTTGGTGGGAGGGCCGTTGAATGCCCTGCCCGAATACCCGTGGAAGGATGAACGCGTATATCGGTTGTCGCGTTTTCAAATGTTGCAGCAAATGAGCCAGGACTTTTGGCGTCGCTGGTCGCTTGAATATTTGCATTTGCTGCAGCAAAGAGTGAAGTGGACAGACAGGACTGAGCCTCCCAGGGAGGGTGATTTAGTATTGTTAAAAGAGGCAAATTTGCCCTCATTGCTTTGGCGACGAGCTCGCATATTACGTTTGATTCTTGGCGGAGATGGCACTCCGCGTGTGGCTGAGGTGTTGGTCGACGGTTCGATTTTAAGGAGAGGTGTGACCTCTCTCGCCCGCCTTCCCGTAGAGTAAGCTAGCGGTCTGCTTCTCAGACCGGGACGGGGGGATGTTTGTAATATATTGGGTAAAACTAAACGCAGGCGTTTCGCATTGCTGCCGCCAGAGGGCGTTCGGGGTTTTCACACTGCTAGCGTGGAATGCATCGTGTAGTCCGCCATTGCATTGTCCAGGGCGATATCGGTTTGATTTTAATACGCGGAGCGGTCTCGCGTCTTTTGCTTGTTGTTTAGTTTGAGTGATAATTGTGAATTTCCTGTTTGTTAAATCACTATTGAATTTGTGTTTGTGAAAAACTCTGTTATTGTGACTTTTTCTTGTGAGAGGTGAAACGTGGCTGGCTGTTCACATCTGGCTGTTCCCGAGTGAAACTACGGGAAGAAATCTATTTAGTTGTTATGGGGAATTGAGATCTCAAGGGTTAGGTAGGGTAATTAGGAATTCCCCCTTCCCGAAGACACTCAAGTTTGGATCCGAAGAGAAAGAAGATTTAGTTTGGTAAGTGTTCAATTCTAGTTAATTTATAGGTTAGGTTATCATATAGGGCCCTGTAGCTCCCTTCATAAGCTACGGTGGTAGCAGACTGCGTATAGCTTAAGTTAGATTCTAGTCGGACAAGCGTGGTGTCGCGTGGAGATTTTTTCCCGGTACTTAATTTTACCGGTAGATTTTTTCCCGGTAAAGTTCCGGTACAGAATTCTTCCCGCCGCTTCGTTTGTCCGGATTCGCTCTGCGCACATTTTCTGGCAGCAGAGCGTAGTTGCTCTGCACAGTATGTAAGTATGTATGTATGTATGTATGTAAGTTTCTTTATTCCACCATATGTCCTGAATGGCTGAACAGATTTTGGTGTAATAGGTATTTTTAGATTCCTTAAATTCCTCCGAGTGACATAAGCTATGTGAGTTGTCAGTCGTGTTTTTTATGTTCTTATAATTTGCTTGTTATCCAAATATATTCACGGATTGAAGCCTGGGGTAGAATTTTACTAAATTTTCACATCTTTTGGCCAATATTTGTATAATATTTTCTGGGTAGAAAGTATAGGGGAAAATCCCAAGTTTACATACAAATGTGTTTCCGTCCGTATCTATTTTGCACCCGGTTGTGGCTATATTCTGTCTGGCTGGCCGCCAAATACTTACCGAGCGCTTAGCAGGAGATGGCAAGTTTGTAGAATTTTATCTCATTGATTGATGCTGCTCAGATATTGTAATTGATTTGATTACTTAGTCACTATTTTGTTGAATTTAAATGTTCGATTTACGTCCGATTTCGCCTACTAGGTACGTCATTTAGATTAGCCAAAATCCGTTTGGTGAAAATTTAGGTTTGAAGCAGTGATGCTGTAAGAATGGTGAAATTACTACTCGTGCATCGTGAATGTTGAGCAATCTAACTCATGCATAGTACCACATTATCACGTCTTTATACCTTACGGAGTAGACTAAGACAAGAGTCGTAAGACTTGAGGGCTACACTTAGCTGAATAGTGGGTGGTGGAATGGAGATTCAGACCGAGAAGGTACCGCTAAGGATGCAACCAGGAATAAGCGAGAATGATGATGATGGAGATTCAGATGTTGTCATCATCTGTGATGGGAATCTCCAGTTTAAACCCATTCCTTTAATTGACTTTTACAGTTTACGCCGGAAGAGAAGCAGCTGGTACATTTTATACTTTTCCTTCGCTCCCAGACCAGTGTAGAAGTATACTTCTGGTACAAGTACAAGTAGGTATACCTACTTGCCATTTTTGTTCCAACCATGCTGTGCAGAGCAACTACGCTCTGCTGCCAGAAAATGTGGCAGAGAGAATCCGGACAAACGAAGCGGCGGGAAGAATTCTGTACCGGAACTTCACCGGGAAAAAACCACCGGTAAAAATAAGTACCGGGAAAAAATCTCCACGCGGCACCACGTTTGCCCGACTAAAACCTAACTAACTTAACGCAGTCTGCTACCACCGTAGCTTATGAAGGGAGCTACAGGGCCCTATATCATAACTAACCTATAAATTAACTAAACTAAAACTCACCAAGTTGACTTCTCAAACCAAGTTGGGGTGTCTTCGGAGGAAGTGGTGTTTGGTCCCTAAATCACCCAAACTACCCCCTGAGATCTCAATCCCCAGAAAATACCTTGCTTTCCTCACGAGGGTTCACTCGGCAACAGGTTTCGGCGTCTCCAGGCGGCCACGTTTCGCATCTCACACGAAACAGTCACAGTAAAAGGTTTCACAAACACAAAAGTTCAATAGTTATTTAACAAACAGGAAATTCACACTTATAGTTCAAACTAATTGACAATCAAAGAAAGCGGGACCTCTCGCGTATTAAAAATCAAACCGATATCGCATAGGACAATGAGGCGACTGTCCGCGACGCCATTTTGCACGCGCGCTAATCTGTGCGGCGCGGCCTCCCGCGCGATGTTCAAACAATACTGAATTCAAAATGGTCGCTCGCGACTGCCGACGCCGGCCGAGCGATAACAGGAAACGCCTGCGTTTAGTTTTACCCAATATATTACAAACATCCCCCGTCCCGGTCTGAGAAGCAGACCGCTAGCTTACTCTACGGGAAGGCGGGCGAGAGAGGTCACACCTCTCCTTAAAATCGAACCGTCGACCAACACCTCAGCCACACGCGGAGTGCCATCTCCGCCAAGAATCAAACGTAATATGCGAGCTCGTCGCCAAAGCAATGAGGGCAAATTTGCCTCTTTTAACAATACTAAATCACCCTCCCTGGGAGGCTCAGTCCTGTCTGTCCACTTCACTCTTTGCTGCAGCAAATGCAAATATTCAAGCGACCAGCGACGCCAAAAGTCCTGGCTCATTTGCTGCAACATTTGAAAACGCGACAACCGATATACGCGTTCATCCTTCCACGGGTATTCGGGCAGGGCATTCAACGGCTCCTCCCACCAAAAAATGACCAGGGGTGAGAGCTTCCAAGTCATTTGGATCTGGAGATAGCGGACAGAGAGGACGAGAGTTGAGGACCGCCTCAACTTTACAAAACACTGTGGCCAGCTCTTCAAAAGTTAGAGCCGTTTCTCCGATAATGCGGCGGAGGTGGGTCTTTGCGGATTTCACAGCCGCTTCAAAAATCCCTCCCCAATGGGGGCAACTTGGGGGACTAAATTTCCAGGTTATTCCCCTTTGGGCAGCAATTTGACTTAAACTAGTACAATTTTTATCAATAAACACGGAAACATCCTTAAGATAATTTACAGTTCCTTTATAGTTTGTGCCATTATCAGACCTAATAAGGGAAGGTAGACCTCGACGCGAAACAAAGCGATCCAACGCGGCGACGAAGGCCTCCGTAGTCAGAGCCGATACCACCTCCAAATGGACAGCCTTGGTGGCCAAACAAACAAATACACACAAATAGCCCTTCACAATACGGGCATTACGAAAGGGAGAAGCCTTGATCGAAAAGGGACCGGCAAAATCGGTTCCAACGCCGTCAAACGGCCTCGAAGGTCGGATTCGATCAGCGGGCAAATCACCCATCTGTGGCTGCATCGTGGATGCCTTCAACCTATAACATGCAATACATCGAAACAGGACACTACGGATTGCTCTTCGGGCTGACAAAATCCAAAACTCGCGTTGCAAAATAGCCAACAAGGCATTACACCCAGCATGGGCGTTACGAATGTGTCGATCAGACACCAAAAGCTGCACCAAGGGTCCGCCCTTGGGCAACAACAGAGGATGGCGAGTCTCATATGGAAGATCCGCCTTCCGGAGCCTGCCTCCAACCCGAAGAAGCCCATCCGAGTCGATGTACGGGTTCAAACGAGCGACCGCGCCCTTCAACTTAGCGCGTCCGTCGCGCAAGATACGAAGCTCTGACTCAAACCGTCCGGTCTGCACGACACGGACCCAATGCAACAATGCGCTCCGGCGCTCTTCTGCACCTGCAATCGGCTCCAACCGCTTTGCCTGTGGGTTTCTACAATTATGTATGAAACGCTTAATCCAACTGGTAACACCCAGAAGCTTATCCAAGCTGCTATACCGAGCAAGTAGCCAATCCGGCTCCGACGTCGTCTCAGCGACTACAGCATGTACACGGAGCCCAGTCAAACTCAAAGAAGTAACATCTGTCTGACAGACAGGCCAAGAAGTTTCTGATCCCATCAGCCACTCTGGACCCCACCAGAGCGGGTGTGACACCAATTCTGGTGCCGTACAACCTCGGGAAGCACAGTCCGCTGGGTTAAGCTCTCCCGGCACATGTCTCCATGTTATATCAATTCCAATATTTTGAATTTGGGAAACCCTGTTTCCAACAAAAACCTCCAAGGTATGTGGGGCCGCGCGCAACCATGCAAGCGCGACCTGGCTATCCGACCAGGCGAAGATGTCTCGTATCTCGACCGTGGCCGCCAGCTCACTGGCAACGTGATGCAACAATTTAGAGAGAAGGTGAGCTCCACTCAACTCAAGCTTGGGAATAGTCAGCCTAGTCCTGATGGGGGCGACCTTGCTCTTCCCTAACAAAAGCGAGACATTGACCCGGCCATCGGCGTCAACTGTCCGCATATAGACTGACGCGGCGTAGCCTCGCTCCGACGCGTCACAAAAGCCATGCAGGCTGGCTCGATATTTCCCGGGGGGCAATATTCGACGAGGCAAGGCAATCCGATTGACTTCCTTAATCGATGAAAACAACTCGAGCCAATCATCCAATGGAGGACCAAACAGCGGTTCGTCCCACGAGACGCCCAAAGTCCAAAGTCTCTGAAGAAGACACTTCGCAGAGAATATCACTGGACTGATCCAACCGCTTGGATCAAACATACGAGCTATTACGGACAACACCGTTCTCTTAGTCCAGACCTTTGGTATTTCCAAGTCCACTTGGAATGTAAAAATATCGGTTAGCGGCTGGTACTGCATGCCCAGCACCGCTATCCTGTTGGGATCATCCACATCCTCAAACAGGTGAGGGTTCTGTTGGTGATCCTCCGGGATCCCTTCTAGAACTTTAGGCTCATTAGACAACCACTTACGTAGCTCGTAGCCACCTGTCTTCAATATTTCGATCAATTCATCCCGCAGTAGGAGGGCCTCCTCAATACTTTGGGCTCCGGTGCACACGTCATCAACATACAAGTCACGTGACAGCACGGAAGCCCCACGGGGAAAGCGGATCCGTTCCCGCTCTGCCAATTCAAGCAATGATCTGATGGCGATATAGGGACTAGATTTCAAACCATACGTGTTTGTGTTGAGTTCATACACCGTCACAGGATCCTCAGGGCGCTCACGCCAGAGTATCAACTGGAATCGCCTGTCCTCAGGATGTATGACTGTCTGGCGGAACATCATCCGGATGTCCGCACCAAAAACCACTTGATGTCTTCTAAAGTTCAAGATGATGTCAATTATGTCCCTATGCAATTTGGGACCTGAATGCAAACATAGATTCAACGAAACCCCGTTCGAAGTGGGTGCGGACCCATCAAAGACAGTCCGCAACTTGCCCGTTGAGGCCTTCACCACCGCGTGGTGGGGCAAAAAATAATGCTCAGTTGAGCTCCAATCAACTCGAGCCGGAGACATGTGACCCAAATCCTCGTACTCGCGCATAAATTCAATATATTTATCGCGAAGTACGTGGTCACGCTGCATGCGTCGCTCCATGGACAGCAGTCGTTTCTCCGCAAGCGCCCTACTTTGCCCTAGGCTAGGACGAGAGGCAACAAAGGGTAACCTAGTTACAAACCGACCGGAGGGCAACCTCTCCGTGGTCGATCGAAAAAGGGCTTCGCACTCAGCGTGTTCCGGATCCACCCTGGAACTCATAGGTGGCTCCTCCACCTCCCAAAACCTTTGCATGGTCTTGGCCAAGGACGCAGATGCGACAACCGGTGGCTCCTCCGCGGTGCCATTATCAAACACAGGGCCCATCAGGGCAAAACCAAAAATCGTAGACACTGCCATCAGTGAAGACGAACCCAGAGCTTTCTGGGTACCCAACAAAATCCAACCCAATACGTCCGAGCCCAGGAGCAAGTCCACTGGGCCGGGATGAAAGACAAAGGGGTCGGCCAAATCCAGACCCGAAACCAAAGACAACACACCCGGCGGTATGTCTGTCGAGGGGTGCCAACCCGCAATGGTATCCATTACCATAGCCGAAGTCGTGATCCTCATTGTGGAGGACTTCAGCGAAGAAAAGGTGACAAGTGTCTGGCCCGTCAGACACTTCACTTGTATGCCACCAACTCCAAGAAGTGGCACAGGCGAGTCTTCCACGACTAAACCTAACTGGCGTGCCACTCGAGTGGTAACCAAACTGCTTTGAGCCCCTGAGTCCAACAGAGCTCTCAAATTAATGGCTTCCCCCACGACCCCATACGCGGACCACCGCGGTAGGGAGCAGAACCGTCCGCGGCTCTGTCCCAGCAAGGGAGCAAGCTAGTTACGGGCTCCCCACTCTCTCCAAACCAGGGGCGCGCCACTGACCCGGATAATATGGCGGGCGAGTGCACATCCCCATCTGAGGGGGGGCATAACCCGCGGCCCGGCCATACCTATGGTACGGCGGGTGGTACTCCAGCCGTGGGTACTCGTGCAGCGGCGGAGAAAACCGCTGCGGCTGCATGTGTTGGGTATTGGTAACCCGCGTGGAGGGGGGTGTCCCCACTCTCACGTCCGATCTAGGGCCCCCGCCCATGGGGGCCCTATCCGGGGCCTGGCCAGCTACATACTGGCCATGACCTTGGGGCGCGTGGTCCCGGTCCGCCAAGACCCGCGCAGGTACGCGACCCCCCTCCCGAGGGGGGGTGCGACGAGCGAAGCCGCGTCCTCCGTCCGGTGGTGGAGGGCTTCGCGCAGGAGCGCCCCCGCCCATAGGGGACCCCTGCCTCAACATCCGGGTGCCATCCCCGTTGCGGTTCATGCAAAGCATCGCGTGGTGCCGCCCACGGCATGCACTGCATGGTATGGCACTGGGACAGTCACGTGCATAGTGACCGCCCAAACAATAAAAGCAAAGTTCATGCCGCTTTGCCATGCGGCGCCTATCTTGTACTGGCAGTCTCTGCCAGTCCCTGCATTGTAGCAGGCTGTGGCCCATCCGGCCACATTGCAGGCAGTCCGCGTCCCTCGCGACTGCTGCCGTGTGCGCAACCCGCACACCAGCTCCACGCGGTGGCGGTTGCCGTCCCTGTTGGGGCCTACGTTCAGGCGCTCTGGATGGCGCTGAGTCCGTCATGGTATTCTCAGCCGCCCGTGCCTCAAACTCCAAAAACTTCACCAAGTCAGTGAATGTTGGTAGGGTGGTGCTATCCCGTTCCGCATTCTCGCGCTCAAATCGCGAGCGGATGTCATTGGGTAATTTGCCCAATACAATGTGCACCAGCAAAAAGGACCATTGGTCCACCGGCAGCCCCAGTGTGCGGAGCGCGTTACAGGCCACTGTAACGGGCGTGAGCAACTGCAGGCGCAACTGTGCCCTGTTGGCCACCTTGGGCAGGGCCATCAACTGTGCGGCGTGCGCATCCGCTAACAAACGTAAGTTTTGGTAGCGGGAGTTCAATAACTCCCAAGCCGTATCGTACTGGTCGTCCTCCACCCGGAGGTGCTGGATGAGCGACCGCGCTTCATCCTCAAGAGTGGAGAGGAGGTAGGCCATCTTCTGGGCCTTCGACAAATCCTGTCGTGCTACGACCAGGGACTCAAACATATTTTTATATGCTACCCACTCCTCCATCCTACCCCCAAAGTGGGACAGCTGAAGGGTGGGGAGCCGACCAGTAACCGCTGGTCCTTCCTGTCTAACAGGTGTGCGAGGGGCTGGTCCGCCAGCCTGTCTCGCCCTTATTGCGGTCACCGCCTCCGCGATATCATCGTGCAGACTCAGGATCTGGTCCATGTCCGCCATGTGACCTGCGTAGGCCTCCGGGGTAAGATCGGCTTCGGTAAGCGCCGCCATGGCCGCTTCCGCGCTAATCAATCGTGAGTGGAGGTGATCCGCTCTTAGCAGTATGGCGCCCTCCCTGTCCTTCCGGGACAGGAGTCCTCCGGCCGTCACAAACCATCTCAATTCGTTGGCGAGTGTCGCCCTAGCATTGGAGGCCTTCGCCATCGCGTCAAGTCACAAACAAAAAATAACAAAAGGTAAATAAAAAACAACAAAATCAAGCAACTACACGAAGAACCGCGGTAGGTATGAGAATGGCACAAACCCGGAACGCACGGTACAAACCGCAAACAAATACAAAAAAGGTTACAAATATTCTTATACAAACAAACTAAGAAAAATCTAATAATTTTTACAAACAATTAATTATTTTTTACAAACGAACAAATAGAGGGTAGATAAACTACGCTCTGCTACCAGAAAATGTGCAGAGCAACTACGCTCTGCTGCCAGAAAATGTGGCAGAGAGAATCCGGACAAACGAAGCGGCGGGAAGAATTCTGTACCGGAACTTCACCGGGAAAAAACCACCGGTAAAAATAAGTACCGGGAAAAAATCTCCACGCGGCACCACGTTTGCCCGACTAAAACCTAACTAACTTAACGCAGTCTGCTACCACCGTAGCTTATGAAGGGAGCTACAGGGCCCTATATCATAACTAACCTATAAATTAACTAAACTAAAACTCACCAAGTTGACTTCTCAAACCAAGTTGGGGTGTCTTCGGAGGAAGTGGTGTTTGGTCCCTAAATCACCCAAACTACCCCTGAGATCTCAATCCCCAGAAAATACCTTGCTTTCCTCACGAGGGTTCACTCGGCAACAGGTTTCGGCGTCTCCAGGCGGCCACGTTTCGCATCTCACACGAAACAGTCACAGTAAAAGGTTTCACAAACACAAAAGTTCAATAGTTATTTAACAAACAGGAAATTCACACTTATAGTTCAAACTAATTGACAATCAAAGAAAGCGGGACCTCTCGCGTATTAAAAATCAAACCGATATCGCATAGGACAATGAGGCGACTGTCCGCGACGCCATTTTGCACGCGCGCTAATCTGTGCGGCGCGGCCTCCCCGCGCGATGTTCAAACAATACTGAATTCAAAATGGTCGCTCGCGACTGCCGACGCCGGCCGAGCGATAACAGGAAACGCCTGCGTTTAGTTTTACCCAATATATTACAAACACATGCCATATTTGTTTTTGGCCAACTACACTATTTATCTTTTCGTCTCATCTTTTAGACCTGAAATCAAAGCACTGATAGCAAACTCAAAGCAGTTCTACGAAGTACATTCATTTTTTTAGGTGGCGCTTAGTATAGTGGCTAATTTTGTCGTGATCTTTGGCTCCGCGCCAAGGCATGCTGATCCCTAAATATGATGTCGCAGTGTGCAATCCTGAATTTAGGACAGTTTTGAAGGGGACGCCAAAATAGACTCATCGATTGTAGAATACTAGCACGAGAATATAGAAGGGACTTCGATATTATTTCGTAGTACTGATGCATTTTATAAGCTTTTATTCAGGTGTCTATCATGTTTGTAGTATTTCGTTCGTTCAATCATAAGATTTCCATGACCCACTGCTGGGTATAAGCCTCCTTTTGTCAACGCTAACCTTTTTTTTTTCCTAGGCCATCGCAATCCAGTTCTTGCTAGAAAACATTCTTTACATCGTCGACCCATAGTTTACATTATACTTCATCTATATTTTATATCATATTAATTAAGACATATCTTCTTAATTATTTGAGTGTCTTCGCACTCATACTCAACTAAATATCGCTACCGAAGCCACAAATTTAACGATATCCTATCAATTCATTAAAATAGGTTGATGGGCTTAGAGTAATTAAAATTAATCGCTGACAGATGCGGGACCAGAATTATGTGCCATAAAAATTGCTAAGTACCACTTTTGGCAGTGAATCATGCTTTTAGGAATATTTAATTGATTTATAGACTAGCGGATGATGTCATTTAAAGGTTTGGGAGCCTTATCTTGCCTTGAACTCAGAGTAGAAGCTATAAGGTAAGTCTAAGTTAGTTAAAGATTCGGCTTTTAGTTCATACTTTCTTCGCTTTTCACTTTATTTAGAGAAAAAGTTCAATTCTTTTACGGCAAAATTCTGTATGTTGCCATCCCATCATACATGTACTCTCTCCATACGAGCTCGCAGGTTTTGGGTGCTCCTACCCCAATCATTTTATCATTCGTCATAATCAATCATTTGGCAGCTAGATGGCTCGACGATGTTATGAATATTGCTGGCAACAACTGGAGTAGGATGGCCCAGGACAGAGATGGTTGGGGTAGACGGAAGAAGGCCTTTACCCAGCAGTGGGTCACGGAGGGTTCTAAATGATGATGATGATAACCCCAATCAGTTTTTTGCTGTGGTCGAATCTTAATCATCATCATTATCAATAATTTCAGCTTTTTCTTCCAGAAAGGAGAAGAGAAGCCTATGCTTAGTAGTAGCAAATTCTTCATTCAGAAATGCTAGTAGTTTGTAGCTTTGAGACATAATATATTATGATTAAATAATTAGTTTTCGACGTGAAAAAGAAATAAATAAAGAATTAAAAAATAATTCAATAAATATTTTTTCATTTTGACTTTTGATTTTGAAACGTGCCTGTGAAGGGTCTAAATAAACGTCTGATATTGGACATAGACTTCTTTTCCCATTCGCCATCCTTCTCTATCCTATGCTCCTCTAGGTTGATCCTTATCCTAATCCTAACTAATATTATAAATGCGAAAGTGTGTTTGTTACCTCTTCACGCTTTATCTACTCAACCAATCTTGCGGGGGGGGGAGTTGCGGGGTTGCGATCGAGTGTTATCCGCACGTTTAACTTGCTCTCTGTGTTTTTATTGAAAAGTAGTGGTATTTTGTTGTATTTTCTAGTCAATACGCATATCAAAATAAAGCTTAATTACTTGTCTACAACGCACAGTATTTCGTTTTTCAATTAAAGTGCTCGTTGAGGAGAATCGACGAAAAGTATTCAACAAGTTATAAATAATCTCGGCGGAACTGACCTACGACACATAAGATCGTTAGCAGCGAGCATCGGATGCAATTGCCTACGCGCACACGCCGCCCGCTTCTGTCCCTCTCTCCGCCTCGGCATCGCCTAGTGAAGGAAGGAGATATACGATCGCTACGACCGGCCGGCTATCAAGCAAGCTACTGCGAAAGGCGAATTAAAAGGGAGACGATCTTAATTTGGACTTCATATAATTCTGCGCTGGACCTTTATTGCTGTGTTTGTTTCGTTGTATCTAAAATACCCGAATATGTCTCTTCCATCTAATACCTGTGGAGGCTGTAGGCAGGCTATCACGACTAAACAATTTTTGAAATGTTGCGCTTGTGGTATGAGGTTCGATCTGGAGTGCGCGAATGTGACCACAAAAGGATTTAATCTCTTAAGTCCTGCGGTTAAACAGAGTTGGAAATGCGCTGAATGTCGTAGCGCTGAACCTAAAAAAGACAATTCTAACACCCCAGTGCGTAGTGCGGATGACGGCGTTACTATGCGTCGTGGAGCCACGGCGCTTAGCCCCCCTGACGACCAGGTTGATATGTCGATTACCATGCCGCCCGTATCCCATCTCAACACCACTGCCCTAAATGAGACAATAGACATTGCTGACGCTCAAATGCTTTTTTATGAGTTGCGCCAGTTCAGAGAGGAGTATAGAGAGAATAGGTCTTCTGACAGGAGGTACATGGAATTGATAACTGAGTCCTTAATCAAAATCAACACGAGGCTGGATAATAATGATAAAAAATATGAACAACTGCAATCGCGTATGGACCGCCTTGAACAGCAGATTACAGAACACGCTGAGTTGCGGGCTTCTGCCTTAACGCATAATGTCGAACAGTCTCTAGTGGACTCGGTAGCGAGCTTAAAAGCTGAGCTCAATGAACGAGATCAAGACTTACTGTTGAACGATATTGAGATAACGTGCATACCGGAGCAAACTGGAGAAAGTCTGCCCCATATTGCCATAACACTAGCGGATAAGCTTGGTGTAAAGCTGGCGTGCGAGGATCTGGTCAGCGTGTCGCGCGCCGGGCCCCTGGCGGGGCAGTCTGATGCGGCGGCGGCGCCGGCAGGCGGGCCGCGACCGCGGCCTGTCGTCGTGCGGCTGACCCGCCGGGCGCTGCGGGACGAGCTGATCCGGGCGGCGCGTGTGCGTCGCGGTGCTACAACCGAGGGCACGGGTCTCCCTGGCCCCGTTCGCCGGTTCTTCGTCAATGAACGGTTGACAAAGGTCAACCGGCACCTGTTCCGCCGAACTCGTGAACTGGCTACGCAACATAGGTGGCGCTTCGCCTGGACCAAGGACGGCCGAATTTACGTTCGGCGACTTCAGGACTCGCCCCGACACCGTATACGTAGTGAACAGGACCTTGCTAGTGTTTTTGGGTTGGGTAGCGTTGGGTCCTCTGGTAATTAGAAATAAAATTTGTTTAATGCCAGTGTTACTTGCTTCCTTATCTATATTATTGCCTTTTCAACAAATTAAATTTCTAAAATATTTTCTCCCTGATTCAAAAATGCGTTCATATAGCTCTCTAAAAAAACCTACTATTGATTTACCTTTTTCACTCTTTTCTGAATTGCTAACTAGTCAACATATTTGTAATAATATTTGTTCTTTATTAGTTAAATATGTGATTGCCTATCTACCTGTAATTGCTTACTGTGTGCTGTATTGTCTGTGTTTTTTGTACACTTTATACTTTCACCTCTTCAAACTTAATTTGTGCCTAATTATAATATGTCAATCTGTAGCAATCTGTAATAAAAATATATTTAGCAGACATATAATTAGTCCATGGTTCACCATAACAATAATAATGTGCAAAAATCACAGTTATGACTCATTTCCATGTATTTCCTTTTATTATGATTTGTGTTGTGTAACCCTATTTTACTTAATTGGTTATGATTGTGATAATGTATCGTTGTGTGTTGCAGTAATAATACAATATAACTTTCATTGTAGTATGGGCTGTGTGTTTCTGATGATCAATAGCAAACAGTTTTCAGTATCTCAATTCTCTATAATATTCATCTACTATATATACAGTATTCGTTATCTATATATATCTTATACTATATATTTCATTCCCTGGGAAGTCGTCACTACTGGATTATGCAACGTTAGCCTACCTTTATGTAAAAATATAGTCCCCTTACTCTTGTGATTGCTCCAAAAAGTAAACAGTTAAAACTCGCACTATATAATCCAGGTTCTTTAAATTCAAAACAAGACGACTTCATGATTGCAATGGATCGTTTTCAACCAGATATATCCGCAATTAACGAAACTTGGCTCAAATCTGGACAGGAGGCGCGCGCGCCTGCTCCACCTGGCTACCGTTTCGTGACTATTCCGCGTCCTGCTCATATGAAAAAGGGTCGAGGTGGCGGAGTAGGCTTTTATGTGAAGCGAGGCCTGCGTGTGCGCGTGGCTAAACATCCAGAAGCTGACATTGAGCAGATGTGGTTATCGATGAGAGCGAACGGTTACACTATAGCTATAGGCACTGCGTATAGGACTGAATGGGTGAATGCTGACAAGTTCATTGACGCCTTGACGGAATCTGTTATTTCTTTTTCTAACCATGACTACATTGTATTGCTCGGCGATTTTAATATTGACTTATTAAAGCCAACTGATGACCTCACTATAAAACTTAATAACTTTTTGCGCTACGTGGATCTCAATCAGGCGGTTACAGAGCCCACTCATTTCACCAAGCATTCAGCAACGTTGATTGATGTGGTTTGTACCAACGCACCAGTTCGTGAAGCCACTGTCACTAACATTACGGGTAGTCTGGACGGGCACGCAATGATTAACGTGGAATTTCAGCTAAAAAAGCCAAAGATGTCCCCGAAGTATATTGTTTACCGCCCTTTAAAATCAATGGATATTGATGCTTTTAATAGAGATTTGTTGTCAGTAAATTGGGAACCCTTGCTCCAGTTACCTACTGTCGATGCTATGGTCGAAAGGTTCAATGCCATTATCTTGTCTTTATTTGATGCGTATGCTCCCGTCAAGAAAACGAGAATTAAGTGCAATCATTCTTTGCCATGGGTAACTGATAACTGTAAACTAATGATAGATCTGCGTGATGAAGCGCGCAAAAAATTCCGCCGCACTGGTTCTGAATCTGATAAAACATATTACAATGATTTAAAAAAACTTGTAGTGACGAGCATTTTCAACGAAAAGACTGCGTATTTCAACCATCATTTAAATTCTAAGATAAATAATAGTAAGACTTTCTGGAAGAACTTAAAGGAAAAAATTATGATTGACCCCAGTAAAAATGACACGCTGCCTAAAAATTTGACAACCCTGACTATATAAATGATCATTTCCTAAATATACCCAATACTAATCCAATACAATTATCGCACTTGACATATTATGAGTTTC
The DNA here is from genome assembly GCA_018467065.1 of Ephestia elutella. Classification (NCBI taxonomy): domain Eukaryota; kingdom Metazoa; phylum Arthropoda; class Insecta; order Lepidoptera; family Pyralidae; genus Ephestia; species Ephestia elutella. The sequence continues at coordinate 15,842,314 of CM031588.1, forward strand.
ACCGCTTCTGTAATTCGACCTTTAAGTTGCAACCTGTTTCTGAGGGTGATGTTGCAAAGACCATTACGTCCATTAAGACTAACTCGTTAGGGCATGACGGCATTAGTCGTGATATGATTCTTCTCACACTGCCCTCAACTTTAAGTATCATTACTCAAATAATTAATAGGTCCATACGATCTGGTATTTTCCCGTCCCAGTGGAAAGAAGCCTTAGTAGTTCCGATACCCAAGAAAAATAATCCCAGTGAATATTCTGATCTGAGACCTATAAGTTTATTGCCTTTCCTTTCTAAGGTACTGGAGAGTCTTGTACAGAGACAGCTTTCGGCGTATGTTGAAAACAACAATTTACTCTCTATGTTTCAGTCAGGATTTCGTAAGAACAGAGGTACACTTACTGCACTGTTGGATGTTACTGATAACATTCTTGCCGAACAGGACGTTGGTCGAGGCACTATTCTGACATTACTCGATTTTTCTCGCGCCTTCGATAGTCTTAACATTCCTCTTTTGCTTTCCAAACTGACTTATTACGGCCTTGATCATCATTCTGTTTCTTGGTTTAGCAGCTACTTAACTGGACGATCTCAACGAGTGAAGCTTTTAAGTGACGATGGTTCTTATCACCTCTCACATCCTAGACCCCTGAACCGCGGCATTCCACAGGGATCTATACTTGGACCCCTCCTTTTCATAATTTACTGTGCCGATCTTGCTAAAGTAATAAAGCATTGTAAGTTTCATTGCTACGCTGATGATGTCCAGGTTTACATTTCTGATACTCCGGAAAGAATCTCTTTTGCTGCGCAGAAAATGAATGAGGATCTTGAAAGGATAGCTGAATGGTCTATTAAGAATTCCCTTGTTTTGAATCCGAATAAATCCAAATCTATGGTTTTCGGCTCTTTGGTTCAGATTGCTAGGATTAATGAATGCAATCCCATTATATCTATGCTCGGTGTGCCCATTGACCGGGTAGTCGAAGCAAAAAATCTGGGTGTGGTTCTGGATAGTCAATTGCGGTTTGAGAGTCACGTTCTTAATGTTGTCAGGAACTGCTTCTTCCGTCTGAGGGTTCTTTACAAAGTCCGTAATCTATTAACCGAAAGCGTCCGAATCAGATTATGTGAAACGTTAATTCTATCTAGGTTGAACTACGGTGACATCGTATATGGTCCGCGTTTATTGGATAGGACACGCCGTTTGATCCAACGTGTCCAAAACGCATGTTGTCGATTCTGCTTCAATATTGCTCCTCGTAGCCATATCACTCCATATTTAAATAACGCCTCAATGTTAAACATGGACTCACGCAGAAGGCTTCATATGGCTTCTTTATTATACGGTGTGATTAGATTTAAGAAACCCGAATATTTATTTCTAAAGCTGGAGTTTACTAGCACACGTCACCCGCGAGTTCACCGACCGCCTCTGTCGATGCCACAGCACAAAACGGCCGCATTTAGAGGCAGCTTCCGTTTCCAGGCGACCAAATGTTGGAATGACTTACCCCCTCCAATTAGGCTATGCGCTACACGTAATTCTTTTAAATCACAACTCAAATCTTTTTTAATAAAAATTCAAAAAGAAAACAACCCAACTGGTCGCCGTTAACGGTTGCTGTCACTGTCACCTGTCACCTAGTCAAGCGCGTTCCTACTATTCTTAATTAATATGCTAGTTCTGTCCTTTTCCTATAAGTATGTATTTATTTATTGCATTTTCCTATTAGCTATCACTTTCTTATTGTACTATTTAATCTTTTTTATTTTATCTTTTCTAATATTTGCACCTCGCACTCGCATCTGGTCACAACTGAAAATCAGTATATTGCCCCCGGGTAATAGTGCCACTGAGGTGTGACCTTTTTGTATTGCTGCAACACACATTTATTTTTTCGTTTGTATATTTTTTGTTGTTTGTTGTAAGAAACTGTATGTGTTGTTGTGGCTACAAATACAAATAAAAATTCTTTATCTATCTATCTATCAATCTTCCTAAAATTTCGCATACACATAGATAGAAGTACTGAAAAGGATATAGGGTACCTTTCAACCCAGGAAAAAGCCGCGGGCAAAAGCTAGTTAATGATAAAATTTATTAAAAAAAGGACACCAACAAATGAACAATACTTACTCAAGTATTGTCGGTACTGCAGTCACATTAGTGGAGGCTGCTAAGAGACGTGGTATAAAGGGTCTCGTCTACACTGTTACATCAAAAGGATACGCGGGGAATACAGTTACAACTGGTTTGTTTCCATTGTCATAATGGTAAAATTGTTAACGTGAAAATAAAAGTTTTGTAAACTGTTTTTAAATTTGCAAGATATATTTTTAATATATATTTTAAATATGCAATATTTTTTTACGATAAAAATTTGTTTTGGCTTTGAATATAATATAAAAATTCCATTACCTATGCCAAAAAAAAATTGAAAAAATCAAACCCAAATGTAAGATATACACTCTAAAGTTACATCTGTTGCCAACATCAGTGTATGTTAACACCTGAGTAGCTGATACTGCTAAGATAATAAATGATAGATGCTGCTGAGTAAAAGCAAATGTATGTGAAAATACTGAAATGCTAGTAGTAGTGAGAACACGAACGCGATGTGTGGCGATGATGTGCGAAGGTGAATCGTGAACTGATTGATACTAGACAAAAATATGCATTCGTGCAATAATGCTTATCGGGCGATTTGTATGTGCGGTGAAACCGTACGATCAGATCAATCCTAACAAACCAAATGCATATTATCGTATCGTGCTTAACAACGCGAACGCACCAACCACTACGTACGTTATTAGATCTGTGCGCGGCGCGCGGTAAAGGGCGCTATGTTTTATGTATGCTGCGTCCGACTAGACTTATTATTCGCAGGCCTTTTTGAATTATTTTGACCGTAATGTTATAACAAGATTATAGGAAGGGCTCGATTGCTCAGTTTGTGTGTAGCAGGAAATTCGGAAGAAGAAGCGGGCTAGCGAAAGTTACTCGTATTCGCGTATTATTTTGATGAAATATAATGATGATAAAACTTAATTAAGAAAGTAAATAAACTAATCAACTTTTTTTTTGTTTTTTACAACATAGTGCGGCAAACGAGCAAGCGGGTCACCTGATGATAAGCAATCACCGCTGCTCATGACAACTGCAACATCAGGGGTGTTACAAGAGTGTTAATACCAATGACAAAATGGTGGATTAACGGTCATGTACAAATTGGTGGCATTCTCTAAATTCTATTGTCATTAACATTTGACAAGTGATATTTTTGTGTTTTGAGAACATTTTCTGAAATACTTACGTCTTTTGTAGTTATGCCTCTACTGGCACTCATTAGATATCAGGTCTCCCACTGATTCCTGAACTGATTCTGTACACTTGTATCACTTGTAGCCTCCTTTCAAATGACAACAGCGAAGCAAGTAAATACATTATTGTTAACTCGTTTCTAGGTCTACCCACTTTTCGCTCTTCAGGGACGGTTTGTCCTACTTTGATAACATCCTTCAGTCGCTGGAATTTTCGATAACAATTATTTACCAATCGACGCAATGCCATCTTCGTTGTTGAAGGATTAACTATCTCAAAATTGTGAAGATCTAAGATTAGAGTAACAACATCTACTAATGCAAATATACAATTTAACAAATGTTCAGGGAATTCTATTTCAGTAGCGTTATTGTCCTTAGATGATTCATCATGCTTCGTCATCATTTGTGCAGATGTTTTTAATCAACCATTTTTAGAATGTCGGTTGTCTCTTTGTATTTCATATGAATATTTGCTCTTTCATCTGGACTACTTAGTAATTGTAAGTTTTAGTTTTTGTATTGTTTTTTAATGCAAGTTGTGATATGACAACTTTTAAATTAGTTCTAAAACTATCCTGTGGCATAGTGGTACTTCTCGCCATTGAACCACGGGGTCGGATCGAACCGGTTAGGTCAAGATGGAAAATTTTCTTTTCAGATCCTGGACCTTGGGTGTTTATATTATCTATTATTATAAAATATAATACCTATCCCTCAGCTAGTATTACAAAATAACTTTTTTAAATAATTTACTTATCCAAATATCGAATATTTTCATTCTGATGAGATTAATAAGCAAAATAACCTACTTATATCTTGAGTAATATTTTATTCGAACAAAGTGGATTTAGTACCTTCATATCAAAAGAAAATTTTGAAGGCAAGCAATTATTTTGGTATTATGTTATCGTATTGGTAATATTTTTTATACGAAAAATATTCATAGAATCTTTGATTTGAAAGGAGCACCTTCTCACAAAAAATAAACTAATTGAATTTCCATGAAATTTAGTACAATTGTAGAAGAAAATGCGGTGTAATACATTTATTATTATTATTTACTATATGGGGACGCCAACGCGAGCACCAGACGGGTGATTAGTCCACTTATGCTGGGACCATTTCACCCAATTTCCCGAGACCCGTATAGGATTTTGAGTTACCTGGTAACTCACGTTGGTGGCGACCCACTGAATCTACCTGTTACTTTGCAGAATTTTAATAACTGCCCTATTGTAATGTCGCTCAGATCATCCTCAGATAGGGCGTCTGAGCCCAATACTTTTCTCCTTGCAGCGGCATATGCAGGACATTCTGCTACTGAGTGAAAGCTAGTTTCCTCTTCTTCCAGACAACTGTGACAAATAGGATCGTCCACTTGCTTAGTCACTGTCAAGTGTCTATTCAGTTGACAGTAGGAAACTGTCAACTGAATAGACCAAAAACCAAGGATTCCTATGATGAGTCTAATATTAATCCTGCGTAATTTGAGCACGTGTTTTGATTTCTTTTGGTCTGCTCCTTTGATGAAGATTTTAAATTGTCTTAGACCTCTAATTCTTCTCCATTTTCTATTGGATTCTACTTTCATTCTGTGCTTGATGACGCCTTTCACGGTCATGGACGGTGTAATACATAAGGTGCAATTTACATAAAAAATCTTACAGGTGCAAAGCCACAGGGAGCGGCAAGTGTAAGATACTTTTCTGGGCCCACATTGTGAGTCGTAAGTTGTAGATGGACCATTTCCCATAATATTTGATGAGATTTACCCATTTGCATGCCCCTGAAGATAATATTCACACAATTCCACCTGGATATGACGACGGGTAAAACCAGAAACGGCAATTTACTTCCAAGTTAATGCGTATCTACGCACAGCGTCTCCAACTTTGATTGTTGAAAGGATAGATAGGTTAAATTGTATTAAAATTAAAATTTCAAATAATAACTAGCTGCTTTTTTACAACTGAAATCGTCAAGGCCAAGGAATAAGCTTGTGTTATCTATACATACAATAAAACAGTAAAAATATTTTGTCTGTACATTTAGTATTTTTGACGGAAATGGATAAAGGGACACTTAAAAAGAATAATAGAAAGCAAAAAAAAAAAATTGGTTTCTATTATTAAATATGAGATGAACTAGGAAACTTGTATAAAATTTTAGTTTAAAAAAAATTGTTGATTATGACCACATGAGAGAAGTAAAAACTTTATCAAAACGAGGTCCCTTTGTAGACTTTACCTGAATACGTATCACATAGCCGAGGTTTTTACATCAGTTTCGTTCAAAATTCACAAAATAAAGTGCTCAGAATTAAAAAAAAAAATTGCAATATTTTTCTTTTTGTGAGAACGTAACGTATCTTACCTTTTTACCATCGCAAATATCATTGTCTATGTAATTTCCTGCCTCCAATGCCCAGCTGTATCTAGTCTATGCAGATTTAGCAATCGATCATGTTGGCTTGTGACAATTTGCGTCATATTACCTAAAACTTAGGGTGTATAATCGAAAATCACTTTATAAACTGACGTGATGAACGTAGATTTCATTTTAAGACCAGGTCCTAGCTCAACTTCAAAACGATTAACGAGCACACAACCAAAGACACCTTAGACACACATAGACATAGTGGGCGGATCCCGCGGAACTCATTAACCAATTAGAATAGTCCACGCGTACACCTGCACTGGCACACCGGCACAGTGTATGCATAACGCAGAGATGATATCGTTGATGGCTCCAGTATACTTGCATTTGGGGTGCAATGGGTGAAAATAATATCTATTTTGCCATACACAACTAATAATTTTTTTAAATCCCATCCGAACTGATTTTTTAAAATATTTTACCTATAGGACATAAGCTACAATATATGTATGTACCTCTCGAGCGAAGACAGGGCGGAGCGCTAGTAAGAAAAAAAATGGAAATTGAAAAAATAACACAAACATGTCAGCTAAACCACGATTTTAGCGCCACCTAGTGTGCGCTGACGTCAACGCTTGCCACACTCGGTAGCGGTGGCGAGGCGTGGTGAGCAGCGGAACGCGACGGTCGCAAGGAATGTGCTTGCTTATGCGCAGCCCCAGATAGCTAATATCAAATTAATTGGGTAATTAAATTCAGATAAATATTTAAATAATAATATTATTTACTAGCTTTTGCCCGCGGCTTCGCCCGCGTGAATTTCCCACGGGAATTGTGCTTTTTCCCGGGATAAAAAGTAGCCTATGTGCTGTTCCAGGTCATTATCTACCTCTGTACCAAATTTCATCGAAATCCGTCCAGTAGATTTTGCGTGATTGAGTAACAAACATCCTCACAAACTCACAAACTCACAAACTCACAAATTCACAAACTCACAAACTCACAAAGTCACATCCAAACTTTCGCATTTATAATATTAGTATGGATTTATTTCACCTGTAGTTTACAAACATGTCACGACTATAAATCAAGACATAATAATCTAAATAAAAATAAACACTTTCAGAGTTTTTGGTTTTATTTCCCTGCATTTTATGCTATGAATTTTCATAAAGTACATATTGTATTGGATTTCATAAAGTGCCTATTGGGCTAAGTCGCAAACGGTCTCCAAGGTCTCTTACACAAAATGTCCCCCGTAAAAATCATATTTTGTGGAATGTCACTTATGCAAAATATATATATGAAGTAAATTTAAATACCAACCAACATTATCACATTTAGGGTTTTTGTTTACTGTATGTAAATAAGTTACTAAATAAATAAATAAATAAGTCCCTAATGCGACATTTTACGAAAGAGACCATTTGCGTTTTTTAGCCGCTATTCGGCGATATCGTAAGGGTTAAAAAAACAATTCGTTTAAGATGGTTCTTTTATTTTTATTTTTTATAAAATATACACAACAATTTTTATGGCTAGACTGTGCTAGGCTAGACTAGACAGTGCCTTTACATATAAGCCATTGCTACACTATAGCTGGGGGGGCGTTTAGGCGCATAATGTTAAAAGCGCAAAATGATTACCGGTCGCAAAATGGTAAAAGAGCAAAATTTACTATTTTGCTCTTTTAAGCGTACAATGTTTAAAGAGCAAAACAGTAAGAGCGTAGAATTGTAAATATTTCAGTGCTTTAGCTTTCAGCTGCAAGGACTATATAAATATCATATTGGTGAATTGTGACTCCCTAACAGGGCTTGCTAACCTGGTTAAAATTCTAAACCAGCTCACTCGATGCGCCATACATTTAAAAAAAGAGCGTTTTAAATCAGTTACGGTTGAGCAAAACCATATATTATTTCTGGTTATGTTCAAAGCGCGATATCATTTAAGTTCCTGTTCAAAATACCGGAAAGACCCAAAACATTTCGCTCTTTTCGACGATCGTGTTCTATCTCGCTCTAACTATGATTATTTCTCACTCTCGCTCGATATTAATCTAACCAATCTACACGTTGAGACTTGCAAATGCGTAAGTGAGATAAAACGCTGAGCGATATACCCGTCCTTGTCACTCGCCCGCGCGGGATTAACCAGGTAATTTCCGCTCGCGAGACCGATTCAAAAGGGTTTTCACTCCGATCGTAATGGCCCGAGCGTTACTGCGTAACCAGGTCAAAACACTTATTTTTTAGGTTTTTTATTAACCGGTTTCAAGCCCTGCTCCCTAACAAGTAAAAGTAAGTAAATATAAAAAAACGTGATCAATTTTTGAAAAAAAAAATATTTTCAAAATTTATTAATCAACATTTATGATAACATAATTCATAAAAATAACATAAAAATACTTTGAATGGCCCTAATGACACAGTAAAAAAAAATATTATATACTGTCAAATCACACAGATTCTAGTCCCAAAGTAAGTTCTAAATACTTATTTTAAGGGATACTGAACCAACGCAAACATACTATATTTCATAAAAAATACACACACACAAATATAAAACTAGCTTTTTTAAAAATAAAAAAATTGCAAAACTGTTTACGGTTTACTTATATTTTCCTTGTTAGGGAGTCACAACACAATTCACCAATATGATGTTAATATAGACCTGATATTCATGTAGACCTGAGATTCATGCTGAATCCAGCGCAAAAATAAGTTTTTAACACTTTTTTTAGACTTCCAACACCATATTTACAATTTTCAGATTCATTCCTGTATAAGTACTGTTAGACCTTGCTTTTTGCCAAATTTCATAATTTAAGGACAACGGGAAGTACCCTATAGGTTTTGATTGCTGCCTGAAATCGCAAAATATGCGAAAATTCGTAACATTTTAGGTAATATCTCTTGATCGCATTGACGTATAATTTTGATTATTTTTTTTTGCTGAAAGCCACGATGGATCCGAGTATTCGATATTAATTTCAACTTGATACCTGAGAAAAAAAAGTTTGACAGACAGACGGACAGACAGACAGGCGGACAACAAAGTGATCTTATAAGGGTTCCGTTTTAACCTTTTGAGGTACGGAACCCTAAAAAAGAACCACACATGTCGCATTTCATCTTATAGGTACTAAGACCTCAATCCTACCCTCCTTTCTCCCACAAAAGACCAACATTGAGGATCGCAGTTGAACAGTGCATTATGGTTAGAAATCTCTTTTAGTCTACTAAAGAAGTACGTCATATCTACTATCCTTCGTCCTTGATAAATTTCAAATGATTGATCCTCTTCGACTTCCACAATATAAGTATTCTGGTCCCTAAAAAAGGAAATTGAAAAATAAGTCATTTTAATTCATTTTCGTGAAAAGCTTTCATTACGTACAATTCATCCTAATCCTAACTTATATTATAAAATATAAATGCGAAAGTGAGTTTGTTTGTTTGTTACCTCTTTACGATTTATCTACTAAACCAATCTTCCTGAAATTTTGCATACACATAGAAGTACTAAGAAGAACATAGGGTATCCTTCATCCCGGGAAAAACACTGTTCCCGTAAGAAAATTCACGCAGGCGAAGCCGCGGGCAAAAGCTACACTAGCTTTTAAATAAAAGAAAAACCATTGTTTTGATTTTTTCTGGCCATATGTTTGTGGGCGCACACAAACGCATCCTGTAAAAACTACTGGAGGAAATTTGATTCGGTTTTCACAATTGTATTGTTAAATCATGATAAAATTATAGTCGTGTCGAAACATAGTTCATTTGTTTGTTTGTTACAAACAAATGAATAAACGCTGTATCTACTGAACCAATCTTCTTGAAATTTTGCATACACATAGTTAGAAGTACTGAGAAAGACATAGGGTAGGGTAGGTTAGGTAGGTAGTTCACGCGGGTGAAGCTGCGGGAAAAAGCTAGTCTACAATAATATCAATAATATTATTATAGGTACTTACTTAGAACAAGAGGTGTCGAGCCTCTGATGTTATTATAACTGCTGGTTCCAATGTCTGTAACTCGGTCAGTTTAGGATTAACGGTGCAATGCCTGAAATAAATATACTATCTTAAAATCGTGTACATGGAGATTCTGATCTTAAATTTTTGTGTAATATAATAATTTTGCAATCTAAAACATCATACTTTTTAACTTTTAAAAGTATGATAAAGCAATTCTATAATAACAATAAAAAGGTACTTACTCAACAGATTCACGCGCCTTCGTTTTGTCGCTTGACGAATCATAATGATTCAATTTGTCACCACCAAAATCTTGGCATCTCTTCTTTCAGCTGAAAAGTAAAATATACAACACATTGATTTATATAAACAATATGAAAATGCATGTAAGTTGCACTTTATTCAGGCTATATGCATGCAGGCTCTGTGTACTTTCCATTACTCTACGCTTACGTAGCTGCTACAAGCAAGCTGGGTGAGACAAATTCTATAGCCTTTCCAGATAAACGCCATTTTTGAAATTGGAATGGAATATGATACTCAAACTCACCCAAACATTCCGTCGTGGTGATTTATTTTTCTGTCTTTGTCATTTCTTTCGCTATTTTCATAGATTTCTTATTTCCCATTTTCACAGCACTGCACAAAAATGCTGATCCCTCAATTTTTCTTTCACAAAAGTACGAAAAAAATTTGTTTAATTCAGAAGAATGAGCGTCCGGTGACGACGTCACATGTACGCGGGCGGCGGCCGACTGACACGCAAGAACGAAGCGAGAGCCAAGCGTGGACGCATAGTAATAAGATTGTTTTTTGCATAGCACAATTTTGCTGTTATTTTCAGGAGATTAAAGAGGTTATAATTTTTATGGTATTTCTTAAATATCTTTTGAAATATTAGACAAGAAAAAAAAGTGTTCGATTCAGACTTTATTACAATAGATATATTTGCTATAAATTAAAAAAAATATATATGTTGTCGCTGAATATGTTGCTGTTAAGAGTTGCTGTTAAGAATTCTGACTTGAAAGATTTTTCATAGAGGGGACTTTATGATTTTTTTTAACCAAATATATATATGTATTTAAAAAAGTATACGTTTCAGACTCTTTCACATATTGTGTATTATATGCTGTATTAATTTCAAGTTCGTAATTAAACTCTAAGTAGGTAAATTTCGTCATGAAAAATGACAATCATTAACACATTTGGACTACCATCTCGCCTTAAACTCGCAAAGGGCGTGAAACAATTCTTGTTTTCGTATGGAAATTGTGTGTTTAAATGGTTGGGATTTTAAGTGAGAAAACTGAATGAGTATCTTGGTTTGCAGGTCCTATTAAGCCACAGTGTTAAATGCAAATATCTTGTAGTATTCCTACTTACGCTTGGCCAATATATTTGTATTTATTTATGTAGGTACGAGTATAAGTTATTGAAATAAGTAATTGAACTAATTTCGGTCTTCTTGAGTTTCTAGTATTTTTTATGCCCCTTGCCCACTCCAAATTGTAATCTTTTTGCTCTGCATCACCTCTTGGTTGACTGGTAGAAAAAATCTCCAGCTTTAAGTCCGCTATTTATATATTTTTTGTAAAGAAATGAAATAAATAAATATTTCAATATTGAATTTTAGACATTATTCCCTATTAGGATAAAATTTATGTAGGGTCACAGGGCGGGCGCTTCATAGAAACGGCGCGTCAAATATACCTACTACTACTACAAATGAAACTGTATATCCGTGAACACGTCAGTAACACGTCAATGTGTGCGTTTTCATAGTCATAACGTCCCATAACCACACAAGAACGGGGGAGAAGTGCGGGAGGTGTGGGATGGTGCCATATTGCGGGACGGGCAGGGAGTTTCCTTTCTGTACGTAGTACTTATATTAATTATGTGGTAGGGTTACTGGTAGGGTGCTACTATATTTATCTTTCTTTTTATACCATTATTATTAAGACCAATACGAATAGGATAGAATCGTACGCATTTTCATATTCCCGCCCATTTAGGGCTGCACCGCCTTTGAAATAATTCAGCAAATAACTTTCATTAAATAATCACACAACGTGAAATTTTAAAAACTGTTTAATATAAAAACGACAAAAACTTTCAATATCTCCGTTGTTTAACTCTTGCGTCTTATATGTCGCAGTGAGTTCATAAAATAAGACATTTCACGTCATATGCCGCTAGGAAATTGCGCTAGTATGAGTGGATGAGCACGGCGACACAGAATAATATGGGTACAGATGTAAACCATTGAGCGTAGATAGTCTAGAGTACAGAATCCCATTAAAACAAATATTATAAATGCCAAAGTTTGTGATGAAATGAGTTTCTTTGTTTGTCTAATTGTTTGTTACTTTTTCACGCTGTATTTACTAAGTTTATCTTCCTGAAATTTTGCATACACATAGTTAGAAGTACTGAGAAGGACATAGGGTAGCTTTCATCCCGAGAAAAAGCACTGTTCCCGTGGAAAATTCCCACGAGCGAAACCGAGGGCAAAAGCTAGTTGGATATAAAGCAAAAATAAGAGCCATCTGCTAGCTAGAGCTAATTGACTTTGACTTTATATTTTATATAAAAAATATATTCTGCTCTGACCCTCACTATAAAATAAGTGTGCGTATACAGCGTAAATGTAATAGAAAATTCAAAATCAAATAAAAATTGGTTCGATTGAGTTTATGTAAAAACAATATGATATGAATAAACGATTTGATATGATATGGAGTGAGCGCCTTTTAACTTTAGAGCCATATGCGGCTGATGTCGTAATGTAATTTGCACCCTGTGCCAACTCGTCCCCTCAAATGCTTGAGGTTCCCACTCACTTATTATTATTTTATTATTACTGATTTATTATTTTTTTTGAAATAATTTATATTTCGAATTCTTTTGTGTGCTGTTGCACTGAATAGGCCGGTACATGTTAAATGTTTTTTTTTGTATAGAATACCTGCGGATAATTACCACTTTCTGTTATATCTATATTTTGTGTCTGCGCCGTATGGCGACGCCATTCTCTATTCCAATTTCATGATTCCCACTTGAGTAACGAGCTACTGTTATAGACAAAATAAAACTTATTCATTTGAATTGCGAAAGAAAATGGCTGCCAAGCGTCTGCTAAGCACACTACAGTCAAAAAGTAGGTAATATTTTTACACGACTAACCAAAAAAGGAGTGTTATGTTTTCAGGGTTAATGTATGTAAGTATGTATGTATGCAAGTTTCTTTATTCCACTATAAGTCCTGAACGACTTAACAGATTTTGATGTGAGAGATTGTTAGATTCCCTAAATTCCTCCGAGTGACATAGGCTATGTAAGTTGTCAGTCGTGTTTTTTTGTTTTTAAATAATTAGCTTGTTAGGATTCTTGTTCGTTTTCCATTTTCTTTTTTAAGAAAACCCCATTTTTTCTTTCAAAAGTTAGCTAGTTCTTGTTTTTTTACGATGTTTTCCTTTACCGAAAGAAAGTACCTATTAATAAGACTAAGCAAACGGTTTAAGATAAAAACTAGAGAAAGTAAAAAATAACAAGAGAAAATATACATATCTGAAAATGATCATTTTCTCTCAGCGGCATGGCATAGATCACTAGTTTTCTTCCAACAATACAACCTAGCCTCGTACCAGAAACCATTGCAATGTTCTTTTATGGGCGCGTCACATAAATGTTTCTAGCCCAAGGGTAAGAACAGACACCTCTCTTCTATGATCGTTTATTGAATGATATAAAATTGTTTACAAGACTTTTATACGTACTTTTTCTTATCAAGTTCTTTTATTGCTAACCTTAACCAATTAATAGGGCGTAGTACTAAAAAGCATTCGAGATGTGGTGTTGGCGTAGATTAGAAAGAATTAGCTGGACAGAAAGAATAACAAATGAGGAGGTCTTAAATAGAATAAGAGAAAAAAGAAGCACTATTAAAACTAAAATACTCTCATATAGAAATTAGATATGGTGAAATAATTCCATGCGAGCAAGACTTGACATTATTAAAACTATTGAAAGCAGAAGAGGGAAAATGTTAGGGAACCTAATACGACACGATGACTTCATTAGAAACATTATAGAAGGAAAAATAAAAGGAAGAAGGGGCCCAGGAAGACTAAGACAGGGCTACATGAGGCAAATAAAGGAAAAAGTGAGCGTCGGGTCGTATCAAGAAGTAAAATAGTTGGCAATGGAGAGAGAAAAACGGAAGGAACTCCACCCTACTTGTCGGTACAAGAGCCTCGCTCTTAAGGCGTTTGGATTGCCGTTGTTCTGTGAAATGGTGTTTTTGTAAGGACTAAAGCTCGGCTGTGCTTATCCAGAAAAATCTGAAAAAAATATATGTGTACTATCAACTCTTTAAGAACATTTGTTTAGATTATTTTTATTGTAAGATAAAAACTACTATATGAAAAAAAAAAAAAACGGAAAGACATGCATTTTTATAATTTCCTTACTGTTCCGAAATGGCAATGACGTTCGGGAAAATTTTTACATCAAAAGAGACACCATTTATTATACTTCAATCGCTTAGATTTTCATTCAAATCGAGCAACATTTTTCATACTAATGTTTATAAAACAAAAATCATTCGCCCATTCTTCATAGCGGGGCTCTGTGCGGGCGACGGGCGGCAGTCTGCCACTGGCTTTCAAACGAGGAGGTTGTGTCGCTCGTTTCCGCATCTGTCAATATTCCTGCCGCTTTGTTTACCATGTAGCGTAGAGAAAAACATACAGTAATCAGCCGGCTGTACCTGTGCTTGTGTACATTACAAGAATAAATGAAAGTCACTTCACCTCCGTCTGTTAAACTTGTACTCCTCCTAAACCACGCTATGGATTTTTATGCCAGTTTCACTATTAGATAAGGAATTTGTTGTAGATGTAAATTGATATAAATTTGATTTTATTTAAAGGCAATTTTATTATTTTGAGAGCATTACAGAAAGTCAAAAAATATATCCATACATATCCATAGAAATAATTTTCCTCCATTTGACGACCTCCGTGGCCCAACGGCCATCACGCTGTACTAGTACACCGGACACCGTACACCGGAGGTCCAGGGATCGATCCCCGGTCGGGTCAAGATAGAAAATGATCTTTTTCAGATTGGCCTGGGTCTTGAATGTTTATCTATATTATGTATCCTAACTATCGCAATTCTAACAAATATATATTTGTTTATTCATTTATTTGTTTGTTACATCTTCACGCTTTATCTACTGAACCAATTTTCCTGAAATTTCGCATACACATAGAAGTAGTGAGAAGGACATAGGGTACGTACATTTCATCCCGGGAAAAAGCAAGGTCCTTGTGGGGAAAACACGCGGACGAAACCGCGGGTAAAAGCTTTGTTATAAAATATAGTATCGTTAAATTAGTATCCCATAAACACAAGCCTCGAACTAACTTTGGGGCTAACTCAATTTGTGTGATTTGTCAGTTCTGATATAGGAATAGTTCGTGACTACAAACGAAAACTAGAAAATCCTAAACAAGACCACAAGAAATGACGTCAGGTATGATCGGTGATCAAGATCCAATTCGAATCGCTGCGCCGCAGCTGTAAGTACAAATCCTAAAACAAATTACGCGGGCGAAGCCGCGGGCTAAAGCTAGTTTTTAGATACCTATTAAATATGTATAATCAGTAATTTGATAATCAATGTACAAATTTAATAAACTAAGAAAACATGTCACTCGGTCTCATAGACGCAAGTATGGTCTGCAGAAAAAAATAGATGCAATAAAAATATTATTTTTATTTTATCTATCTTCAACAAACCAACCAATCCGGTAAAAACGAAGTAAGTTTTTTCTGATATAAAGAATGTCTAAATTACTCAACTTTGATCATGGTGCGTTGGTTGGTGGCATTTACACACCGTTTGAATAATCTATTTCTTTAGTTAAAAAATATGTTCGTGTATGTGTATGTATATATGTGTATAACTTCTTTTTATTTAATTAATTTAATAGAAAACAAAATACTATAAAGAATAATTGGTAAATTTTTTTTATTAATTTTCTCCGAAATATTTTTTGCACATCGTATAAAAAGTCAAAATGACATTAGCCCAAACTCTGATAGCATTTTATTCACATTAGTATGAACATATTGTTGCACAGTCATTTCATAAAATACGATTCAAAAATTATATTTTTAAAACAGACTTTAATACTACACAGTTGTTAAATATACGATTTTACAAACACATTATCTTATACCTACATGATTATTGTATTATTTTTTACACTGGATACGTTGCCAAGACTTAAATTTAGTAGTATTTGGTATTCTTTTCAGTCGTGTGTTTAGGGTTCCTTACCTCAAAAGGCAAAAACGATACCTTTACAAGATCACGTATCCGTCCGTCTGTCAAGATTATTTTACTCAGGAACTCATGAAGGTATATAATTGAAATTTATATCTAATACTTGGGTTAGAGATGTAAAATGACCGAATCTGACCGGTCATAATTAAAAAAAGTTTAAAACGATAAATGACCGATCAACTGTTGTCAAATTTTGTTATTTATTTTTTTACTTCTTTTATTAAATTCAATTGTTAAGGTACATATATATGAGACTAATAGATTCTTTTATCTCAAATATCAACCGGCAAAGCCGCGGAAAAAACCTACAGAATACGCGTGAAAAACCTGACCCTTCCTTTGCAATCGGTGAAAACACTTGTGATGAAAATGACCATAAATGACCGATTTTGTCAGTCAAATTCAGTCACTTTGGTCATTTTCAACTCTAATTGGGTTTATGGTCTGTTTCAGCTGTAAAATAATCAAATTTATATGTCGACTCAATCAACAAATATAACCGTGAATAATAGGGGACCGGACAACTTTTTTTGATGCTTCTTTGAAATACCTCACATTAATAGAATCATCCGTAAAAGAATCACATCCATAACTAAAGTATTTTCCAAGACATAGCCAAAAACAATTCACATTTTCAAGCGATTTTTGGACGATACCAAAACGCCCCTAACTAAACGTACATTCATGTGACGTCACGCGTAGAAAATGGACTTTCCCTAAAAGTTTGAACTCGAATAAATTAGCTCTGGAGAATAAACTCGTGCTGAAAAGTCGCAAAATAGGTTTAATTATATGTATTCTATCATAAAATTACATATTTTTAACAATTCTCATACCTAGGCCGGTCCCCTATTATAGCAAATTTTCGCAAATTATGCAAATTCAGAAGGCAACTAAAACCTATCGTACTTCCCGTTGACCTAAAATTATGAAATTTGGTAACCAAAAAGGTCTTATAGTACTTGTACAGCAATAAATCTGAAAACTGTAAAAATATTGTTAGAAGTCTAAAACTTCTATTAATATATATGTAGGGATCAAAACTGCAAAGTTTCTTTTTGAAACTAGTTGGTCTTTCAGTTAGAGCTATAATGTGAGATGCTTTGCATAGACGAAACCCTCGCTGCGGGAGTTTGATTCGCACTTGGCCATTTATTTTTAAGAATCGGGGGACAAGCATTTCATACCATTGTAAAAAAAAACTATTTTAGCTGTGACCTTATTTGTAAAACCATGACTCTGTCAAGAGATTATTTTGGTGAAATAAAAGTTTTGTAAACTACAGGTGAAATAAATAAATAATATTATTATTTAAATATTTATCTAAATTTGCCCAATTAATGTGATATTAGCAATGAAACCACAAAAATATCTGGGGATGCGCATCCTTGCGACCGTCGCGTTCCGCTGCTCGTAACAAAGTGCCGTCTTTGTTTGGTTGGTCGTTTCGTTCACCATGCCTCGCTGCCGCTGCCGAGTGGGGCAAGCGTTAGCGCACACTAGGTGGCGCTAAAATAGTGGTGTAGCTGACAGTTTATTGATACCTATTTTAGTAATCCTACCTATAGTAGTCTCTGCCTACCCCCACGGGAAAAAGGGGGTGACAATATTTATGTGGGTATGTCCCCTCCCCTCCCTCTCTCAGCCGAAAGACGTCCACTGCTGGACAAAGGCCTACCCCAAGGATGGATGGTGTCCCCTCCTTCGATGTGGGTATGTATGTACATGTAATCCAATTATAGTGAAAATGATTTGTAAAATTTTTATGTGTCATACTACCATTTTTAAAATGATAGGTTAGTAGAATGCGATATTTTACGATCATTTGTGAAAGGTTTTTTTGTGAAATATTAGTGAATCGTATATAAGATAATATTTTTATTAGCTAGTGCCCGCGACTTAGTTCGCGTGTGAAATGGAGATCGCTGTGGCAAATCATTCCATTAAAATTATCAAAATAGTCGTTATGAGTGTTTCATTCCACATAAACATCCCGATCCTTAGTCATGAGAAATAAGGATAAAGGAAGAAATTTTTATGCACAAATGTATTTTCTAACTAGCTTTTGCCCGCGGCTTCGCCCGCGTGAATTTCCCATGAGAACAGTGCTTTTTCCCGGGATGAAAGGTACCCTATGTCCTTCTCAGTACCTCTAACTATGTGTATGTGTGTGTGTAAATTAGTGAAGAGGTAACAGACAAACGAACAAATAAACAAACAAACTCACTTTCTCATTAATAAAGAAAAAAAAATCTTAATGGTATCTACTTACCATTGAAAGTCAGTTTTGTATTTACAAAATCATTTATCTATACATAGGTATAATAAAACATCTATATACATATAATAAAACAGTAAAAATATTTTGTCTGTACATTTAGTACTTTGACTGAAATGGATAGAGGGACACTTAAAAAGAATAAAAGAAAGAAGAAAAAAAAGAATAAAAAAATTTTTTTTTTTAAATTTTTTGTCTGTCTGTCTGTATGTATGATCACGCTAATCTCCGAAAGCACTGAACCGATTTACTTAAAATTTTCACCAATTGCTTTGTTTCAGCAAAACATTTACAGTTTGTTTCATCAAAATCGGTTCATTTAAAAAAAGGCAATGGCATGAGTTACGCGGACGAAGTCGCGGGCAACAGCTAGTACCTTATAAAAAGTTTCATTCAAATTAATTCAGTAGTTCTAATGATTAGCATGTTAAAATAAATAAACAAACATACAAACAAAGACAAACAAACTGATAAAATTCTTAAAATTATGTTCTCTCAGTATTTCTTCATCACACAATTTTTTTTTTATTTAATATATATTCACTGTACCTACAGACATACCTACTATTTTTACTGTTGATAAAATGTTATAGATTACTCGAGCGCTCGGGTGTATTGGCGTTGTCTCTGAGAGCGCGTGATTATACAGCGGGGGTGCGGGGTGTCCGCGTCATGCTTTGCCCGCAAAAACAAAAGAATAAAGGGAATCTAACGCCTTAAATTTGATGATTTTGAATGAAAACCAAATTCTAATTCTTATGCCGTTCTTACGTCTTATTACTCCATGGAATACTAAACCGTAAAATTTAAATTCGCCTTTATAGGTCAAACTGCATCGACGAAAGTTCTAGATTAGCATATCTCATTCTAACTTCAGCTAGATCTCCCAAACGGACTGCTAACTTCTACGATAGTATACTTAGTTTACCGATATATGTATATAGGCTACTGCAGTTGAGCTGGCAAGTTAGGTACCTAACTAATTTCTAAGGCAGAAAAAAAAAATTAAACTTGAAAAATATGTTTTTAGGTCGGGAAGTCTTTCATAACTTGCAAGCATAGGTAACACGGGCCTCAAGGCCGCGCGCGGAAGTCAGAGTTGTTCAAAACTTTCAAGATATCATTACAGAAACTACATAAAAGTTTATAAAAAAACCTCGAAAAAAATTATACCTAATGTTAAACAATTGAAATCCTACTAATATTTAAATGTAAAAGTTTGAATGTGTGTATGTTCGATATCCAACCATTCTAGCGCCTAAATCGCTTGGTAAATTTTGATGAAATTTATTACACGAGAAGAGTAAAACTTGAAATAGCACTAAGGCTACTTTTTATCCTAAAATTCTCACGGGAGCGAAGCCCCAGAGCGTAGCTAGTATATTGATATATTACCAACCATCATTTAAAAGGATAAACAGAGCGCTATCTGCCGTGTATGAATGACAACATTCATTTACGGAGATAGTATTCAAAGTTTTCCGCCCGTCAATATCTTTGTTCATCGAGTGTAGGCTTTCCGACTTTATAGAAAGGACAGCAGTATTATTTTATTTAACCTATTAATGAATAATAAATATATACGGACAAATCACACAGATTGAGTTAGCCCCAAAGTTCGAGACTTGTGTTGTGGGACACTAGCTCAAAGGACTATATTTTATAACAAATACATATATAAATAAACATCCAAGACCCAGGTCAACCTGAAAAGATAATTTTTCTACTTGACCCGACTGGGGATCAAACCTGGAACCTCCGGTGTGGCAGTCCAGCGTGATGAATGTTATGCCACAGAGGTCGTCGAAACCTAATGTTTTCCCACTACTGGGTCAAGGTCTCCTAAATTTGATTTCATATTATCATGTCTATAGCATCACTCAGTCAATCCCGCTGGAAAGCATCAAGATCGTCGCGCCATTTCTTCCTTGGCCTTCCTCTGCGACATTGACCACGTTCTAGAATCAAAGGTGTGATGCGTAACGCCTATTTATCGTGATGCATTCTGAAAACATCCATTGCCACTGGCACTTGCTAGTTTAGCTGCTTTTATGACCCACATACGTGATAACTCAATGCCACAATGAAATCCAAAATTCTTTTTTTTAAACCTATTTGTTTTACTAATGAGCCGCATCTACCTGTTATAAAGTCTACACCTCTCGATACGATTGTTGGAGCACTTCAAGTTGTGCATTCAATTTGCATTCACTGCTGCAGTCATTTTTGCAGCGAACTGGGACAGATGCTGAATGAAACGTATTGATTTGTATTGTTAAACATATGGGCGACCTGCTGCTAAGACAATTGTTGTTAGGAAGCGTGACATAGTTCCAATGAAAATCATATCACAATAAGGGCCTTGAATATGGAAGCAAAGGATTTGAGAAATAGGGGAAGACCGAAGAAGAGATGGATAGAATGTGTCAAGGACTGCATGAATAGGAATTCTTGAATGAAATAGCAAAAGACAGACCAAGTGGAAAGAAGAATAAATAAATATATACGGACAAATCACACAGATTGAGTTAGATCCAAAGTAAATTTGAGACTTGTGTTATGGGATATTAAACTCAACTATATATAACAAATACGTATATAGATAAACATCCAAGACCCAGGTCAATCTGAAAAAGATCATTTTCCATCTTGACCTTACCGGGGATCGAACCCGGGACCTCAGACCGGGGCGTGATGACCGTTAGGCCAAAGAGGTCGTCAAACCTCCGTCGTCGGATGAGGAGAACTTACAGAAGTTTGAATATAATCCAAATCCTAGCTTCGCTTAGATTGTATTGCCGGCGGGGGCACAGTAGACTATCCTTCTAATAAAGTGGCAAGTGGTGGTCTAAAAAAAACTACCATATCTACTGAATCAGAGGGTTATCAGAGGGTCCATTTCTCATTTCCAAAATTTTTAAAAAATAAACCGTTTGAAACTATTTAAAATGTTCATTTTTACATATTTAGGAAATGAAAAATGAATCATATTCCAATTCATCAAAGTGACTGTTTTAGCCCTCAGATTCGAACCTTTTGACCACAACAGGTACCATCAGCTCATTCAAAATAACAAGTTTCTAAGAAGTCGCTGATAATGATATCTAATTAAATTATACAACTAAGTTAAAACTTAAAGCACTTATAAACTATTAAATACCAACTAAGTATCCAGCAGATTGAGATCTCAACTCCCATTGAAGATCCGTTCAGAAATAGCTACAAATTAATTTGCCTAAGTTCGGGATGAACCCAATAATGAAGTGAAGTTTGGAACTGTCCACTCCGATACTAGGATCTTTGACTAAGTTAAAGTAAATTAATTGGGGGGTAAGTATTTCTATCGTTAAACTACACCACGAAATATATAATAGACAGAAATGTTTAAAGTGTAGCTTATATCTTGGAATGGTTTTGACAACGATAATGGACAATTTATAAACCTCGAAGAGAAACAATATGTAACTTAGTATAAAACATATGTATATCCGTGTATTTATGTTTCTGTTTATGACATCATAGGCCCCAAACGTATAGATTTGAGTTATTAAAAAAAAACCAAACCTGTCTTATGGGCTTTTAAAATTATTATTATACAATTATGAAAACGTCTAGTTTTTATCGAACTGTAAGCTTATCTCTGAGTCCAACTCTATTAAGTCGGTTTATATGATTGGCTCGCAGACTATAGGCTCAGTATTCCCAGTAATTGTGTGTACGAACTGAATATTCAGAAGGTTTAATTTCAACTAATGAACGATGTAACACTGACCAAAATGTAGATAGGAACGATGTATCATTATACTAGCTGCACCCCGGGGCTTCGCTCCCGCAAAAATTTCGGGATAAAAAGTACCGTATGTGTTATTTAAGGTTCCAGTCTAACCATATACTAAATTTCATCAAAATCCGTTGAGCAGTTTTTGTGTAACAAATATCCATTTTCAAAATTTCACCTTTAAAATATTATACATTGGGAAAGATAGGTGGATTTACCCTTTTATTTGTGCCAGATAATATTGGTATAAAAATTCTTTGAAGTCGCATCCACACGACAGAAGTCGTATATGTACTAACACTAGTAAACCGAACAGTCTGCTGTGTGCAGGTTTCCTCAAGATGTTTTCCTTTGCCAGAAGGAAGTTAAAATCAATGAAAATGATCAACCATGACTTAGATTGGTCTACAAAATCCAAGGTGCAAAGTCAGGACGCGCATGAGATTCGTACCTGCTGCATTTTAGACGTAAGCACAGGGCGGGCGCTTCATAGAAACGGGGCGTCAAATATACCTACTACTACTACAAATGAATCCGTGAACATGTCAGTAACACATCAATGTATGCGTTTTCATTCATAGCATTTCAATACACACAAGAACGGGGGAGAAGTGTACGTAGTACTTATATTAATTCTGTGACGTAAGTCAATCGCCTAGCCAACTGAACTATGATTCTGTAACTAAAAACCTATAACGTGCCTCATTTATGTCTCAAAGGCAAGGAGATTGTACAAAAACAAGATCATATAAAGATCTTGTCGCTTTAGTCTCATTGGCTTTTGAAACATAATTAAGACACGATATCTACGTTTATAATTAGTGGAATCGGTGCCCTGATCCACCACTGCTTCATTTCCCTTCTATTTATTTATCTTTGATTAAACTTAGCCACTAAAAGTCCAATGCTAGACATAATCCTCTCTCACAGATTTCTACAAAGGCCGATTAGAACCTGAAGCGTTTTTTGTTTTGTCTTACAACTTAATCCTTACTACAAGTCGGATTAGGATTGTCAGATTACTACTAATCTTTGGAAGCAACAATGGGATAAAAATGTTTTGTATTATGACCATGGAAATATTAAGTGCTACATAATGTACGTACTTTGAGTATTATGACAGCTAAATTTATGAGGCATGATAGGCACTGCTATTAGAAAGAACAGAAGAATTTTTAACACAATATAGAGTGAAAATATATTTTTTCTCATAGAAGAAATAGTGAGCTGAATCTCACTATACAACCATAGTAACCATACTATATAGTATCGGACCCCATCCACTACGTTAGGATTCCACTAAAATTCCAGTAAATTAATTAACCATTTCAGCCCGAACTTTGATTCGGAAACGATTCCTGTATGCAAATCGTGCGTGGATTTACCAAAGGCCGACCTAGCACGTGGATATAAAATAAATTGAAGTGACTCAAATTTGTTTCATTTTACCTATGTTGTCCCAGTGCTGGGCAATGGCCCTGCAGTAAATGCACAAATTTTAAAAAATCTATATTCTTGTATAAAAAATTTAAAAATTATAACAAATTAATCTTTGACGTGGAGATGGGCGATCGCTAGAATGAAGCCTCAGCGATGGATGCGACGGCTTCTAGAATGGAGAGCACCAGGGCACCAGGAAAGCCACCGACAAAATGGGTCCATGATATCCGGCGACACGCGGGCCCAGACTGGATGGCTAAGGCACGAGACCGCCAACGTTGGAGTCGAATGGAGGAGGCCTACATCCACAAATGGATATAAATAAGGGCCGATGATGATGATGATGAATCTTTGACATGCTCTCCCGTGAAATTTGATTTCTGAAGATGACTAAAAATACAGATGATACGTAGGAGCCATCGAATACTTGAAAAGAATTTCCCAAAAGAAAGCACTTGTTAGAAAAAGGCCAGTATATATATGTATAACTATATATAATTTTATTTTAATAAGTAACTATAAGAATATATTTGAACTTTTACTTTTTTTTCTAACAATTCAAAATGTAGGTAGTTGAGGGAGAACAAAGAAACAATAAGTTTAACCAGAACCAAATGTTTATTTTTATAATTGAACCTCAACTTCTTTTAATTTCAAAGCTACAGACTACTAGGATTTCGGACCGACCACTGCTGAGAAGAAATCCCGAAAGAAACTCATTTGAACAGTATTGGTCCCTATCGAGCCAAAGGGGTCTTTTGTATATTTTTACATATTCTTTTTCATCATAGTATCAGTATGTTTTACAATAAGTACATCAATTATGTACCGTCAAAAACAATATAACAAACATATGTTTGTGATCAAGTGACTACTATAAAACACTTATTTGTAAGTCACTTTATACATTTTCTTACACTTAATCAGCGTGATATTTACTTTAGTCATATTAACTATTTAGATTTATATGTAACGAAGTAACAATTACATATAATTTCGTAATATTTTATCAATAGGAAAGATTTATATGTTTGTAATGAGTAACCTCAAAATTATGGAACATATCTCAAAAATACTTTTACCATGAGAATTGTACATTATCTCTGAATTACGTTCGCTATGTTTATTACTAGAAAAACCCATGACAAACCGAGATGGGCTGCCAGTATTTCATAAAATTCCACAAAACATAAATTATCAAAATACACAGAAATATTCTTATGACAAAGCAACAGCATAACGGTATAAATTTAAAACAATAAGTTTTGTACTTAACTTAAGATAGGTCCGCTCCAGTCGATCGCTCAGCACAGAATGTACTCCGCTCTGAGCGTCGGGTAGTTTTATTAGAACATACCCTACCATCCCTACTACTCGCAACCAACACGTGTTGTTTTTGATGGTGCATGATACAACATTATTTCTTTAGAAATAATGTTTTAATCCATTAGAATTTATTGTATAATTAAATTATATTATTTACAATACTAGTATAGGTTTCTATTTGTGATTACATTGTAATTAAACGTTACATAAAATAACCTTTTAATTAAATATTTACATGGTTATGATGATAACTACTTATAATAAGATATCACGATTTATTCAACAAATAGAACGTCTGTAAACGTTACACGATATTTAAAGTATGTAGTAACTGTTTATTTTATCAGTTAAATACAACGTGTCATTTATAATGATAATTCCCAGGGAATTATCAATAGAAGTACTTAATGAACTGTTGGGACGGGTACCTTTTAAAACATATTTC
Organism: Ephestia elutella; assembly: GCA_018467065.1. NCBI lineage: Eukaryota > Metazoa > Arthropoda > Insecta > Lepidoptera > Pyralidae > Ephestia > Ephestia elutella. The sequence goes on from CM031588.1 coordinate 15,867,622, forward strand.
AGATTTGTTTTGTTTCATCAATATAATTTATTTATTTACTTTATTTAGCTAAACGTGGCCTTCGAGTCTCACGACTCGAGGCTCTGTCTGCCCCACGAGGGATAAAGAGGTGATTATGTATCTGTATATAATTTCGGTTTAATACGTAGTAGTTAAATTTTAAGATAACTGTTTGTTTTTGTTTTTAACTAATATTTTAGGAAATATGATTACATTAACTACTATATTATAACACACTCATATAAATTTATACGATATTAAATTTGAATAATACTTCAATTAGCTATTTAATAGTTTAGATGACAAAACATCTATTTAAAGAAATTGTTTGAATTGAAAGAAGTTGTACACATTGTATTTTTGCTATACAAATACAGTCCAACCGAATTCAAAATTCTTTCATCTTTAGCAACCCGTTTTACGAACTAAATCCATTTTGTAAAAAACCTAGACCGCAAGAGATGACTTCATCTAATATCGGAGGCTAAAATCCACTACGGGTTGCTGAGTAAGTACTCGTACAACCAGGTCCAAACTCATGCCACATCTAGTTATAGAACATGCAAGTCTTACCTTAACGTGGCCCGGTAAACGAAATGGAAAAGTCTAATTTCGGAAAGTATTCGATAGGTGAATTGTTTATTTCGTATACAGATTTTGCTCCAGCTTTTGGTGAATTTTATTAGCCATTTTTCGTACTTATACGAAACGTATGAACGAAATAAAACGAAGTAAAGTGTAAATATTCAGATCCAACTATTGATGAAGACTACTAAGGATTAGATGATTATACTATTAAGGATTTTTATGTAAACTTGTTTATTGTATATTTGTAATGTTGCTGTTTGCTGTCTCTAATAAAATAAAATAAAATAAAATAAGACGAGTTTTAACACAGAATACAATAATAGTTAAGGTAGGTCACAGATTAATATTTGAATTACTCATGTGCTAAAACGCACTAGTCAGGTACTCCTGTAAAGTCCATTATACAAAAGAAAATCCGTTAATTCTTTTGGGATGGTGAAACATCTATTTTTATTCATGACGTGAATAAAATAATCCCTCATGGTGAACAAGAATAACTATATGTCCGACAATATCTGCCATTTTGCAACTAATTTTAGTGCTTCAGGATTAAAATTAGTTGCAAAATGGCAGGATAGAAACTAAAATTAGTTGTGAAATGTCAGAAATCCGAGCCATGACACTTTGCCAGTAGCCGGACACTAGCTATTTCGGGACACTATTGATTTAATGTGCCCTTTGTCTTAAAAATAGCGACAGGATTTAATTTAGTGTATAAATACACCTAAACTAATGATTCTCATTCTAAGTTTGATGGTTACCCACGGCAGAAGAATAATGGACTTTGTTTATTTAGGGTCTACATTTGTATAAATAAAACGTGTCAAGTCAAAGTCAAAGTCAATTTTTTTTATTGAAACTTGGCCTTCAAAGAAGGCTCTTTTTCACGTCGATAACTAATTATTTAATCATAATATATTATGTCTCAAAGCTACAAACTACTAGCATTTCGGAACGACCACTGCCGAGAAGAAATGCCGAAAGAAGCCCATGAAACAGTCTTGGTCGCCTAACATGCCAGAGGGCTATTCATTAACTTTATACATACACTAGATTGTGTACAGTCAAAAATAAAATAAAATATTAAAAAAAAAATAATAATATAATAACATGTTATGTTTGTGATAATGTGTGTCAATCCTCTAAGCTACCTATAGCCTGATACACTAGCTTCCTTCCTCAAGTTCTTACGGAAAATATCCTTAAATATCCTCAATAGAGACAATTTATGTTCCGAAACTTGCGAATCTGTCACGAAGCGAGAATAAGGCACTTCGAGCTTAACAGCTCATTGTGCAATAGTGTACAATAAAGTCCCTTTCCGCATCCGACTGCTTCCTACTTGTCTGGCAGCAAAGAAGAAGCATAGAATGTGTATGTGTGTGTGTGTGTGTTGTGTGTTGCTGCTTCTCTCCCCGTGAAGATTGTTAAAGTCAATGAAGGGAATACTTTTAAACCTGGCGATTTTGATCACAAAAGATAGGCTGGCAACCTGAATTTCCATTCCCCCAATAAGCACTATTCAGCTAAGCATGACCTTAGCAAAACCTATTATGAACGTCAAAATATATGCATTTATATTATGTGAATTGACATTAACTTTTATTATTGTATGACATTTTAATTTATATCTTACATTTTATTTTTAAACTTTTAAATTGTATAATTAATTTTTGCATGCCAGTGATGGTGCAACGTGCTGGACCTTTCCTTTTTTTGATCATGTACAGTCAAGAGTCAAAAGTGGAGTCATACCTTAAATATCATATTGCCTTGCAGGCGCGCAGTCCTTCATTGTGTGCGTTACGTCCATATTACGGACGTATAATTACAATAAGAACACTACTCACACTAAGCTAATTATCATATTACCCACCCACACCAAGACACAACTCTGCTGCATGCTAGTGCTTCGTGCTCATACTGCCTACGTGCTGCCATCTATCAAATTTACGGGGTACTAAGTAGTGAATTCTGACTCAGAAATAATAATACACTAATACACTACCTATAGTTTATTATAAAGCAAACCAATAGTGGTGAGTACGGTGACACGCAATCAATTGATAATTTCGTCACAAGCTAATGCATCTGCTGATCTAATCGGTAGTCGGATGGACTGCAGTTGATACAGGTCAAAGTTCGAGTCACATCCAGATATTTTATTTTTCATATTAAACTCAATTCATAAGCCAAGAGTATTTTTATATAATGTAATTGATATGCTTTTATATATTTGTTATGAAATAAAAATTCTCAAAAATCATGACAACTATTTATTCATGTAAATAGGTATAGTATACTTATGTAAAATTTATTATTATAAACTACACTAACAAATTCAAAATTTATGTTTAATCACTTCCCTATCTAATTACAGAATAAATAAGAACTTAAAAATAAGCATTCTGTAGTAAGTTACTTATAAGAATCTGTTCATTTATTTTATATATTATTACTAAATTATACTTTCGCTTTTTGTTAGTAAATATTGAGGTTATAGCTAAAGTATTCGTTTTCATCATGAAAAGAAGATTGAAACTAAACCTCAACATCTAACAATTTAACAATTTATCTCCTATTACGAAACATAACCTTGTATTTGTAATGCAAAATACAAAAACAAGTTATAAGTATAAAAATAATTTAAATAATGTTTATACTTTTATAAAACCAGATTTAATACAATAGAAAGAGGACAGTTGGAATATACCTACTTAATGAATGAACTCACTGATTAAATTTAAACACAAATAATTAACTCACTATTTTGTAAAGTTGCCGTTGTTGTTTTTTCTACACATATTTCAATCACAAAAAAACTGTCCTAAACATCCATACAATGAGAAACTAATTCTTCCTTGCTCATCTTCTATGCACCATCAGGCCCCATAGATTTTCTATGGAGTTGAGGTTAGAAGACCGCGCTGGCCAAGGATGACATTTATTTCTGGAAGCGAAATAAATTATCCAGCTTGATATGCACGACGAACAGTAGATAGGCATCGACACATCAAATAAATCAGCATAATGCCTGGTAGGTAAAATCATCGCCTTCATATTCTTCCAACATTATTGTTGCTGCTGCTCAGAGATAATAGCCGGTCTTCTACTTTGCGGCAAGGCTACCCTGCAGCAAGTCGCTACACCCAACGTGTTGTCCACTAAAAAAATATAATAATATATAATTAGGTATTTAGTTTATATTTAATTTCAAAACTATCACTTATGCAAAGCAAAATCACGAAGAAAAATATATCAATACAATACATTAATATTATGTTATCATTTTATGTTTGAATTAATCACAAAATATTACACATTTACACACACATATTTCAAATCACAACTATTTATTTGTTTAAAAATACTCACACTTAATCCAGTTCCTTTCATTAGAAATTGAGACTATTTTGCAACCACTATCATGCAAAGTAAATCCGAATAGTCTCCATAATACCTACTTATAATGGCCTATATTGGCAAGTGTTGGTAAAGTAATATTCCACAAATACTTAGATAACTATCACTAACAAATGCGTTCAACTAAAACGAGAACTCGGTTGAAGTGATAAATTTGCGTGTCTTTTTTTTCATTCACCGTCAAATATTCATTTTCATAGCTGGTCCATACTGACCACCCATACGAAGTAACGATACCATAAAGTTAGAGCAAGGATTTTATAGACATACTATGAACGTTCCGTATCATTCATAGTATGTCTATGAAATCCATAAAAGTATGAAGCGCTCGCCGACTCGCCGCGCCAGCCTACCTACTTCTATGGAAACATCGTATTCGGTCGGTTGACATTGCACAGACACATAGGCGTTTTACAAATAACACACAATCATAAGGTCTTAAGTGCAAACACTTCTATAATCAATTAGTATGAGAAATTCTGACTCCACTTCTGGAGATGTCTGTACAACATGTAACAATTTACCATGTTGCTGCAAATAAATCATTCTATTCTATTCTTAGAATCTCACGACTTTTGGTTCTGTCTACCCCGTAAAGACAAAGGAGGATCTATATATATAGTATCATGTCTTGATCGACGTATTTCCAAATGGTTTTTAATAATTAGGTATAATTTAGAAAATCAATACAATAATAAGGATATAGATTAACAGACGGCAGGACCGACCTGGACCAAGATCGCTGCAGCAAGATCGGAGTGGAAAACCATTCAAGAGGACGTTCAGTAAACGCAAATATGCTGAGAAGAAGAAGATTAATAGATTTATTTATTTAACCTTTATTGCACAAATACATGTATGGCACATCAGGTGGACTTAATGCAAAAGCATTATTATCTAACAGTCGACCTTTGGGGTAAGCAGAGAACTTACAAACTCTTTTGTGCTTCTTTAACCTTAAGTTTTTTATAAAACAAATGGTCTGTTTTTTAGTTCTTTGTCATATTTCTGGTGCTTGTAATATACATACTTCCTTTGAGTTTGCCAGTTTTTCGTCCATTTTCATTTATTCCACCACATGATTAATGCCTCAAAGTTGGTAACGTAACAATAGCCTTTTACCAATAATACTAGCCCATAATTAAAATGCTGCTTAATAGGAATATAACTACTTTGTAAAGGAGAGTCATGCCCCGCGTCAAAGAGAATCGAGTGCGCTTCATCAAGTATTTATTAATATTCCGTGCCCTGGACGACAATATCCGTATTGTTCTATTAAACGAGAAATTGTTTGCTTACAGCGGTAAATCGGGAACAAATGTACCCTATACGCTATTGTAGGTTTTAGTCAAAACCAATCTTCAATATTATTGTGTCACTCTAAAATCACCAAAGAATTTTTTAAATTTGGAGATCTAAGAACAAATTAGGTTTTTTCAAGTGGGCATTTGACTTAATTCTGCCATCTAGCCGGATGTATTCCACAGTCTCTTAATGCTTGTAACTGGAATGTAAATCAAAGCGCATTTCACCACTTGAAGCTGTCATTGATAAGAGATATCATGTCAAGCAATCCTTTCATGTCTTGATGGGTGGGCCTGGGTCTTCAAGATAAGGTGGGAAGGAATTTGGAATTGCAATTTCATTCCAATAGGACTTTACTAGTATTCTGTTCCTGGCTAAGGTAGGCTACAAGAGTTTTGTGATTGGTATTTTTCAAAACTAAAAAGCTTTTTCATGTAAAATGTTTCCAAGATGAGATTGCACTGTCAAAAAGTTATCAGATCACAAACCATATATCTTCAAATATATCTTAGTCAAAATATCCTGGCCGTTTCACACGGGCGTGGTCTGGTCACATGGGCGGAAGGTAAACATTTATTTACTGTTCATTTTCTCTTTTACAATAGTTCTTATAATTAACGATAGTGCGAGCTATACGGTCTCGTTATGGCAATACTTTACAATCGTGTTGATGGGAACCATTTTATTTAAATCCACCAGTTCATTACGTGTATTTGCATTATTCGGAATAATTATATTTTTGGAATTCTCTGAAAGTGGAAAACTTGCTTTATTTATTATATCTATCTCTTTGAACTAAAGCTCGAAAAACACTTCTACGAAACGTTTTTATATTGCCTACATTCTGTTGGTTGTTCAACGTTGAATATTTTATTTACATTGTATCAATGACATTTTTTTTAGAAACAGTGGGAGTTTTATCAGTACAAGTTATATTAAATTTTGGACATTTAAACCAGTGTGAATAGGCTGTTAATCTGGGTAAGCTCGCTACATCGTAGACCTCATGTCCTCGGGCAAGATTGTGGTCAAGAGCAAACCCATCTTTAATAAAAAAAAATCACCCCAGAAGAGCAAATAGGCGAAACATTACATTCTCCCCTTCTGCGCAGTCAAAGACAAAAGCTTGTTAATATAATGATATGTAATTAAAGATTTAAGACATTATGACGAAGCTTGAGGATACATTTTTGTGTACATTTAGACGAAGATGTTGCATTTCGTAAGATGTAAAATTATTTTTCTCATAATAAAGAATTTAATTAAAGATATCTTAACAAAACAAACAAAACAGCATCAAACACTCGTCTCAAACGCTCCGTTTCTGCGAAATCATCTAACGCGGCAACATATAACATCCGCAAACGAGTATCATTTCGAATAATTGTATGGCCCTTTGTCACGCATAGACCACGCTATACATCAGATACGCAACGTACAACGACATTCGCTGGATAAACATTATTATAGCTATTAGGAGATAGGAAAACGTTTGGCCTGAGTTTTGAATCGTTAGCGTTAATCTTCTTCTTTTTTGCGTGTCGACTCGGCGGGTCAAATTTGTGATGACCAATATGACGCCACAGATACAGCATTATCTGTTGCGTCATACAGGTCTTTTAGCGTACAGGTAGTAGGACACGCTGGGCAAGATAGTAAATGTGCCATAGTTTGGGGAGAGACACCACACAGACAGACGGTTTCCGAGCTATATCCCCACCTGGACATATTTTCTTTGCTTCGGCCGACTTGTGTCCGGCCGGAGTCTATTTAAGCGTTAATGAATAGTACTAAAATGTATGCGACACGATGACCTATTTAAAAATATAATTGAAGGAAAGGTGAAGGGAAGAAGAGGTCTAGGGAGACCGAGAAAGGGTTACGTAAGCCAACTGAAAGAGAAGGCCGGCGTCGTGTCGTATCAAGCTTAAATGTAAACCCGAAAATAGAGAGGTGTGGCCTATACTCCACCGACAAGAGCACAGCTCTTAAATAATAAGAAGAAGAAGCGTCAAAGACTGTTAAGCATGGGAGAAAAAACGATTTTATGTCTACACATCGAATTAATTACCAATCAACACACTGAATTATTCCTCTACCATAACTAATTACTAACCAGCGGTTATGTATGCGGCCGATGGGTTTTTTTTTAAAAGCTTTACATCAATAGCTTACCGTATCTACTTCTTCACCATAACTATAATTCACCATCTTTGCGCGTAGAATCCAATAGATACAATAGTAGTTATCTAACAGAAGTTTCTTCCATAGATTTTTTTTTAGTCTAGAGATGATCAAGAGTTATCAAGACTTTTCCATAGGAACGCGTAGAGGATCAAGTTAAAATCCATCTTTAACCTAAAAAAATCTAAAGTAAATATTACATGGGTTATCACCCATGTAACTTTTGCTTGCACTTACTTTTTTCTGATGTAAAATGCAGTATCTTTTGACCTGGACCACACTTGTCAGCTGCTTCCTCTAATTTATATTACGGCCTATTTATGGATAAGGACAGCGCTAAAAGCATCAGATGAAAATCGCATCCTGATCCAAACCAGTTGAGATTGATAAGAAATAACACGGTATCCAAAGATTTGGTCTGAAAGTCAAGAAGTCAGACCTGAGCACAGAATAAGTTTAGCCATATTTGAATTTAAGCGACGACGGTGACCGATAAGAAAGAAAGATATTTTGCATAGACTAAGTAACAACTTTTATCCAAGTAACATGTAATGACTTAAAAATACAATATACTACAATGTACTATCCGTTTTATTACAACTAAAGATGATAAAAGAAGCAGAAAAAGTTAAAGTTGATTATCAAATTTCAAAGGGACAGTAATTGTAAACTGTTAGACCAAATCTGACTGTGCGAATAGGAATACAAAGGGTATTTTCAATTACCCGAAAACAATTGGGGGATAATCAAAGGTCCGAATGTCCCTTAAGTAAGGTCTTCGTAATGCGTTGTAATGACTGAGACGAGCGCTAAGGTGACCATGCGGTTGAAAAGGGGAACTTTTTTTAAATACTGTTTTTGCCTCAGTGCGAATACGCATACCTAGTGTTTATTTTATTTTATTTGGTTCTCAAACTGGCTGTACAACACACAAGTTTATAAAAAAACATGTAAGGGCATCCAAGTTGTTAGCCTTCAGTGTGTTGAGCTATTAACACAAGCAAACTTAAGGATACTCGTATTTGTTTCTTTAAATTTATTTATTCAAATCCTGATCTAGATACAGGGTCCTTGACGTCACAATGTATCTAATAATATCAATTTACTAAACTGGATTTTATTCAATTAACTTCACTTCAGCTTCCATTTACACTATGACATAAAACATAAAACATTGCATTCTCATCGGATTTATTGATGCAAACTAATACGTAAAAAAATCCCCAAAAAAGGTAAAAAAGTTGTCACCCTCAGAATCAAAAGATCAAAGGCTCCGAAACGTGTGAACAGCGTTACCGGGTTCACAAAAGCTTTCGTCATTAAATCCAGCTTTTTCGCAAGGTCTCTTTATACGCTCAGATACGTGCTTTTGGCTGCGTAAGCAGAAAACTTGAATCATTGTATTTTGTGGAGAAATATTTTTTTTCGGTTTCCTTATATCAACGGTTCACTTTACTTACTTCAGCAAGTGCTTTTGCCTTTATTGTTAATAGTGTCTTGACTTAAGGTCCTAAAGCCCCCAGGTGGGGCAGAGGGCGTCCATAGTGCTTCTATTGGGATCTGTCTTGGGCGATGCGCTTCGCCTCCAATCAGGTGAGCCCGACTGTTAATGGTATGGTTTCATTTTAAATTAGTAATTACCTTACGTACATCGTACTTGCATACTTTAGAACTAACGTAGGTACAGTCGGCCCTGTGATAGAATTTAGTGAGGTAAGGAGGTCAGTTTTATTTGCCCCCGATTGTACAGACATCTCCAGAAGTGGAGTCAGAATTTCTCATACTAATTGATTATAGAAGTGTTTGCACTTAAGACCTTGTGTGTTATTTGTAAAACGCCTATGTGTCTGTGCAATGTCAACCGACCGAATACGATGTTTCCATAGAAGTAGGTAGGCTGGCGCGGCGAGTCGGCGAGCGCTTCATACTTTTATGGATTTCATAGACATACTATGAATGATACGGAATTCATAGTATGTCTATAAAATCCTTGCTCCAACTTTATGGTATCGTTTACTTCGTATGGGTGGTCAGTATGGACCAGCTATGAAAATGAATATTTGACGGTGAATGAAAAAAAAGACAGACGCAAATTTATCACTTCAACCGAGTTCTCGTTTTAGTTGAACGCATTTGTTAGTGATAGTTATCTAAGTATTTGTGGAATATTACTTTACCAACACTTGCCAATATAGGCCATTATAAGTAGGTATTATGGAGACTATTCGGATTTACTTTGCATGATAGTGGTTGCAAAATAGTCTCAATTTCTAATGAAAGGAACTGGATTAAGTGTGAGTATTTTTAAACAAATAAATAGTTGTGATTTGAAATATGTGTGTGTAAATGTGTAATATTTTGTGATTAATTCAAACATAAAATGATAACATAATATTAATGTATTGTATTGATATATTTTTCTTCGTGATTTTGCTTTGCATAAGTGATAGTTTTGAAATTAAATATAAACTAAATACCTAATTATATATTATTATATTTTTTTAGTGGACAACACGTTGGGTGTAGCGACTTGCTGCAGGGTAGCCTTGCCGCTAGAGATGGGCGGTCAGTAAATACTAAATAGTATTTACTGGGTAAGAATGATAAATATGAGTATTTATCCGTTTTTACTCATTCTTACTGAGTATTTATCCAAAAGCATGAGTATAAACTTTTGTATGCAATGGAGCGCTCATTTAATACTTTATTTAAGTTAACCTTTAATTTTTAGCACTGAAAATGGGATCATCAGAACAATTAATGTTCTTTTCAGGTAAAAATAAAAGGTTAACTTGAAAGTAAAAATTCTTAGTAGGTACTGGCAGCGATACATTAATTGTTCTCGTTGGGTTAGAATAAAAAGTTAACTACTTAAACATTACAATTCTATTACTAGCTTACTTTTTATGAAAACGGCAAAAGCTACGCAAAAACTGTCAAAGACCAATAGTTATTCATTAAATTCTTTATATCAATTGCCTTCGGATGCATGTTGATAGGACTTATAGTTTACAAAATATGCCCATGCTACAAGAATGTTTTTTTTAATGCGAACTTTTACTATTACTGCACGGTCTTGGTAGAATTTCGTATTTAATATCACGGACAGCATTCGATTTCTGATATAGTGGTCCCAGACTTCGTGTCGACATATGTTACCATCGCCAACAAAGTTTAAAAAGAAAAAATTCAAAATCATTTATTCAGTAAAAACAGATTTTACATTCCAACGATCCATTCAGATTGTACCCAAAAAGTGTTCCGCCACTTTTACGGCCATGCAGTAATAGTAAAAGTTCGTATTTAAAGAAAAAAAATATTTTAGCATGGGTATATTTTGTAAACTGTAAGTCCTATCAAGTCCTTATTCACGAAAAGGCTTTAGTACCGTAGACCACATACATACGCTGCGGCAGATTATACAGAAGACTGCAAAGTATAATCAGCCATTATGCTTGGCGTTTGTGGACTACGAGAAAGCCTTCGATTCGATCGAGACCTGGGCTGTGCTACAGTCTCTCCAACGGTGTCAAATTGACTATCGATATATAGAAGCGCTGAAGTGTTTGTATGAAAACGCCACCACGTCGGTCCGTCTCCAGGATCAAGGCTCGAAATTTATCCAGTAGCAGCGAGGGGTGAGACAGGGAGACGTGATATCTCCGAAACTGTTCACTGCCGCGGTATCAATATTAATGGCGAGTACATCACCCACCTTCGATTCGCTGACGATATCGTAGTCATTGCTGAGACCTTGAAGACCTAGGCACAGTGCTCGATGGCCTCTGTAGAGCCTCTCAAAAAGTGGGTCTAAAAATGAACATGGACAAGACGAAAATGATGTTTAATATCCGTGTCGCATCCACTCCTCTGAAGGTTGGAGACTCTACACTCGAAGTTGTTGACAATTATGTATACCTGGGACAAACAGTTCAGTTAGTTAAGTCCAACTTTGAGAAAGAGGTCAATCGTCGAATCCAACTCGGCTGGGCAGCGTTCGGGAAGCTTCGCGATATCTTCTAGTCCAAAATACCGCAATGTCTCAAGACTAAGGTCTTTGACCAATGTGTGTTGCCAGTAATGACATACGGAACAGAGACGTGGTCGCTTACTATGGGCCTCATAAGAAGCCTCAAGGTCACCCAAAGGGCGATGGAGCGCGCTATGCTCGGAGTTTCCCTGCGTGATCGAATCGGAAATGAGGAGATCCGTAGGAAACCTAAAGTAACCGACATAGCCCGCAGAATCGCCAAACTTAAGTGGCAGTGGGCGGGGCACATAGCTCGTAGAACAGATAGCCGTTGGGGTAGAAAAGTTCTCGAGTGGCGACCACGAACCGGAAAACGTAGTGTTGGCAGGCCTCCCACTCGGTGGACCGACGACCTGGTGACGGTCGCGGGACGCGCATGGATGCGGGCAGCGCAGGACCGGTATTGTGGAAATCCTTGGGGGAGGCCTTTGTCCAGCAGTGGACGTCTTTCGGCTGAGAGAGAGAACTCCTATCTACATACATCCAAAGGCAATATTATAGAGAATTTAATGAAGAACTTATTGGTCTTCGACAGTTTTTGCGTAGCTTTTACCGTTTTCATAAAAAATAGAAAAACCACGATTTGGAATATAAAATGGGGGAGGGAAAGGGGGGGAAACAATCATTTATCGACGTGTTTCCATATCAATATTAAAATACATATATGAAAGTTACATTTATGCAAGTATTATGCTTTCTTTCGGATAGGACTAAAAGGTTAACTAAACATTAAAATTCTAAGTACTAGCCGCGGTACATTTATTGATCTCGTCGGGTTAGAATAAAAGGTTAACTATAAACAATAATGTTAAGTCCAGTCCTTCAATAACTATCGCGTGCACTTTCTAGGACTGGTGAGAGCCAACTGTCGTTTTCAAATGAGGTACGCGTGTTGTTACAAGTAACAATGAAACCGGCCAAGTACGAGTCGGACTCGCGCACGAAGGGTCCTATCCTATACCATTATCTATACAACATTTAAAAATATAGCAAAAAACGGCAAAAACAAAAACACGTTTGTTGTAAAATAAATTTGGGGGGCTCCCCCCAAATTTATTTTATTCTTTTTTTAGTATTTGTTGTTATAGCGACAACAGAAACACATCATCTGTGAAAATTTCAACTGTCAAGCTATGTTCATGAGATACAGCCTGGTAACAAACAGACGGACGGACAGACGGACAGCGGAGTCTTAGTAATGGGTCCCGTTTTTACTCTTTGAGTACGGAACCCTAAAAAACACTATCCTACCACATGAGTAGTTAAAAGGGTAATCCTACAGACGATTATTGACAGAATTTGTAGATTTAGAATAAATGCATTGCAATTTTGGTACTTTTCCATTAAGTACTTATTAATTAATCACCCCAATAAGTTCTATATCCTTTATAATTTTGTAAATTCACAGTTCCAATTCAATTTATGAGACTAACTCATTAAAAAATATTTACTGTCGATTAAGGATAAAAACTCAGTAGAAATGGGTATTTATGAGTATTTACTCATCCTTAGATAAATACTCAGTCCTTAACCCATCTCTACTTGCCGCAAAGTAGAAGACCGGCTATTATCTCTGAGCAGCAGCAACAATAATGTTGGAAGAATATGAAGGCGATGATTTTACCTACCAGGCGTTATGCTGATTTATTTGATGTTTCGATGCCTATCTACTGTTCGTCGTGCATATCAAGCTGGTGGCGTGCATAAAAAAACTGGATAATTTATTTCGCTTCCAGAAATAAATGTCATCCTTGGCCAGCGCGGTCTTCTAACCTCAACTCCATAGAAAATCTATGGGGCCTGATGGTGCATAGAAGATGAGCAAGGAAGAATTAGTTTCTCATTGTATGGATGTTTAGGACAGTTTTTTTGTGATTGAAATATGTGTAGAAAAGACAACAACGGCAACTTTACAAAATAGTGAGTTAATTATTTGTGTTTAAATTTAATCAGTGAGTTCATTCATTAAGTAGGTATATTCCAACTGTCCTCTTTCTATTGTATCAAATCTGGTTTTATAAAAGTATAAACATTATTTAAATTATTTTTATACTTATAACTTGTTTTTGTATTTTGCATTACAAATACAAGGTTATGTTTCGTAATAGGAGATAAATTGTTAAATTGTTAGATGTTGAGGTTTAGTTTCAATCTTCTTTTCATGATGAAAACGAATACTTAAGCTATAACCTCAATATTTACTAACAAAAAGCGAAAGTATAATTTAGTAATAATATATAAAATAAATGAACAGATTCTTATAAGTAACTTACTACAGAATGCTTATTTTTAAGTTCTTATTTATTCTGTAATTAGATAGGGAAGTGATTAAACATAAATTTTGAATTTGTTAGTGTAGTTTATAATAATAAATTTTACATAAGTATACTATACCTATTTACATGAATAAATAGTTGTCATGATTTTTGAGAATTTTTATTTCATAACAAATATATAAAAGCATATCAATTACATTATATAAAAATACTCTTGGCTTATGAATTGAGTTTAATATGAAAAATAAAATATCTGGATGTTACTCGAACTTTGACCTGTATCAACTGCAGTCCATCCGACTACCGATTAGATCAGCAGATGCATTAGCTTGTGACGAAATTATCAATTGGTTGCGTGTCACCGTACTCACCACTTTTGGTTTGCTTTATAATAAACTATAGGTAGTGTATTAGTGTATTATTATTTCTGAGTCAGAATTCACTACTTAGTATAGTACCCCGTAAATTTGATAGATGGCAGCACGTAGGCAGTATGAGCACGAAGCACTAGCATGCAGCAGAGTTGTGTCTTGGTGTGGGTGGGTAATATGATAATTAGCTTAGTGTGAGTAGTGTTCTTATTGTAATTATACGTCCGTAATATGGACGTAACGCACACAATGAAGGACTGCGCGCCTGCAAGGCAATATGATATTTAAGATATGACTCCACTTTTGACTCTTGACTGTACATCGATGTTTTATACTTTAAAATTCAGTATATCTTACATAAACGGACTCTTACATAAAGTGGTATACTTTATGTAAGAGTCGGTTATGTTCTGAGATTTTTTAATTCAATTAATATATTGATCAGATTTAAACACACTCAAGGGCCCACACTAAGCACTATGCTTGTGGCATGGGTCAAATGAAGATAAATACAAAAGTGAGCACCCAGAAGAACCGCAGACAAATATCTGAGAATATTACTTCTCTCTCTCTTCTCTCAGCCGAAAGACGTCCACTGCTGAACAAAGGCCTCCCCCAAGGATTTCCACAACGACCGGTCCTGCGCTGCCCGCATCCATGCGCGTCCCGCGACCTTCACCAGGTCGTCGGTCCACCGAGTGGGAGGCCTGCCAACACTACGTTTTCCGGTTCGTGGTCGCCACTCGAGAATATTACTTAATAGAGTACAAATATTTAATCAAAATGGGAATCGAAACCAGGACCAACATAGCGGAAGGGCGGGTATATCCACCTACAAGTACGTTAATACTATCTAAGTGTGTCATTTGGTGTCCGGCCTAGAATCGCATCACCTCATTAGTTTCCGAGTGCGTTGGCACAGGACGACTAATTGAAAAATACCAGAGGATAGGAAACATCGTCCTGTAATGCTCGCTCTTGACATGGCTATAATATTTAGTGTTTCTTGTGGCCAATCTATGTAGTCAGATGCGATTTTGACGACCTCTATCGCGCAGTGGTAAAGACCTTGCCTCTGAACCAAAGGGTCCCGGGTTCGATCCCCGGTCAGGTCAAGATGGAAAATGATCTTTTTCAAATTGGCCTGGGTCTTGGATGTTTATCTATATATGTATTTGTTATAAAATATAGTATTGTTGACTTAGCATCCCTTAACACAAGTCTAGAACTTCCTTTGGGGCTAAATCTGAGTGATTTGTCCGTATATATTTATTTATTTATGCAGAGAAAGCAAACCCCCCTGAGGATCGGTGAGATAAGGGGTCAGAATTCTCTGCATCTAACCATTGCTTAGTTTTGTCGCATGTCATAGTTCACCTAATAAATAAGCAATGTACTCGGCAGCAACGTGTCTCGAAGCTTACTTGTTTTTATAGGGAGCGTCAGGGCGACATTCATTGTCTTATGAAACACTGCAATTAATTTAAAATTTCTACCAGCTTTTGCCCGCGGTTTCGCCCGCGAGAATTTTCCACGGGAATAGTGCTTTTTCTCGGAAGGAAAGGTACCCCTATGTCCTTCTCAGTACTTTTAATTTAATATGTGTATGTGAAACTTTAGGATGATTGGCTCAGTAGATAAAGCGTGAAACATTTTTTGCCTGACTGTACTCTCTTTGGCTAAAACAATAGAATTTTTTTTTATTTGTGAGTAGTCCCAGTCGCCTGAAGAAAAAAAATAAAATTCAAAAATCCGGCGACTCGGCCCGCGGGTCGAGTGAGCACCGGGCCGAGTCGCCGGGACCCTCACAAACTCACTTTCACATTTATAATATTAGTTAGGATGATACGAGGATTATTTAAAAAATAAATAAAGAAAACATGTATTCGAAGCAAATAGGTAGTTTTGCTTCATATAAAACCACCTTAACGACAACGATATACATATAACCTCTCCGTGCTGACCGGACAATACCAGAACGATCCTTTTCACACAACTTGAGCGGGTTTTCGATGAATTCTGTTGAAAAATCTTTTATCTTTCCAACGAGATTTCGAAAATAATGAGCGCGGCGGGTACAAAGGAACGCTGTCAATTTGTCACATAGGTGAAATATTATTTTTTTATCTTTAGAATTATTTTACTCTATCTTAGAAATGTGATTGTAATAACTTGTGATTGTAAAAATCCCGGCTGCAGTGTAGACACATAGGCTAGAGCCTATGTGTAGCGTTTTTTTTTAAATGCTTAATCGGTGGACCGACGACCTGGTGAAGGTCGCGGGTTGCGCATGGATGCGGGCAGCGCAGGACCGGTCGTTATGGAAATCCTTGTGGTAGGCCTTTGTCCAGCAGTGGACGTCTTTTGGCTGAGAGAGAGAGATGCTTACAGCGTAATTCAAATACATTTTTCTTTCGCTGCAAAAAAATGTAATTGATAATTACTTTGTTATATATTATAGATATACCTAATCGCTTAAAATACGCTGAAAGAAACCTAAACATCATATATTATGTTTACGTATTCACTCTACATATAGATAGAAGTATATAAGAATACCCTCTCGGTGCTAGCAATTCTGTGGGTCAGGCGTTGGACGCCCTCTAGCGGAAAATGAAGCAATCACAAATCTAGGATAATAAATAATGGGACTGTCCCTGGTAAACCCTTTGGTATAGTAAATGTTAAACAGAATGTAATGTCTTTTGGTTATTTTTTAATTATGCTTGCCTTTACAAGAATTGGATTATAAAGTCAATAGAAAGAGATCAGACGAGAATAACTCCTTCCTGTCTTAAAATTTTTACCTTTTATTACCCTGCAGGCACTGGGTCTTGTTAAATCATCGGTAGTTTGAACCAAAAGATCATCTTAGATTAGATAACATTCTGATTGAATACTTTTGCTGTGACATCACGGTGTGCCTTGAAAAATTAGTGGTAGAAAATTAGGATGAAATTAATTTACATTTTGAAGAGTAATGGAATTAGGAGAATTTTGTTTTGAACAAATTTTGGTACTTCCTTGTCGCAATAATCTTACGCCAAGCTGTAAATTTTGTGAATAAAACGAAAAAAAAATTCTTATTCTTAAATAGAAAGAAGGAGAAATTGAAAAATTCTAAAATGCTTATCTGTATAACTTCGAATAGTAGGAAGATTCTTTATCGCAAAATCAAACGATGAAGTTATGGTAGAATTATGAATCGAACATAATGTTGAGTGTTGTTGGGGTTGTCTCGACGTTGTAGCGCGAAGGGGATGTTCGCCGAGGCGAGGGTGGATTGTTTTTATACCACTATCCGCAAACGGTGCACATCCCTGGCAAGCAGACTTCGGGCCAGCTCCAACGGTATTCTGAAGATGTTTGCGTCACGTGTCGATTTTCAGTATGTGTATCATTGTTCAATGATACACGTACTGAAGAACGAACAGGTGTGATGTCTGTATGTGTGTTTTTGTGTATGTACTAACACTAGGTTTTAAGTTATCTGTGCTACTAACAAATTATGATCCCTGTTGGTCGAAATAAAAAGATTATTATTATTATTATTAATATTTGAATAACATTATATATTTTCTCCATCCTGAAAATTTTATGTAACCACCGAATTGACACAAATGCAAAATTCTTATTCAAAAGCTAAAGTTTAATTTTGATTTTTTTGCTGTTTGCCTGTATAATTATTGACGTATAATTATTTTTCTAGATGTGATACAAGTGTGGTCTGCGCCGGGCAGCGCAACGCAGCTGCCGTGCGACCTCGCCGCATCCGTGCGCGATGTCGCGATGACGCTGTGGTTCAAAGATGGCGACCGGATGCCTATTTACACGTGAGTGTTTCTAGATGTGATACAAGTGTGGTCTGAGCCGGGCACCGTGCGTGACGTCGTGATGGCGCTGTGGTTCAAAAATGGCGACCGGATGCCTATTTACACGTGAGTGATTCTAGATGTGATACATACAAGTGTGATCTGCGCCGGGCAGCGCAACGCAGCTGCCGTGCGACCTCGCCGCATCCGTGCGCGATGTCGCGATGACGCTGTGGTTCAAAGATGGCGATCGGATGCCAATTTACACGTGAGTGTTTCTAGATGTGATACAAGTGTGGTCTGCGCCAGGCACCGTGCGTGACGTCGTGAAGACGCTGTGGTTCAAAGATGGCGACCGGATGCCTATTTACAGAGTGTTTCTAGATGTGATACAGTGTGGTCTGCGCCAGGCACCGTGCGCGATGTCGCGATGACGCTGTGGTTTAAAGATGGCGACCGGATGCCTATTTACACGTGAGTGTTTCTAGATGTGATACAAGTGTGGTCTGCACCGGGCAGCGCGACGCAGCTGCCGTGCGACCTCGCCGCATCCGTGCGCGATGTCGCGATGACGCTGTGGTTCAAAGATGGCGACCGGATGCCAATTTACACGTGAGTGTTTCTAGATGTGATACAAGTGTGGTCTGAGCCGGGCACCGTGCGTGACGTCGTGAAGACGCTGTGGTTCAAAGATGGCGACCGGATGCCTATTTACAGAGTGTTTCTAGATGTGATACAGTGTGGTCTGCGCCGGGCACCGTGCATGACATCGTGATGACGCTGTGGTTCAAAGATGGCAACCGGATGCCTATTTACACGTGAGTGTTTCTAGATGTGATACAAGTGTGGTCTGCACCGGGCACCGTTCGTAACGTCGTGATGGCGCTGTGGTTCAAAAATGGCGACCGGATGCCTATTTACACGTGAGTGTTTCTAGATGTGATACAAGTGTGGTCTGCTCCAGGTAGCGCGACGCAGCTGCCGTGCGACATCGCCGCTTCCGTACGCGACGTGTCGCAATGACGCTGTGGTTCAAAGATGGCGACCGCGCGGATGCCTATTTACACGTGAATGTTTCCAGACAAGTCACACTCAATAAGAAAAAAAAGGTAACAATGTTGTTGTGTAGTTGTAAATATATCTTAGCATATTTCAAGTAGAAATGCAATCTATATATCAATAGCAACGTGGTACCAAATGGCATGCATATCCTGAACCGAGCAATCGATGGGAGCATTGTGTGTGATTGATCAAGTTGTCAAGACAATGGTGCGCTGACGCCATGCGGGCATTTGTGATTGCTTAGATTTAAATTGTACTAGATATCGAGTTCGATATTACAAAGTGTGCCTGTACTGTTATGACGTTGCACCAAGAATTCTAGTCATACCTGAAAATAATCGAAAATGAACGTAAGAATGTAAAATTGTGCAGTACCTAATCAATTGCCAAAGAGTTAATTTCATTAAAGTAGGTATGAAAAAAGCGTAATACATATCTGACATAATTATTTAATCTATGGCAGATTGGCTTACATTTCACTTATAATTCGGTTTTATTGCGTAAATCTAAAGGGCATGGAAAATAGTACTTCAAAATTTTTGTGTCTAATAATACCAAGCTATACAAAGTAACGGATTTTAAGGTAAAATTAGCCATACGGAATCCTCAAAATGAACAACAACAACATACTCCCATCATTGGTTGTCTTATAAATTTTATTGTATTTTACTAATTGTTTGATTGAAACACGCTTATCTCTAGAACAACTGGTCCGACTTGAAAAAAATATATATGATAGCCATATTAACGAGGAAGGCTAAAAGATATCCAGATCCCGAAATTCCTACAGGATCAGAATATGTGAGATTGCCTAAAAAGATAAAAGCAAAACCAAGAGAAAATATGATAGAATAAGCTCCACAATCGAATGCCAAACGGATTGTTCCCAATCAGAAATGATCCCGTGTCTAATCAGGAAAATGTACGCCATTAAACAAATGAACGGAAAAGAAGACCGTATGGCGGTGACCATGTGTGGGAATGCCGTCGGAATTTCCAGGAAAATATTGTCGTTATTAAAACTGGGAATTTACTGCGCTTGATATAATAAAATAAAATGATAAAATATTTAAAAAAGTAATAAGTTTAAAACAATAACAAAATCTCGCACCTTAAAAATAAACTCTACAGTAATGTTTAGATCCTAGTATAGGCACTAGTCTCAGTAAGTCTCTTTCATAGTTATTAAAAATCAAAATCAAAATCAAAAATACATTTATTTGCTGTTATAGGGTATATATACAGGTGTTCATAAAACATTAGAGCAAGCCGATACAACCGTTGAAAATACAGTATGCAAATATTTAACTTAAAAACTAAAATTACATACACCACATTCAATATATGTTTTACATGCATTAATGACATCTCATAACAAGCACATATGTCAGTGTTAAATTAAATTATTAGATGTCAACAACAACAATTTTTACTTTAAGTCTTTTTGCATAAGTTTATAAGTACTTGGGTTTTTTAAATAAAGATTAATTATTAATTTAATGATCACTAAGACAGAAAATAAATACTAAAAAAACAATAATAAAATAATGATCCAACAAATTTTCTACAGGCACCAAACCAAAAAAGCCACGTAAAAAAGGAAAAAAAGAACGCACGCAAAAATGCGTGGAAAATTCCTGGTTTTCAACAATTCGTTGTCACCATACACGTGGGGCCATGGGACTGCACGCCGGAAAATACATGGCATTACATTTGTGGGCGAGTAAGTTTATAGAGTATATTTACTTTATAAATTGCGGACGAAACGTAGTTTTTGTACTTTTGTTTAGCTTTTTTTCCTGTACCTACATATCTTGATTTTTTTATTTAAAACTATACCTATTTTCTTATATTATGATTGCCTTGTAAGAAAAGACGGTATATCTTAATAAAAAAAAGCTAGTCAAGCACGAATCGTATTTGTACGACAAAGGGTTCCTTAATAATTTTGTCAGTCCTATTATTTTTTTCTTAGTAGGTATACCAGAATGATTAGAGTCTGTTAAACCTCGATACACTAGTGGTTCTGTGAGAACAGTAGACCTCGCGACGCGAGCCCTTCCACGAAATAACCGATATTTTACCGGGTCCCTGGCTTAGAAGAGTTTTGAAACCAACCTACCAATGCTGCAGATTTTTCCAAGTAGCTTAAACTCATCTGACATGACTTTCCTACTACCGGCATTTAATGGCAGCAGCCATTTACACACTTTTCTGCTGAATCAGCAAGTGTACAGGTATCTTTACGATGTCATCACCAGAAGCATATTGAAGTATGGACTGTCCTTCCAAAAGGATAGTTATGGAGGATGGACCAGTTTCATCCAACAGTAGACCAGACCCACTAATCCTCATTGAACCTACGTGGTTAGTTACTCCGTGGGTCCAATGCGGATTGGTGGGGTTTAACCACTACAAATATAGCCGTGGCCATGCCTGCCAAACAAGATACAATATAGCGAATTCAAATCAACTGTATATCCTCTCCGATGCTATTGAGACGACGTTGCCATTCAGACTATTGTCTTTGTGAATCTAACTATTGCATAATCTGTGGCGAATACTGAACAGTTTGATCAAAATGATCAGTCAATACCTAGCTAGAATGGCTTAAACCTTAACTTATTTGAACTGAAACTTTCTGGTATTAGATATAAACTAAACATACACGGAGAAAAAACAAATTACAAGAATTGTATAGTAAAAAAATATTACAAGATTTATAGTTATTTCAACAAATGTATTGTACTCAATGCAATGTTCTCGTTAACCTTACTTACTTTCAGTTTTCTTTACGTTTTATTTTGTAAAATAGTCATAACAGAATTCATTTAGTAACTATAACGATTCTTGATCACTATTTATTACGAGTCAATGTGTGAGGATTACCAGAATAATATGTTTTAGTTACAATGATTACTTATGGTACTGTATACGATTTATCATTATGTAGTGGAAACCATAATACTTGTTTTTGATGCTGAATACTCTGTTTTGAGTACAACTTTATCGTTAGTAGCACTTTACCAATATCATTAACCATACAATAGAGTAACTAGTACATATTGCAATAGCTAATCTAGTAAGTAATATTATTTTTTTCGTTTGATTTGGATTTGAAACCTGGCTGTGCGGCGACTTAAAATCAATTTCAATCTTTCCTACTGTTCTGTGCTTCAAATCAAGTATAAAAATTTGTTACGTTTTGCTTAAAATAAATAGCGTCCCGACCGAAATGGATGAAGACGTTTCTAAATTACTAGACCAGTGGGATCTTAAAGAATACATGCCTACTTTCCAAGGTAAGAGCATTTTGACACTATTAAAAACTATTTACGATATGAAACGACCAGTTACAATCACCCCTTTACACACACAACGACTACTTGGCAATGTTAATGGAGTGGTTTGCTATTGCCTTCTCCATCTCTAGCTGATTGACATCACCTAGAGTGCAGGTTTCCTTCACCGGAGATCATAACCCACTAAATAGAAACCAAGATCTTTCTGTCCAGTACACCCCTCATGCAAGTAAACCACCCATCACCTCTGAGGTTTGTAGGTACCTATCACATTGTCAGGGGCTTCCGTGAATTTCAAACCCGATTCCCTACTGATTTGTAAAATACAAACTTTAATGGAAGTAGCATAGGGAGGTACCTATAACCTGGAGCTTGAGAGAACCATTCTATGACTTGCTGGTTTGGGTGTGCACCTCATGCACTGGTGCATGAGGTGCACACCCTTTCCTACACCTAAAAGCGAGTAGTCACATAAAAGATGATACAGGCTTGCAATATCTCTTTGGTTTGTCCACTATTTAGAACTTTTCTTCATCTGAATTAATCAAACTAGTTTGTTTTCATAGTGGAGTCAAAAATAAACATCAATATAACTTGATTATAAACATTATGTAGTCTTATATGAATTGTAATGGGTATGTATTTCATATCCAAATTACTTAGAATATTTTAAAATATTTTTTTTTGTTTTCAGCCTTTGAATCCCTTAAAAGAACTACTGAAAAAAAAAATGAGGGACAAAGCTTACTCAACCTCTTTGAAAGTGATGGAAAATTAAATAATAATGGCAAATGAAAGGTTTACAATATTATTGTGCAGGATTTATTAAAAGATGATCCTTCAAAACGAATTGATGGATCATTATTGCTGGAAAGAGCTAAAATGAAATGAAGACCAGTAAGTAATTTGACCATTAATGATTATATGAACAAGTATCCAGTGCTAAAGTCACCAAGAGGATATGAACTTTATTCCTTAATATTGCAGTATTGGCATTGTTGGAACTTGTTTAATAATGTATAAAATATGGCATCATAGGATAATAACGAAGTACTTTTTGGATAAAAGGTTTTAGTTTTTCAAAATTTTTTAAAATGTTATATTGTGTGAGCGAGACAGCTGCAAGATGTAGCTATACTACTCCATAGAAATAAGAGGTTTTCTGTGTCATTCCTGTCGGCAACCTTTTCTGATAAATGAAAATAAATGTGATTAATAAAATTTTTGTATTTTATTTATTATCCAAAATTTCACGAGTATTGATTTGCGGTTTTGTTAGTGTTGTATTATTTAATCAATAGTTGATTACTGTAGTCACATTCTTTTCACAATTTAGTGAGTGTTTGTTATTGTGAGACATGTTCGCCTCATACAATAATAGAGTGTAAGTGTCGCACAACAAAGGTACCTACTAAATTGTAAAAAGAACGTGATTACAGTAAACAACATTTGACGAAATAATATAACATTTACAAGACCGTACTGATACAGGTTACAATGTAAGGTTTAGTAGGCGAAACTCCTGTATAGTAATCACAACAAAACCAATTAGTGGTCATTACGATAATATATAGCTATCAAAATTAAATGTCAAGTAATCGTAGCAAACTATTTCATGTGCTCTTCACTCTTCGTGTTGTTACAACCACCAAAAATTTTAGTAAAGTGCACCATGCACGAAGTTTTTGGAACTTTACATTTTTCTTACACTTCACTAGATAACTATGTTAGATTAACAAACATTCTGTTTAATTCATAATTTAGTAAACCGAACATGTCATTCTTGCTGTGTCGTTAACAATAAGAAAGTCTAGTTCCGGTTGTTGTTATTCTAGTAAATGCTACAAGATTTTTTCTCCATGTAGATTAAGATTTATTTAACACTCATTAGAATTTTGGTCAAGCGTGCCTGGTAAATGGCGATTGAAGAATTAGTTATCTTGGTGTTAGGCATGGAATTAAAACAATCATATAATTACTTCCATGGTATTAGGTAATTTGCGTTTTTGATCGGAATTGAATACTTAACGCACAAACTCATATAAACATTACAATTACAATTTACGTACAAGCCTAACCCTATTCAAAAAATGTGTCTTGGAAGTTTTGTTACAAGAATTTAATAACAGAAATGTACAATAAACAATGAATACATTGTTCACCTCAAAACCAATTTATTGCCCATGTGATATAGCGGAACGCCCAAGCCACATATTTTAAATGTGGTGTAGAGTTTGTGAAGTTGACTTGTAGAGTTAAAATGTGTAGAAGCTTGGCTCTACATTAAATCTGATGTAAAGCCAGCTCCATTGTAACTAGTTAGTCTTCCTTTGTTTATAAGGAACGTCTTCCATTTCACCGATAGAATAGGGCATGACTCCACAACATGTAAGCATTGTACGCTGCTGAAAGCCTGCCCATAGTGCTTATGCCCAATCAGGGATGGATATAACGAGCAAATAACCTGATACTAACGCCTATGTTATATGCATGAAGGAATAGTTAATAGAAAGGGGCTGTTGAATGAAATGGCAGATGACAGAACAAAGTGGATGTTAACATACTTTGCCGACCATAGAAGTAGGAAGGGATGCGCGGCGGCGATAGAATTGGAATATGGCAATGTTTGTATGCAAACCGACCGTGCCACGAGCGGGGGTGTCGGTCTGAGGGAGGGGGGCGGGGATGCAGAAGTTAGTCTTACGCAATGGCGTTTTTGGATACGAAAAATCAGATTGACGTCTTCTTACCTTCGAGCAACAAGGACTTCCGCGCTCCGTGTTGCCCTATGCTTCCTACACACTAATTTTTTAGTGTGTAGATGGTAAGAGCGGCCAGCTCGTTATTGTAGTTCTAGAAGGAAGCGCGCTTCCTACTTTTATGTTGCCAACCCTATGTCTGTCATACTAGTAGGACCTAGTATGACCACAAAAAAATGTTGAATTTATTTAACACTCAGCTTTTGCCCGCGGCTTCGCCTGCGTGAATTTCCTACGGAAACAGTACTTTTTCCCACGATGAAAGGTACCCTTTGTCCTTCTCAGTACTTCTAACTATGTGTATGAAAAATTTCAGGAAGATTGGTTAAGTATGATGTGATATTTAGTTGTCAATTTTTATATTGTTATATGTGGGTAACAAAATAAAATCAATCTTCGTCTAACATGCCTTTCATTCACAACATGGTGACAACGGTGGGATACTGATAAAGCGTGAAGATGAAACAAACAAATAAATAAACAAACAAACAAACAAACTCACTTTCGCATTTATATTATTACTTAGGATTTCTTCGATAATCTGGCCCATCTCGGATCGAGATTAGATTTTGAATGGTTTTAGTAATAAATAATTATTATTATGCCTTTGCCTACAAACCCTGTATTGAAGTGTTGTCGACGGTTCTGTGATAACCCTATTAGTAAATAATCCCTGTAAACTCAACTATCTAGGTGATTTCAATGACATTGGTAATTTCATTTCCAATTTTCATTCGGAACTATAGACTCGATTTCCATACAATTATGGACATCGCTTCATAAAATATGAATGGCCAATTATATCCATATAGCAGAATTGGGACAGGAAATTAAATCTGTAAATATAACAGCGAGGATTTTTTAATTAATAAAATAAAAATAAAATGCAATACTTCTTTCATTCAAAATATTGGAAGTAATCGTATCTCTTGTCTGTATCATTACGTGGAATGAAACACACGTAGATAACGACTTAAATTTGGAAAAAGGAAGTATGCTATTTGCCTTCTCCATTTCACACATTATCTGATAAATCATCCAGTAAAGTGCAGGTTTTTCACGATTTTTCTTCACCGGAAGTAAGTTATTACAAATAACTTACTTCCGGTGAAGAAAAATCGTGATTAGTAAGCCAGATTGGTATCCAAATTCATTCTTAAAAGCTAAGTACGAGAATTGATACTACAAGATCAAAGGTTATCGAAAAACTATTCCGTAATTTGTTGGAACATTAATTTCTCCACTCAATGTTGTATTGACACTCTAAACACGACTGCTAAATTAATGTAAAATTCAAAGCCTGCGTTTTCATGACACCTCGATGTCTTTATTAATTACTCTGCATTAGAATACAGTCAGCGACAACAGTGTTATATGGGGAAATATTTAAATATTTTTTAAGCCATCTGACACCGTTTCAACGGTTGAACATTGCTGCTCTGTTACATTATGCATTTTATGTGTCAACAATGTTTTTTTGGCAAATAAATATATCTTTATCTTTATGATACATAGGCTAAACCAGTCATATGTCATCTGCTTCTATGTTATCTACAGGTTTATTTTACAAAATGTTAAAAATCCTTTCGTTATTTTCGGAAATTAAATTCTAGATTAGAACTTAAGATCTATAGAGTCGATGCATGAGCAAATCAAAAGCACAATGACTGTAAATTATAAATAAAAATAAATTGTTAATCCGGTGAAAGTAAAAAGGACTAACGCCTACGTTATTAGGTGGAACTTCTTTCATCGATAATGCTAAGTGATAATTATGGTATTTGACGATGAAAAGTGTCAATTTCTGAACAAATATATCATTAATCTAAAAACTTGTGTCACCGACAGTTATACTGCGCACGTACGATTGAGATGTTAATCAGCAAAATGTGTAATTAGTCGGCGACTGTACCGCGGCGTTTGACGCGCGTGATGGATGAAATGCAGCTACGACGCGATATACTATGCTAACTTTTGCCCGCGGCTTCCCTTATTATAAATCCTACTTTCTACTATATAAGATTAAAATTCGAAAGTTTGGATGTGAGTTTGTCAGGATGTTTGTTACTCAATCACGCAAAATCTACTGGATGGATTTCGATGAAATTTGGTATACGGGTACGAAAATACCCTATGTGCTAATACTTACTTTTTATCCCAAAATTCCAACGGAAGGGAAGCCGCGGGGCGCGGCTAGTGTATCAATCAATATATATAAAATTCTTCCGTTACTGACTGACTGTCAGTCAGTGTGTTGGCTGTACTGACAATGCACAGCCAAAACTAGTGGGCGCAGGAAGCTAAAATTTGGCATGTAGGTTCCTTAGGGAGTGTAGGGGAGCTCTAAGAGATGATTTCCCGAAATTCCCACGGGAGATTCAAAGTCCTGGGCCCATACTAGTTGATAATAACTAGTAGTTCGCCGCGAACTTAGACCTCGCGATTATTACTCGCGTTTTTATTGATTTACTCTTACGTATGTATGTATGTATGATTACTATGTATGTATGTATAGTGCTGATGAGCAGGGTAAAATCACAGTTAAAGAAATAGTATAAGTTACAGAAAAAAAAAAATTGGAAGACCTCTTAATAGCCCAGGCGCTAAAATAGTATCAATCAATCATCAAAATATATAAAATCTTGCGTTAGGGAGTGACTGACTGAGCTGACTGACTTACAGACAATGCACAGCCGAAAACGACTGGGCATACGAAGCTGAAATTATTAACTATAACACGACTTGTATTTTCTTTTATGTAAATTATACATATAAATTACTAGCTTTTGCCCGCGGCTTCGCCCGCGTGAATTTCCCACGGGAACAGTGCTTTTTCCCGGGATAAAAAGTAGCCTATGTGCTATTCCAGGTCATAATCTACCTCTGTACCAAATTTCATCGAAATCCGTCCAGTAGATTTTGCGTGATTGAGTAACAAACATCCTCACAAACTCACAATCTCACAAATTCACAAACTCACAAACTCACATCCAAACATTCGCATTTATAATATTAGTATGGATTTTTACCAAACGACTAACGAGACGAACGACCAATCCAAACAAACAAACAACAATATGAATTAGAACGTTTTTTCAACCCTCAAAGTCTTTCCGGGTGGTTATAAAAAAAAACGTGAACCTAACTTCTTTTCCGCCCTAAGTCTTTCTGGGTGGTCATAAAAAAAAATAACCTAAACCTAACTTCTTCTCCGCCCTCAAAGTCTTTCCGGGTGGTTATAAAAAAAAACCTGTACCTAACTTCTTTTCCGCCCTCAGTCTTTCTGGGTGTTCATAAAAAAAAATAACCTGAACCTAACTTCTTTTCCGCCCTCAAAGTCTTTCTGGGTGGTCATAAAAAAATAACCTAAACCTAACTTCTTCTCCCCTCTGCAAGTCTTTCCGGGTGGTCATAAAAAACATTACCTGAACCTAACTTCTTTTCCGCTCTCAAAGTCTTTCGGGTGGTCAATAAAAAAATAACCTGGACCTAACTTCTTTTCCGCCCTCAAAGTCTTTTCCAAAGGTGGTAAAAAAAATAACCCGAACCCAACTTATAATCTTAAAAAAGTAAAAAAAAAAAAAGTAAAAGTAAAAACTCGTTTATTTTCTCCAATATAACACTTACATAACTAAAAAAGTGCTGCCAATATAACACTTACATAACTAAAAATCTGCCCTCAAGTCTTTCCAGGTGGTCATAAAAAAAATAACCTGAACCCAACTTATTTTCTGTCCTCAAATCTTTCTGGGTAGTCATAAGTATGTTACTTGAATAATTTAACATCAAGACTAAGGAAATTAACGGGTCTATTCAGGAAAATTAGACATATTAGAGACACACACATCCTTAAAGCAGTATACTTTGCACTATGTCAATCAATTGCATCATATGGCATTATTGCCTGGGGAGGTGCCTCTAAAACAGACCTTATTAAGGTTGAACGAGCGCAAAGGGCTATTATTAAAGTGATAAATTATAAAGACTTTCAATACCCAACTTGTGATCTTTATAGGGAATATTCGGTATTAACAATCAGACAACTTTTTATTAAATCCATCCTTTTAGCACAACATAAATTACCTACTAATGCTCCGTTAAATGAAAGAAGGCCCCACATAGTTTATTTTGTTCCTCTTTTTAGAACAGTTTTCGCCCAAAAATTTTTCCCGTACCTGGGACCCTCTCTATACAACAAAGTAAATAATATTATGCACATATACACCAAGAGTAAATTTGTCTGCAAGCGACTTATTGATGCATATCTGAAGAGTTTGGACTATGAATCAACTGAAATGCTACTAATAAATATACAATGATAGACCCACATATAATATGTTAATAGTTCTCATAGCATTTTTATACATACATACATACATGCATAGATATTTTCACGCCTTTTTCACCACTTTTATTACCTACATTTGTTTTCAAACTCATTTGATGTATTTAGCAACAAGTCAGTGACTTGTTTTTTTTTCTCTTATCTCGTAATTTTTATGATATAAGGATTAATTAATTAATATTTAACATTTCACTGGGACATACACGTAAATTTTTGTAAACTGTTGTTTTTGTAAAATGTTTGGCGTCAGCGAGCCGGACGCACTACTCTGCCGTCATACAGTTTATACTAGTACGGAGGGTAGTGGCCAAAGGTCAGCACAATAACTAGCCAGCTAAATAGTTAGCTAATATACATACATATAGAATGTAAACATAAACATAAAAGTGTAACTAGGCTAAATTTTTCTTTAAGAAATAAAGATTATTATTATATTATTATAAAAAAATAACCTGAACCTAACTTACAGCTCAGATCCTTTGGAGACAAACTTTCTTTTTTTATAAAAAATATAAATAGTTTATTTACTCCACAACAAATGGCCTTGGACTGCATTACATACGTATGTGATAAACATTAATTAAATTTAATACCATAAAGGACAGTATCGTTGTGAAGATCTGGTGCCCGCGCTAGGTATCAAAGATCCTGTGTTGCAGGTTACCAGGTCCACCCGGTGTGACACAATAAAAGGTATTAGCATGTTGATATCATGTCACAATACGATTTTTGAGTTAATTTACAAATAAAAGACGAGTAATGACTTCTGTACCTAACCCTACGATGAAAATCTTGGGATCAGTGAGTTTAAACTTGAAACTTCATATCTTCTAGTTTTGGTAAATAATATTTATCAAACGATGTATTTGCCATAAGATATTTTGTCTAACGTTGTTTTACCAATTGAAAATTTAGTTAAATAATTTGTTTGTAAAATGATAATTTGAAAAAAAACAATATTTGTCTAGTAATTAGTTTGTAAAATGATTACATTTTTAAATGGATGAGTTTGTCAAAGCATATGTTTTACAAATGTATAGTTTTATAAGCGTTGTTTATAAAATGATTGTTTTTTAAATAATAATCTATACATATAATAAAACAGTAAAAATATTTTGTCTGTACATTTAATATTTTTGACTGAAATGGATAGAGGGAGACCTAAAAAGAACAATAGAAAGCAAAAAAATTTTTTTGGATTTTCTTGTCTGTCTGTCTGTCTGTCTGTCTGTCTGTCTGTATGTATGTACGCGTTTCACGCAAAAACTACTGGACGGATTTGAATGAAACTTTTTTTGTTGTATAGCTATTAAGCCTGGGCAACATATAGGCTATAATTCATTTTGAAAACTGGAACACCTGATGAAGAACCATAACGGAACAGCTAAACTATAAGTAATATGAAAATGGTGCCTTAACAAAAATCGTTCAACCTGATGAGCATTTTCTGCCGACGTATAAAAATTGAAGATCTGGAACATCTGATGAAAAGCTCCAAGAGACCAGCTACACTATAACATATATGGAAATGGCGCCTTAGCAAAAATCGTTCAACCTGATGAGCATTTTCTGCTGACGTATAAAATTTGAAGATCTGGAACATCTGATGAAAAGCTCCAAGAGAGATTTTTCATCTAAGCGAAACTCACGCGGGCGAAGCCGCGGGCGACAGCTAGTTTGTAATATGAGGTGTACCTTACAAATCATCTACAAGTCTACAACCGCTGCTTAGATCTGATTTCGACTTTTCTAACTAATTCAGTTACCTAAGTAAAATGTAGATGGCGCTATCCAAAGTTGGAACACGCTATGGTTTCGTTTGCTACGTAATCGCGGACATTTTTATTAATATTTCAAAAATTACTGAACCGATTTTGATGCCCAACGAACTTAAAAATTCTATTGATATTTCCTACATGCCTACCAAATTTCATCAAAATCGGACCATCGGTTGGGCAGTTATCGTGGTACAAACATACATACATACATACATACATGCATACATACATACATACATACAAACAATGTGTTTCGCCCCCAACTCGATTTAGAGACCTTCGCTCGCTTCGCTCGCTCGGTCAAAAAAAACTACGAACTAACGCTTAATAAAAAATGCAAAAGAACTCATACAATATCGTATAATTCACGTTTCTATTGATACTTTTATATCATCATTATCATCATCGTCAGCTTTCTACTACCCACTGCTGGGTATAAGCTTCCCTCTGTCTACGCCAAGCCTCTCTATTCTGGGCCATCGTTCATGCCAGCAATACTCCTTACTTTTATATACAGTCTGCTTAGATAGTATGGCAACATTACAATAGGGCAGATCTTAAAATTCTGCAAAGTAACAGGTAGATTCAGTGGGTCGTCACCAACGTGAGTTACCAGGTAACTCAAAACCTTATACGGGTCTCGGGGAATTGGGTGAAATGGTCCCAGCATAAGTGGACTGATCACCCGTCTGGTGCTCGCGCTGGCGTCCCCATATAGTAAAAAATAAAAATAATAAATATATATTATGGGTTAAAGTTTACCACTGTTGGACAACAACACCTTGGGACTGTGACAGAAAGGGACAGATTGGTCACGAAAGACGGTTTGGAAACTTTATTCTCGTTGAAACTGAATCCGCAACTTACAATCATGAGACTTTAACTAGATCATAGAGGCTGGAGAAGAAACTAATTTAAGATTGATGAATTCGCTTTAATATCTGTTATTGAAATGTGGAGCTGATCACAATTTGTCACCGAGTGTATTGGCATGGCATTCGTCGTGATGGATGACTTGTCTACGTGGTAAATGATTAACAATCTGTTCGTGTGTTTATGTTTCAATATGGTAATTCTTTTGTTCATATTCATTACAGTACTTTTACTAATACGGCTGGTAGACGGTCTCAAGTGAAGTAAAGATCTTTTGTTGTCATTACTAGCAGTTGTCTACAAACCTATACTACTTATTGTACCTTCTTCTTCTTCTTATAGAGTGTGTTATTACTAACACTGGTATCAGATTTTATTCAAGTCGCCTAAAGGCATCTGACATGACTTTTACGACTACCGCCATCTAGTGGCAGTAGCCGTATACACACTAGTTAACTAAATAGTCAGCTAATATGCAGGTTTCCTCACGATGTTTTCCTTCACCGGAAGCAAGTGGTGGTCTATGAGAAAACTACCATATATGAGTCAGATTGGTCTACAAACACATGTGATACAGGTAGGATTTGAACCCGGGTCCTACCCGACCCCAGGTGGATGTCATTACCACTTGGCAACCACCGCTTATTGTACCATTGTGAAGTGACGTCATAAGTATTTTGACGTCCTCGGAGAAAACGCTGTAGTACTTAGCTATGATAAAAAAACATCATAAAGTGTGACATTGTAAATTTGTAAACAAATATCTGTCAATGTCAGGATTTTTTAAATCGAACTCACTCATTAATTTCCGAAACCTCAAAATTCCCATGGGAGCAAAGCCACGAGGCGTGGTTAGTATGAATAGTAACCACGCTTCTATAAAAGAATATACTATACCTTAAAAAAACTTACTTTAAGTACAGCCTCTATTTCACTGCAAGATTTTCAGTAGAGCTTTTTATTAGCGCGTTTTAAAAAAGAGTGCTAACTTCTAACTTTAGATACTAAACGTCAACAAAGTAACTCGTAACTATATTTAATCAAAAGTTACTTCGTACGGCTTTTAGTTCAACTGACAAAGTTACTAAAGTGAACTACAAAACGGGTGGAGTTTCAACATAATAAAATGTAATGACACCTGGATTTTCAATTTTGAAAATAATAACGTATGCTCTATTCGAAAGTCACCACAGCCTATTCGTCTTCTTAACGAGTGTGTTGTTACTATTGACTTATCATAAATTATTGTTGTTACTAACACTGGTGTCAGATTTTATTCAAGTCGCCTCAAGGCATCTGACATGTCTTTTACGACTACCGCCATCTACATATACATACGGCTACTGCCACTAGATGGCGGTAGTAATAAACTAAATAGTCAGCCAGTGTGCAAGTTTCCTCACGATGTTTTCCTTCACCGGAAGCAGTTGGTGGTCTATGAGAAAACTACCATTCATGAGTCAGATTGGTCTACAAACTCATGTGATACAGGTAGGATTTGAACCCAGGTCCTACCCGACCTCAGGCGGGTGTCATTACCACTTGGCCACCGCTTCAAAGCCTATGGAAACCTGTAACACCAGGAATGATACGCACACATTGCAAACCCTGATAAATAATTTTGTTGAGTCTTTTCACGCCCTTTTTGAAGTATTTCTTATTGCATCTAATTGTAATCTCCAGCTAAGCGTTGCCTTCGAGTCTCGCGACTCTTGGCTCTGTTTACCCCGTAAAGACGTTATTCTATGTATGTATGTAACCTCTAAGGAAAATCATGGCAATGAGCTCATTTTAACCTAAGGAAACTTCTGCTGTAAGTATCAATATAAATGGTTATAAACATCTCCAGAACCACATCGTTTCCCGCTAGCTTCGTCTGCGGAACAAATAACTGAGAGGACCTACACCGACCATTTCTCATAGCGACGCCTTGGACACCCTCTTGTACAGTGGGGAACACAAGTAGTTTTTATATTAAGTGTGTCCCTAACTACATGAAAATACATGATAATTCAATTAATTTAATTTTTTAAAGTATATAGAAGAAAATCCCTACCTACATGAAAGTACATGATAATTCAATTAATTTTATTTTTTTCCATTAAATCACATTATGTGTTATTTGTTTCTCAAAATACACAAAAATCTGTTTAGAGAATAAAGCCTGGTTGGTAACATAATGACATGTAGAAATTAAAATTACCTGTATAATCAAATCATTAATGAGGGATTTTCCGAGACCCAAATTAAAAAAAATAATATTTCCAGATGAATTCATAGATGGCGCTTTGTAAAAGGCGAAACCATTGAAAAAGCATAAATGCACGGTATGGGCATTTAAAAAAAATATAAAATCTAATAAAAAAACATCTGTTATGTGATTTTTTTTCTGCCTCTGGCTGACAATAAAAGCGCACAATATAGGTACAGCCATTATTACGACTCGGCTTTCAATAAAACGCCATCTGTTGAGACTTTTTTATACTGATTTCTTTTTTATTTAGCTTATTGTCACCACAGCGCGAATGATAAATATAATTTTATTTGCAAAGAAACATGAGTACATACATTTAAATTTGTGATATGAAACTTAATATTCTCCTATTTGTCTTAATTGCGATGAATATGCAAAATGGAGTGCATGCTATCATCCCTTCATCTCAAATAAATTAAACCTTCCAATCTGTAAGTTAAAAGTCTCATTGAATTAGCCAAACAAACCAGGAATAGACTAGAACGGGGTCAAACTAACTAACTGGCTTTTTGCCGATTCGTTACTAACTCGGCTGACTAACTAACTAATATGAACCGGCGCGGAATTACCGCGTAATTTGCTCAGGATTACACGGGAAAGTGCAAACTTGTAGATTAAGGGAAGTTAGTTTTTGATTCCGGGAGGGAATAAACACTTAGTGGTCTTGCTTTCTTTTTGAATATGTTGTGCAGTTACTTTTAATAATAGCTGATTGGAGAAAAATGGGAATATTCAAGTCGGCCCCACAAAAAGTGGGGTTTAAGAAGAAAGGTGAAGTAGCAACATTATTGCTTTCATTTTGATGATATTATATAACATGAAACTTTGTGCGATTGGATTGATGATTGGATGAATGTTTGTTACTATTTTACGCTAAATCTACTAGACGGATTTTCATGAAATTTGATAGCGATTAGAAAACAAACTAAACTCATTTTTCGTTTATAAATTTTAAACATATAGTTTTCTAAGACAAAATTTCCAATCTATATAACTCAAAGGTGACTGACAGACTGACTGACATAGTGATCTATCAACGCACAGCCCAAACCACTGGACTGATCGGGCTGAAATTTGGCATGCAGGTAGATGTTATGACGTAGGCATCCGCTAAGAAAGGATTAACGCGAGCGAAGCCGCGGGCAAAAGCTAGTTTAAAATATGAATAAAAATGTTGTTATTTAATGATCACAAACGAAGACATTTCTTAATCTAGCATTTACGGTACATTATTATAAAAATAATTATTCGTTTATATTTTCAACACGACTGTACCACAGCACGGCTTCATTCTCGTCACGTGTGTAGAAACATTGCAATTTTTATAACATAACTGGCTCAATAAACGGGAAATAGTGCAGGTACAATACTAACTTACAAGGATGAGCTAGTATGGAGGGTGCAAGTAATTGAATGGGTGAGTTATGTAGTAACTTAAGTGGAACTGTTACCGTAAAATGGGAAAAATCATTTGGTCACATTAAAAAACTTACAATTTCAAATACTCCACAGAAATATCAGATAGTGGATCTTTCTATCTTATAAAGTGTGTTATACCACAGGACGTACCTCTATGGTTAATCTGTGGTTATGCCTTACAAATACAGGCGCCAGATTTTATTCAAGTCGCCTGAAGCACATATTATAAACACATTTTTTTAATTTTTTTATTTGTATTTAAGACACATTATACTCCTTTTTCTTTTTTCATGGTGCAATAAAGAGTTACTTACTTACTTACTTAAACTATATAGTATTTGCCTGAAGGCATCCGACACGACTTTACAACAACAGTCATTTAGCGACAGTAGAACAGTCAGTATTGTGCAGGTTATCTCACAATATTTTCCTTCACCGGAGAAGGTAGAGCCTGTGAAAATTACAATGACCGATAATATTGATCGGCTCAGGTGTACAAGATAAACCGAGGTTCGAACCGGCGACGTCTGGACGCAAATCCAGCGCCTAGGCGACTAAACCACCACCGCAGGCAGGCCTCGGGGAAAACTTATAACAGTCCCGTTCAGAGATCCCTTCATGGGATAAGTCCACCGTTGCCATTTTCTGTCTTCATTCTTCTTCTTGTAGTACCTCTCCATTACTGGAGGTTGGCCGTCAGTTTCGCAAACTCTTCTCTGTTCGCCGCTATGCGAAACAGCTCCTCAACCCTGGTGACTCCGGTCCACTCGCGTATGTTCCTCAGCCATGATTTTTTACGTCTTCCAGCACGTCTCTTGCCTTCTATTTTGCCCATCATTATAAGTTGAAGCAGCTGATATCTGTCGTGTCGTAACACGTGTCCCAAATATTCGACTTTGCGCTTTTTGACAGTCTTCTGTCTGTCTTCATGTTAATTGTAATTTATTTATGTTATTTGTGCAATAAAGTTATTACAAACAAACAAACAAATAGTCTGATCACGAAGAATAGGATATATGTTTCACCTCACATTTCAGCAACGTTGAATTAGCGATAGGTAATCAGCTAAGTGTCTGTAGATTACAGAGCGATTCGTCGAAACTTGGTCGAATCAAACCATGTTTAGATCAGATAAATAATGCTGTTATCTCACACGTTTAACATTAACAATCTTCGAGGTCCAATAATGGTTTGGATGATTGGAAAAAAATTAGATATTTACTAGCTGTTGCCCGCGGCTTCGCCCGCGTAGGTTTCGCTTAGATGAAAAATCTTTTCGTGTTCCAAACTGTAGTATAGCAACCTACCAAACTCCAGTACTCAAAATTTCAGCCATTTGGTTATTAGGTACTCGTAGTATTTCATTCAATAAACGATCTTCATCTGCTCGTTATCTACAATTTCCCGTGTACCACCACTCCCACCCCGAGTCCCTCTTTGTTCTATCCCGTGTCCTGTCTATTTATACGTTAGTAGAAAATGCTCATCAGATTGAAGGACTTTTGCTAAGTCCCCATTTCCATTTATTTTACAGAGTAGCTGGTCTCTTGGACTTTTTCATCAGATATTCCATAATCTTCAATTTTTATACGTCAGCAGAAAATGCTCATCAGGTTGAACGACTTATACTAAGGCGCCATTTCCATATATGTTATAGTGTAGTTGGTCTCTTTGAGCTTTTCATCAGATGTTCCAGATCTTCAATTTTATACGTCAGCAGAAAATGCTCATCAGATTGAACGACTTTTGTTAAGGCACCATTTCCATATTTCTTATAGTTTAACTGTTCTGTTTTGGTTCTTCATCAGGTGTTCCAGTTTTCAAAATCAATTATAGCCTAAATGTTGCCCAGGCTTAACAGCTAGGTATACAACAAAAAAAGTTTCATTCAAATCGGTTCAGTACTTTCGGAGATTAGCGTGATCATACATACAGACAGACAGACAGAAAGATAGACAGACAAGAAATTCCAAAAAATTTTTTTTTGCTTTCTATTATTCTTTTTAAGTGTCCCTCTCCATCCATTTCAGTCAAAAATACTAAATGTACAGACAAAATATTTTTACTGTTTTATTATATGTATAGATTTGAACTTCGATGGGCATGATATCATTTTCCATTTTCGTTTTGGTCTAACCTTTGGACTAAAAAAGAAAATGGCAAAACTGGTAGTGCGATTGAAGTAACAGCAGAAAAAATTTTACTCATGCAGAAACAGAATCACGTCTTTAACCCTTACGGGGAAGACAGAGCCAAAAGTCGTAAGACTCGAAGGCTACGCTTAGCTGAATAGTGGGCTTATTGATGGAATGAATTGTTTACAGTAAGGGTATTTAACTGTTGCTTAAATTAGAACTTTTGAGAAGCTTCAAATGCTTGTTAAGTTGCGTCTCCTAGTTGTCTCCTTATCCTGAAATGTGGCCATCTGGCTTCCCGCCAAGTGTCTAGCGTTTACTTGTAGAGAGTTATTGCCTCAAAAACTTATAAATGAACCTATTCATTTATACCTAATTAGTTTTAATAAAAATCATGTCATAAAATGTTTTGCTTTATTTTTTTTTATTCGGTTAAGGAAATAAAAAAAAGGTGGACGGAAAAAGGGCAACAAACATCAGATATACCAATACATTATTCTGCTTTTACTAATAAAGCGTTCTTGATATACGTATAGTCAGATGCACAAAAATGTGACCGAATATCTCACCGAATCGTAGCTCAGAAGGTCAGGTGTCGGCATCTAACTGTACTAAGTTTTTCCTTATTTTTATTATTTTTAGTACCTACTTTTTATTATTGTAAATACTTCTTTTTGGCGAGTTAAATGGCATCTTATATTTTCCCAGATCAGTAGGTGGCAACGCCAATCGCCCTATCGCAAAAGTCCTTCATGGTACACGAGTCGAGGCAATTAAGTACTGAAAATATTATAGTACTGTACTGTACTCATAATGTTAAAGTAAAATAATTTTAATATCTTCTTTACTCCCAATACAAATATCTACTACGTGAAATATATATAAATAAAATAGTTTTTGTTAGCTGGTTGAATACTCCAGCACCTGGTACTGATAAATTATCAAAGCCAATTCCAGGATATCGCTAACTCCTCCTTCAATGGAGGCCTTCACCTGGCTCTTTGCCAGTTCTTAGGTACCTGTAATAATAAGTACATCGCTTACTGTCATCTACTTTTCTTGATTGGCTCTGTTAAGTCATTGATTTTTTCATATTCACGAATTGCGCTCTACGGCTTTGCTCCCGTGGGAATTTTGGAATAAAAAATATGCTATTCCCCATATTATTATTTTTTTTATTAAATATGGGTTTGCTCTTGACCACAATCTTGCCCGAGGACAGAAATGAGGTCTACGGTGTAGCGAGCTTACCCAGAAGCAGCCTATTCACTCTGGTTTTGAAGAGAGTCAGGTTGTACGTGCTCGGGTTTTGCGTGATTGAGTAACAAACAAAGGTACTCAAAAATTCACATCTAAACTTCTAGTAGGATTATTTCTACAACTACACTAATGTTATGAAGAGGTAGGTAGTTTTGAGATAGGAAGTAATTTTTGAACGATTATATTTGAAAATAGAATTTGACCAAAATTCAACTATGAAATTTTTAAGAAATATTTTCATATAATAAATAAAATAAGTTGAACCATAATTTCAATGTATTTGTATTTCTTTTAATTCATGGTACAACTTGAAATAGCAGTTTTTCATCAAACCTAAAGTGCGGTCTAGACGTAAGCTTCAGTCTAGACATCGAGAACTGGTATGCCTGGCACGCGCACAATCTTTACATTTATATTAATTTAAACATTTCTTATTTTCAGTATTTCGCGGCGATGAATCAGTCGGCTAACTGATCGATTTACGTCCGAAAATGCACACCTTTAAAAGGATTAAGTGTAACACCCTAATTTTTAGATCAATCACGGTTGTGAGCTTAGGTAGATCAATCAGACTAAAATAGTTCCACTTTCATCGACCACCTGCAATGTAATACTGCATTTCGTAGTGTAAGTAAAGCGATAGCCATCACCGTAGTAAACTGAACGAACAATCAA
Source organism: Ephestia elutella (assembly GCA_018467065.1). Classification (NCBI taxonomy): domain Eukaryota; kingdom Metazoa; phylum Arthropoda; class Insecta; order Lepidoptera; family Pyralidae; genus Ephestia; species Ephestia elutella. The sequence continues at coordinate 15,907,473 of CM031588.1, forward strand.
CCAGTGAGCAGGTTTCCTCATCAGGATGTTTTCTTTCATCAGAGGAAGGTAGAAGTTAATGAAAATGACCATAAATTAATCAGATTGGTCTACAAATTCAAAGGTATTATGTCGGGCTGCGTCTGAGATTCGAACTTACGATCTTGCGGACAATTCTACGCCTAGGTACCTAAGAGATGACCGCTTTATTCTCAGCATTTAGGAACAGGATAATAGGTTTAGAAATAAACATAGTTAAAAAAAATCCAGCGTAATGACAGTTTTTCTTTCAAAGACTGACTTTCACAAGAAATTCTCAAAACAAAAGATTTAAAAAAGGGCAACAATTCATTATTACTTTATAATAAGTTTGTTTTTTCATCTGATTGCCAATTATGAAGTTCAAGCACCCATTTGAAAGTTGAGATGATTTGCCAAATCACTTTCTTTAACTTCTAATTAGATTTTTTTCGGGAATACTTTTTAGGGATCTGTGTTCTGAAGCCAAAGGTTCTTCTATTCACCTACTACTATATAGATTTATAGATGGCCCTCTGTCTAAATATTTGTTTTTATTTTACTCGTTTATAAAAGGTGTTGTTTTTAGGAACATGAGCGAAGTCACGACCATGTAATTTTTTGGACGATTTATTTTATTTAGATCCTCGTAAATATCCGTTTTAGTTGGTTTTAATTAACTTATAAAAATCGTCAAAAATAAAATTCGAAATATTTCAATAATAAGAAGTTCAAAAAATAAAATCATATGTTTTTTTACACCACCACGGGAAAAAGGCGTAATAATATATTTGTACCTATGTAAAAGTTTTTTTTCATAGTATGATTTAGCAATAAAACTGCTTTATAACATAACCACAGGACAACTAAAGTCACAGATAATGCAAACGAGGTCGAATAAGTCAACTTCGCCGACCACACGACCTCATAACCACACATGTCTGGTCACACCTTTAAATGAAGTTAAACTGAATAGACCACAGAAATCGGAATAACACATTTTTTAACTTTAATTTTTTAATTTGACTTTAATAATATTTTTTACGATTTTGTGTGGTTGAGTAATAAACACACATTTAAATGCGTCTGCGTCCGTTATGATTTTGGTATACCATTTTTGGTACTTTTATATTTATGTAACAAATTTCGTATAAATCCGTCCAGTAGTTATTGCATGAATTACAAACATACGCATTAACTCACATGCAAACTTTCGCATTTACAATATTAGTAGGATAATAGTATTTCGATTTCTGTGGACTAGACAAACTTCAGACGACTTCTTAAATTAGTTGTGTAATGATGTAAAACAACTATATCTCATCTGAAACGAGCCGCTTTGCATTCATAAGGCAATAACAAAAAGTTGAATTACGTAGCTGAAATATATTGTACGGTGGAGCTGGCTAGGGTTGAATGGGGTGTCCATGTTTGATGTGTCTTTTGGGAACCACATATTTTTATGTAAAAACATACTTAAGTCGACGGTTTTACTTATAGTCTCTCAAGTTTAAATAGATTTGTGTATAGTGTTAAATCGATTTCTTTTATTTCATGTAAGTAAGTATCCCACCAAAAACATTCTGTAAAAAACTAGCCAAGTCTCGATGGAGCTGTTTGTTTATCTCTAAAAAGTAATGAAATCTAGACAAAGTCGTTCCAAGTCTAAGGTTCCTTACTGCGATTTCTTTATTATTATATTTAATGTTGTGTGACTTGGCCGTTGAAGGGTACACAAGGGTACAAAACCAGGTGCTCCATGACACCATTGGACTAATCTGTCGCCAGAACCGCTACCCATTGACGATGGAAAATTGCCACTTGGAAAACGTTGATTCAATAACCAGTCAATTGTAGGCTTGATAAAGCCACATGTATAAAGAATGTTCAACGGCCAAGTCATACAACATTAAATATAATAATAAAGAAATCGCAGTAAGGAACCTTAGACTTGGAACGACTTTGTCTAGATTTCATTACTTTTTAGAGATAAACAAACAGCTCCATCGAGACTTGGCTAGTTTTTTACAGAATGTTTTTGGTGGGATTTCACTTCTTTTTGTAGAACGTGGACATATTGATTTATTTTATTAAATTTTCTTATTTGACACAGTTTTTTTTAGGAGTAGTTTTATTATTATTACAAATCTTTCTTTTCTTTTTTTCCGGTTCTGATTCTTGTACAGTAAGCAACAGTTTTTCGTATTGCCCATTCGCGTTCATTATTTAATCTTTAAGACGGTTTAGACCGTTTAATTTCTGTAAGATCGGCGCGGTATTTACGCCTAAGCCGGTTGTATTCGGTGATCGCTGAAGCTTGAGCTTTTATACTCTTGAAGTCAACATTTATGAGATGAACCCAATTTTCATGGGTATGGTATGCCATACCCATGAAAATTGGTTACTAGAATTTTAGACCATAGAGCTAGCAAAAAAATGTTTAGTTGATTTTTTTTTCCTATGTCTATGTTCTAGAAAATTATTCCACAAAATATTGCATGGAAGTATGTAGTAAGTACTTTGTTGTACAAAGTACTTTGTTGTACAAAGTACTTATTACTTCCATGGAATATTGTAAAGAATAACTGAAAATTAGCTCGATTCCAAGGAAAAATAAGAACTTCATCGAAGTTTCATTTTTCCCATGCAATAATACAGCCAGTGTTCTAAAAACCAGAGACCAAATAAATTTAAAAAAAAGGTTATTGTCTGTCATTCTTGTCCTATCACGAGCAGGGTTTCCAACTTGTGGCTTACCCCAAACAAAAGTAAATAATATTTCGTTTGTTAATTTGATATGTATTGTAACCAAAAGTAAAATTCTAGTAACCAATTTTCATGGGTATGGCATACCATACCCATTAAAATTGGTTACTAGAATTTTAGACCATAGAGCTAGCAAAAAAATGTTTAGTTGATTTTTTTTTCCTATGTCTATGTTCTAGAAAATTATTCCACAAAATATTGCATGGAAGTATGTAGTAAGTTCTTTGTTGTACAAAGTACTTTGTTGTACAAAGTACTTATTACTTCCATGGAATATTGTAAAGAATAACTGAAAATTAGCTCGATTCCAAGGAAAAAATAAGAACTTCATCGAAGTTTCATTTTTCCCATGCAATAATACAGCCAGTGTTCTAAAAACCAGAGACCAAATAAATTTAAAAAAAAGGTTATTGTCTGTCATTCTTGTCCTATCACGAGCAGGGTTTCCAACTTGTGGCTTACCCCAAACAAAAGTAAATAATATTTCGTTTGTTAATTTGATATGTAGGGATTTTTTTATTTGACACTTGATCAGTGTTATCAAATTGAGGGTTTTAGTTTAGCCCTAAATTAAGGGTCAAAATATACTTGATGATTATTTTTTATTCATTCTTCAGCACTTTGACAATTTAAATGTAACAATATCATATAAACCACCATCATCATTACCAATTTTCGACATAATTGGGGCCTCATGCAAGTTGATAACCTTATTTTCGTCATCAAGCATTAGGAGGCATAACATTTTAAATTTTTCATACTGAACTTAGGGTAATTTTTGAAGAAGCGGGCAACTCTTAAAAGCAAAATGAAAACAGACAACAACGAAAAATTTGTCTTAAGTACAATCGAAATATAACTTGGTACAATATCCCGATGAATTTGTACGGTTATAACGTATTATAGAGGTAACGCGTATGGCAAATACTTGGCAGTATAACGTATTATAGAGGTAACGCGTATGGCAAATACTTGGTATTTTCTGGCTAGAGATCATCTCCAAGCGTGAGCTCTGGGAAATATACAACGCTATAGATCGGCCACATGCTTCGAAGAGATATATACTAGGCAAGCTTTCGAGTGGATAGCACAGGACAAGAGAAAAGTTGGTCGACCCAAGCAAACCTGGCGGCGGCGTACCGTTGCAGCGGAAAGGCAGTCGTTCTCTCCTGGTCGGAAGCAAAGTGCATTGCCCAGGACAGAATCCGATGGAGAAGCACTAAAACTAATACTTAGATGAAGAAGCACTAAAAATAAAAATGTAATTATTATGGTAGTAATAAAACTAATAAAAATGTAATTACTCTTTTATTATGATTAAGTAGAAGGGGAGACATTCGCTCAAAAGTGGGACGCTATAGGCTAGATTAAATAAGAAGATGTGTCCCTCTACGCTGGACTTTTGCAATGACAGTCGATTTTTCTATGTAGCAATAGAAGGGGGCGTTGCCATAGAGATATGGTAATCTCTAATACAGCTGAGACCAGCTGAGGGTTCTTCATGAGATACTTCAGACCTTCGATTTTTGACATCAAATGAAGCGGCCCATCAAGTTGAATATTTTTTGTAAAGGCGGTATGTCGATCTCTAATAGTTTGGTTGGGCTCTTGTGTTTTCTAATCAGGGTCACCAAGTACTCCAGATCTTCGATTATCCTAGTTTTTATAGTTTTCCCTTTATGTGGCCATTAAAACCTAACTCTGTACCAAATTTCAGCTCTCTAAGTTTATGGGAAGTACTAGTTCTATTTTGATGATCATGAGTGAGTGAGTGTCGAAAATGCGAAATTTTGCTTTCGCTTAACTTCGGAACTAAATGACCTACAGACTTGAAATTTTGAATTTCAAGTATGTGATTATAGCTTACTGGATGACGAAAATTTCTTCGTTCTGGTCTTATCCAGAGGTTCTCAAATAGGGGCCTGAAAATGCGGCGAAATGGTTCCAGTAAAGGATGGTACGGCAGTGTTTGCTTCGCGCTCGACTTGGCGGGGGCACTGCCGTGCCCCTGATCCAACAAACGATGCATGGGAAACAAAGTTGTTATGATATTTATTTGTTGTAACTGACGTGTCAAAATGAATGAAAATTACCTAGTTGCAGGTTAGCCACAACATAAAATAAAGGTACCTACGTGCAAAGTACAATGTTTAAAGCGAGAAAGTTAAGTAAGGATCTCATAAAGCATTCAAGCATCGCTTATTTCTTTATAATAGGAACTCTGCATTGACAGTTTCCCAAGGTGTGCAGTGAGCTAAAGTTACATCAATAAATATTAGTATTGAAGGAGTCGTCAGTAGAAGAATTGTCATAATAATAGGCGCTTTTAGTCTACCACTAGAAAAAATATGGATACGACGGAGAAAAAAATCAATCCGGAATTTTCCCCCAATCGTGGTCCCAGTACTGGCAGTGAGGATTTGGCGGTTAGCCAAGCAGCTCGCCGTCAGCTCAGCATGGATGTTTCATTACTAATGACCACCTGATCTCAGAAACTGTTGCTAATTAATCTTCCAGGATCAATTTCGTATTTGGGGTTTAGATGGCTGATTGCAGTTGGAATTATTGATTTTTTATGCGCTTTTTAGGTCATGAGTTCTCGGAATTTGGAAGTTAGTAGACAGTTTTATATTTCTACTAGATTTCTGCTAGGTTTGCCGCGGCTCCGCCCGCGCTTATATTGATCCCTCGGGAACCGTACTTTTTTTTAGGGATAAATGATAGACTGTGTCCTTCTCTGGACTCCTGACTATGTAAATGCAAAATTTTATGACGATCGGTTCAGTAGATAAAGCGTGAATAGGTAACAAACAAACTCACTTTCGCATTTATCTATACATCTATACATATAATAAAACAGTAAAAATATTTTGTCTGTACATTTAATATTTTTGACTGAAATGGATAGAGGGACACCTAAAAAGAATAATAGAAAGCAAAAATATTTTTTTGGAATTTCTTGTCTGTCTGTCTGTCTGTCCGTCTGTCTGTCTGTCTGTCTGTCTGTCTGTCTGTATGTATGTACGCGTTTCACGCAAAAACTACCGGACGGATTTGAATTAAACTTTTTTTGTTGTATAGCTATTAAGCCTGGGCAACATATAGGCTATAATTTATTTTGAAAACTGGAACACCTGATGAAGAACCTTAACAGAACAGCTAAACTATAAGAAATATGGAAATGGTGCCTTAACAAAAGTCGTTCAACCTGATGAGCATTTTCTGATGACGTACAAAAATTGAAGATCTGGAACATCTGATGAAGAACTGCAAGAGACCAGCTACACTATAACATATATGGAAATGGCGCCTTATTAAAAGTCGTTCAACCTGATGAGCATTTTCTGCTGACGTATAAAAATTGAAGATCTGGAACATCTGATGAAAAGCTCCAAGAGAGATTTTTTATCTAAGCTAAACTCACGCGGGCGAAGCCGCGGGCGACAGCTAGTAATATTATATAGTTAGGATTAGTTTTCCACTTACTGCGTCCACTAGCTGCGTCCCGAGACGCTGTTTCTGTGGGAATTTTGGGATAAAAAAATATCGTATGTCTTTCTCAAAACTCCCAACTATGTGTGTGCGAAATTTGTCACGAAAACGCGTGAAAAAGTAACAGAAAAATAATTAAACACACTTTTGCATTTATAATATTAATGGAGATGGGATTGGGATTAATTGCTTGTAAAATGATTTACAGATGTTTATGATTAGTTCATTATAGTGAATATTTTCAGTGCCCCGTAGCTCCGCTCCCGTGGAAACTTCAAGATACAAGCTAATCATTAAAAAAAAAAAACACGACTGACAAGTTTTTACACAAAAAGTACATACAAACATATAAGTTATATACATTTTTGAAATCGCCTTTTATAGCCCTTCAATTTGATACCCTACTCGATAAGATTGATCAAATTTATTTTTTTTAGTCTGCTTTTTATCGCATATATAATCCGCCATTTTGTTTTTATGATGACGTTATATAGCCTATGTCACTCGGAGGAATGCAAGGAATCTAAAAATACCTCTCACATCAAAATCTGTTAAGCCGTTCAGGACTTATGGTGGAATAAAGAAACTTACATACATACATACATACATGAACCCTGAAAACATAACACTCCTTTTTTGGTCAGTCGTGTAAAAAAGTACCATATGTGCTATTTCAGGTTATACTTCTACTCGTTAACTGTATTTAAATACTGGTTCAAAATAATTTATGGTCATTTCGACCCGACATGAAAAACTGAAGAAGACTGAATTTCATCAAAATTGGACGGCCAATAGATCTGCGTGCTTCAGGAACAAACATCTACAGTCCACACAAATACCACAAACTTTCGCATAATAATGAACTATGTATTATATTATTTTCGAAGTGATTAACTGTTAATTCCATGTGATGAGAGATTTATCCATGATAAAGCTATTGAGTAAATTGTTTATTTGTTTTAACAAATAAGCTTGTTAAAACAAACAATCTACTTAGGTTGGTAACGTAAATAGGCAGACGTAATGTAGAGCTTATGATAGACTTCTATTAGGTCTTATCACATAATTTTCAGCTCCTTAGTTCACTCATAGATACATAATCGAATTGAATTTTGAGTTTTTAGTAAGGTGTGATTGATTTTTTTATTTTTTTTATTTGGGAAACAAACAGTTACATAGGAAAACAACAATATTAAACTTAAATAGTACACAAACCAATCAAGTTTCCTCTAATAAATAATACAAATTTATCGAACAGACATTAAAAACAAAATCTAATGAAGTGACGACGTTCGTAAAGAAATATAAAGTAGGTATAACATATTTGTTTATTTCTAATATCTTTGTTTTACAAAAAATACAAGCTTGAAAGTAATTAAAATATCTTGGATTCTGTAGGTTTAAATTGTGACGAACTAATATCATATAAATAAAACTGAATAATACGAAAAACTCGGAAACAATTTTTTATTTAAAAGAAACATTAAAATAGTATAAACTTTAAACACCGACACTTGATAACTTCCAAAGCGACACTTCACAGAGATAACTTTATTAGCGAATTTCGTATTAACCGTGCCGTCATAATATAGACGTAAATTGGCTAGAACATACTTATTATAATTCAGCAAATGAAAAAATTTAAAGACCCAGAATTTGAAAAAAATATGGAACACTTTCGAATATAAATAACATTTCAATTAAGTATAAACCTACCATTTTCATATACTAGTGGTTCGCCGCGAATTTAGACCTCGCGATTAAAAAAGAGCAAAAAGGTTTAAAAGTTATAGAGCAATATTTATTTTCATAAAAATGCGTATATCTCAAAAACGGCTGAACCGATTTTGTTGTGCAACGAACTTAAAAATTCTATTGATAGTTGCTACACGTATTCTTTTAATATCATTAAAATTAATTCAACGGTTCGAGAGTAATCGCGGAACAAACATACATACATGCATACAAACAAACAAACAAACAAACAAACAAACAAACAAACAATGTGTTTTCGCCCCAACTTGAATTAAAGCCCTCGCTCGCTTCGTTCGCTCGGTCAAAAATGTTTCCAAGACGAGACCATATAGCTCGCACTGTCAAAAATTATTCTTCTAACTCTACAACCCCTAACTTCACAAACTATCAAATATTTGGCTTGACCATTTCGTCTACATTTCGTCATAAGAACTAATTTTATAATAGAAAAGTAATAGACAGTGCATAAACTTTTCACAAAAAAGTTGAATTGGAATTGTAGGGTCACGTGTGCCGTATGCTTCCTGAAAGATGGACTTAAATCCTTACCACCTGGGGGCTGACGGGCACAGAAAGCGAGGAAGGCCTAAGACAAAATGGTCGGATGAACTTAGGGCATTCGACAGAAAGTGGATGGAAAAGACCAGGGATAGAGATTCATGGAAAGAGAGTGGGGCGTCTTTTGCCCAGCAGGGGGACATGTTATAGCTAAAAATAAATTCACCAAGCCAATGCGACGGTAGCGAATTTCATGTGATGAACAAAAAAATAAAAAGAAAAGAAAACAAAGAACAGAAGTACATAGATCAAAATAATATAAAAAGATTTGGCCAAGTCGATTCTATAAGATTTGAACTCAGTTCTCCGCAGTATTCCGCGTCCTAAATTAAATTCTGACGCAGGCCAGTTTCTTACAATTAAACAGACAGACAGTAATTCAGTTTCGAATTTTAAAGATTCCGCGGCAGTTCCCAAAGTCCCCAGCCGCTTAATTATTATTTAGATTATGTTGTAATTACTTAAACTTTTCCACGTACTAGATTGGCGTCAATTTACATACGCAAATTTTCAAATAGTTACGTTTTTTATTTAATTTATGATTTAAATATAAAATGAGGTATACTCTTCAGATCATTGATTGGAATAGCTCCGAATCTAATAGCTCTTAGACCACCGATCAATGTTTTTCCATATTTTATACCAAAAATAAAATTTACCCGACCCGACAACCCTTGACAGAATGTTCTGGCGCCAAAAAATTAGGAGAGCCGACCCCACCTAATGTGTGAATAGGCAAAGAACAAAAAGAGACGATTTTTAACCTTTTAAAGAGAAGATTGGAACCCTTTTTACCCTTTGCCCATCAATGGGATATAGAGGTTAAAAATTTTCATACCATTTGTTTCTTTAAGTAATTTCTTGTATGATAAGCAAAAAAACGGAATATCTAGGACCGAGCTAGGTATCATCAAAGGGACAAACTCCAATGAAGCTGGGTCATGAAATTCATATAACTTCTTACGTCATCTTATGTTATGAGCACAAAAACAACGGCCCCTTCCCAATTGATATCGGGCTTGGTTTAGCAAAAACAAGATTTACATAATATTCAGAGTATAACAATAAGTTTCTCTTTAGATATTGATAGGTAGTTCATTTCTAAAGATTCTGGATTGGTTTTGTAGCAAACAGCTAACCCCTTGCTATAATTTTCTCTATGAATTCGTAACAGAGTTCTTAGAACTCATCCTTTAGTGTCATGGCTGTTTAGTGGAATAACAAATACAACTAATTTTTCCATATATTTGTATCTGACATCATCATCATCATCAGCTTTCTGCTACCCACTGCTGGGTATAAGCCTCCCTCTGTCTACGCCGCGTATATCTAATTTATACCTCCACACAACACTCGTGACGTCACAAAACGTGTTGGCGTCGGGTATATTTTGGAATCCAAAAATTGGAAAGTAATTCTTTAAAAGCATACCTTTACCCAACACTTGTGACGTCACTGGTCGTGTTGACATCGGGTATAGTTTTGGATTTAAAATTTCGCGCGAAGGTATTTTAAAACGCACCCGACAGCAACGATATGAGATCGTTCGCTAGGTAGGTACCTATTCTTTTACACGTTTCTGTTACTATTTTATTTTACTGAACTATTTTATTTCAATTTTTTAATTTCTTTTCGAGTTTGTGTTCCTATTAGTGTGAAAAGTGTATAAAATGATAGACAAAGCCAGTTTAGAGGGTATTATAACCGATCACTGAGTTTTATGTTTTCAGGGTTTACTTACATGTATGTATGTTTGTATGTATATAAGTTTCTTTATTCCACCATAGGTTCTGAATGGCTTAACAGATTTTGCATTCCTCCGAATGACATAGGCTATGTGACGACATCATAAATGGCGGATTATATGTATAAGCGATAAGTAGCAGACCGAAAAAATACAATTTGATATATCTTCTTGAGAATCGAAAGAAAAGAGCTTTAAAAGGCGATGTCAAAATTGTATTTATAACTTATATGTTTGTATGTGCTTTTGAGTAAAAAATAATCGACCGAGCGAGCGCAGCGAGCGAAGCGTCTCAGTTTCCACTAGCCGAAAATTCTTTTGTCTGTCCGGATGTTATCGCCTACAGGTCGCATTTCTGAACCGATTCTCATGAAATTTTGTAAGCAGGTTCGGTAATTTTATAGAATAGGGGACCGGCCAAGGTATAAGAATTGTGAAAAATATGTTATTTTATGATAGAATACATATAATTAAACACATTTTGCGACTTTTCAGCACAAATTTATTCTCCTGAGCGAATTTATTAGAGTTCAAACTTTTAGGGAAAGTCCATTTTCTACGCGTGACGTCATATGAATGCACGATTAGTTAGGGGCGTTTTGGTATCGCCCAAAAATCGCTTAAAAATGTGAATTGTTTTTTGCTATATCTTGGGAAATACTTTGGTTATGGATGTGATTCTTTTGCGGATAATTCTATTAATGTGAGATATTTCAAAGAAGCGTCAAAAAAAAAAGTTGTCCGGTCCCCTATTTTTTAGTCGAGCCAGTTTTTCGAAATTTTAAAAAATGGCCGAAATATATAAAAAAAACCTCATATCTCAGATATTTAAAAAATAATTCAAATATGTCATTAGACATTTTTGTTATTCTTATTAAGACGCATTTTTTTTTGTTTGAACAACATAGTAAAATTCAATAAAACCGCTATAAATCCATATGTTATAAATTCTCATACGATAGTTCACAAAAAATTCAATAGATGGCGCAGCAAAGCTTTTAATACTCGCAAAATCGCTAATACGTTTACAAGAGTGACTTGATTTATTTATTAAATAAAATTAAATGGTTCTTAAAAATCATATGGCTTTTTTTGTCTTGCTTGGCTTTGAATTGTGTGTATTTATTTGGTTAATGGTAATGTATTGTGGATTGCTTTGCATGGTAGAATTATCTTGAACACTCACTGAAATAAATCTGATATCAAAAAACTTCATTGTATGATTAGAATCCTATTATAAAAAAAGTAATACAGTAGTAGTAGTAGTAATTTTAATGAGGTCAGTCGTAAAATGTTTGCATCCCTTCATGCTCTTCGTCGATTACAGTTCTTTCTTCCCACTGTTACAAAAACTCTGCTAGCTCAGTCCCTCCTCATCCCGCTATTGGACTACTCTGATGTTGCTTACTCAAATATCACCGAGGAGCAATATAACAAATTAGAGCGTCTTCAGAATCAGGGTATTCGTTTTATTTTCGGACTTCGTAAGTTCGACCATGTTTCCGAATTCCGTCGTCAGCTTGACTGGCTGCCCATTCGCCTTCGCCACAATCTTCATATTCTTTCACTTCTATTTAATGTCCTTTTCAATCCCTCCTACCCTTGTTACCTTCGAGAAAAGTTCGCTTTCCGAGATGTTGATGAGCGCTTGCGTTCGCGCAATAATCCTCAGTTGCATATTCCTGAGTACACCTCGCGGATCTATGCTCTGTCTTTCTATGTGCGTGCTGCAAAGCTTTGGAACAAGCTTCCTCTTAACATAAAGATGGCTCCTTCGCTTTCCTCCTTCAAATCTCAACTCAAAAGTTTCTATAAAGATTCTTTAGACATTTGAGTGTGTATGTATTTATATATATGTATTGTATATATATATATATATATATTTTGTATGTATTTATGTATACTTTGGTGTATGTATTTTCGTGTTCTATTCTTTTTCTGATTTTTGCCTTACGCTTCCCTTCTTATTTCATTCAAATATTCCTTTCAAACACTTGGTTGACTGGAAGAAATCCCTTTTTGGGATAAGTCCGCCATTGTACGCCTCTCTTTTTGTTTCACTATGTTTTGTATTTTTCTTGTGTGTATGTGCAATAAAGAGTTTACAAACAAACAAACAAACATATATTACCTACATACCTACTAATCAGAGAGATTCGATTTCAAATTGAACTTTAATTTTGTTGCGCAAATAACATATACATACATATAACCAATAGGTACCATGCATTTCTGACGACTGACGACCTCCCTGGCCATGGGTTCGATCCCCGGTCGGGTGAAGATGGAAAATAATCTTTTTCAGATTGACGTGGGTTTCAGATATTTATCTATATGTATTTGTTATAAAATATAGTATTGTTAAATTAGCATCCCGTAAAGTCTTGAACTTACGTTGGGGCTAACTCAATCTGTGTGATTAGTCCGTCTATATTTATTATTATATTATTATTTATATTATTTGAGGCAAAAAAGGCAGGTTTCAGTATTTTTTTTAGTGGTATTGACCAACCACAAGAACATGTTTGGGCTTATGGGTAAAATATGAGAACTTTTTACTTTCTTTCCAGCATTGGTATGGTTTCAAAACTCTTTTTAGCCAGGGACACGGTAAAATATCGGTTATTTCGTGGAAGAGCTCGCGAGGTCTACTGTTCTGACAGAACCACTAGTATAATAAAACCCATATAGTATGGTATCCAAATGATTTGAATGTTAAAATGTACTGTAAGTAGTCAGTGTATTTTTTTATATTTTAATAATTAGCTTGTACTTTTTAGGTTTTTTATGTATGAAATTTCGATATATTTGACATACACATTACCCTCCTTCGCACTTTGCGCAGTCGGGTAAAAAGGGACAACTTTTTTTTGAGTTTTCAGATTCGGTCCCATACAAAAAGATTTCAACATATTCATATACCTACTACAGTAACCATTATACTACAGCACGATGGAGTGTCCTAAATAAAAGTATACCCTAGAAAAATGTTGCCGTCGGGTATACATTATAGTATAGCAAAATGGAGTGTCCTTTTCTAAAGTATACCCTAGAAAAATGTTGGGGTCGGGTATATTTTGGAATCCATAACACGGCCATATTATATTTCTATTGTATACCCGAACGTAACTCTATGGAGCGTTGGTGTGGAGGTATAAATTAGATATACGCGTCTACGCCAAGCCTCTCTATTCTGGGCCATCGCAATTAAGTTCTTGCCAGCAATATTCCTTAGATCGTCGATCCACCTAGCAGCCGGAATTTGTATCTTACCACACACTAATTGATATTCAACCCTACCATTTTTTTAATACCCTTTCCTTCATCAGAATTACATAACTTGAATAGTGTGAGTAAAATACGAATCTGAGATCTTGCTATCTTCAAGCATAAAAAGGCAGAATGTAAAAATCGTTGGTAAAAAATACGAAATTAGCTGAAAGTACTTTGTTTTTATTACTTTTAAATTTGAAGATGAAAGTAAAGATAATGCAACCATTATTCATTATGTATCAGAATCTAAGAAATTAGTAATGAAATAGCTAAAATTCCACAAGCACAGAAACACTAAAATTTATAAGACATCCTATTTTGAATCGAACAAGAAAAATAGTAGTCAAAGTAAGCTGCAAATCCTCTTTCCCCATTACACAAAGATCTGCACATAAATCAGTTCCCACAAAGGGATTGTATGCATTGCAAATGAATTCTTATATTTAATTCATGGTAACAGACACAGCCAAATCTACAATACTCGAAATAGTCGAGTGACTCACACATTTTAAAACAACTGCACTTGGTGTGTGGGCTCTAGTTTAGCGACTTTGAAACCCTAACTAATCTAAAGGTAAACTAAGCAGCTACTAAATCGATTAACATGAAATCGTACAAATAGGACATAGACCTTTCGTAGGTAGTAATTATCAAGAAATAGGAGGAATAAGATCGCTCTAATCACTTATTTATTAGCCTATATTAAACGACATAGCGGTCAATGTCGCCATTCCAACGATATCTCTCACATTAGCTAATCTGCACGGATACATCTATTTTGATTACTTTTGTATTACTATTAAACAATTACCAAGTTTCTGATGCTTAAATTGTTAATGGAGTGGTTTTGCCATTTGCCATCAACATTGCATACGCTAGCTAATAAAATCAACTATGTTTTACTGGAAGCAAGAGGTTATATTAAAAACCATCCATGAGTCAGATTGGTTTACAAACTCGAGACACGAGTAGGATTTGCATCAGGAAATTTTCGATCACATTCAGGCGTACCGCTGGTGGTGTCAACCACTACATCGTCATTGCTTCTAATATTATATTGTCTTAAAAATATTTTTTAAAACGCTCCATGTGTGGCCCCACGAACGGAAGGAAGCGATGCAGTGAAAGATTCCGCCCATCTTCCGCCTTGGAAGGCGTCCAGACTCTCTGAATCAAAACGGAGATATTTGTTTAGTTAGACTGTGTATTTGCTTCACTGAATGAATTTTGAGATAGAGCATTTGTTGTCGTTATTTTTTTTATGAGCTTAGCGTTCAATATTAGCAATAAGAAGTTGACTACCTAAGCTGATATAAAGTCATTTTCAAAGTTAAGAATAAGTATACAATAGTTTTTTTATTTTAGCTTTTGGAGGTGGCCTCTCTGGCGTAGGCCTGCCCTTCTTCCACTTTTTCCTACTTCTTGCCTGTCTACTTGAAGCTTACAGCCTTATTTGAGTCAGTATCTGTGAAAGGTCTTTTTGACAATAAATTATTTGTATCAGAGATGATGATGTTCTTGCATTTGTTCCAGAGTGGACTTCAGAAACGGGCCACCCGTCCACTGGGCCGTGGCAGGTGACTTTGGCAGCCGGACCCACTTCGTCCTGAACGAGTCTGATCCAGCGTCAGCTCACCTCGCCGTCACCAAGACCGCGAGGCAGGACGAGGGAGTGTACAGGTGCAGGATCGACTATGTGGACGCCCCAACGAGGAATTACCACGTCAATTTAACTGTAATTGGTAAGTGAATGCTGAACATATAAATATATTGATATTCCCACCGCACGCAGCAAGTGGTTTTCGTCATCATTCTTAATGCGCACAGCAATGGAACTCCCTGCCTGCGTCTGTGTTCCCGAACACATACAACCTGACTCTCTTAAAAACCAGAATGAATAGGCTGCTTCTGGGTAAACTCGCTACATCGTAGATCTTATCTCTGTCCTCGAACAAGTTTGTGGGCCAAAGCAAACCTATCTTTAATTTAAAAAAACTTTGTATCATTGCTATGCCTGACATGCTCCTTTTTTTTCATGTAAACCATTTATCTTTCCGACTTGTAGTAAAGCGGAATAGTACTACTTACTTTACAATATTACGTCACTCGTAAAGCGACGTCTTTGTAGAAAATGCAGCAGTGGAGTTTTTTGCGCCGCCTCTTCTCCACTTGCGCTTTGGAGGCGGTAGTAACCTTAGCTTTAAGTAATTTTCTGACGTGAACTGACATGTACATGACGATTTAAAAGTGATATTCTTATTAAAATAATACCAATTTTCATTTCATTCCACTTAGGATTTCAATAAAAAACAACTGTTTGGCAAAGTCAAAAGTTCAGCTCACTGAAAAACGAAAAGTGAGTATAATAATAGCATTTAAGATTTTCTTAACTCTAAGACAGACGAAACTATAAATAAAATCACCCACGTAGAAGATTCAATTAAAAAAATATTTTCCGATGACATAAAAAATATTCCACTTTTATCGGAGCTCGAAGTTTCAAAAGATCTCGTTACGTGCTTACTGTGGGAGAATGAAAAAACTTTATTTAATAAATACTCTGCTCGAAATAGTGATGTTATCGCGAACTCACATGTCAAAGTGAAAACTTTGTTTATTTCGGTGTAAAGTGCTGAAAGCGTTCTTTTATTACGTCGTAACTGGAACTTGAAATACAAAATAGTTTAACGGGTCACTCACTTGCAACTTGTAAAATATATACCGTCTCCGAAAGCTTTGTGTTAATTACTTTGCTTTCGTCAAAGCATTCAAATCTATATGAAATGAAAATTTGAACATATGAATTGTCAAATTTGAAATTAATGCTATAAAAGTTTAAATAATTATACGTTACGTTAAATAACTCCATTTTTTTTTTATTTATCCTATTAAGTAAACAATCTTCACAGTACTTTTTGTTGAATTTTGTTGAAAATAAATCGAATATTAGTTCAAACCTAAACATTCTAAAGTAAAACATTAATTAACCACGAAAGTAACTTCCTAAAAAGTCTATTTTAATTTATATTGCCGTAAAATCATAAAAAGACATGGTAAGATTGTTTACATAATAGGACAATTATGAATAAATGTACTTTAGGTATTACATTTATAGTCGCCAAGAGATAGCTAGGTCGACATCTGCGCAATGTGACATGATATTATCCTACTTTACCTAAATACCAAAGCATTCACAACGTAAATTATTTCCGATTCTGATAGGTACTCAAAAAGTATATGTGAAATACATAACCATAATTTATATACAACTAGCGACCCTCCCCGGCTTCGCACGGGATATAAACCTTCCTCTTGAATCACTCTATCTATTAAAAAAAACCGCATCAAAATCCGTTGCGTAGTTTCAAAGATTTAAGCATACAAAGGGACATAGGGACAGAGAAAGCGACTTTGTTTTATACTATTTATTATTATTATATACAATACATCAAGACTTTTACTAAGTCGAAAAAATTATAAAAATCACACTTATCTGGTCATGTCGAAGCAATTATCACGTGGGATCTTCTTGGAAATTGTTATTATTGGTCTATATTTTGTCGCAAACTTAGTTGGATACTTTTCTTGATCCTTTGGGATGAGAGGGGGATCATATAGGAATCGGCCGAAAATATCCCGATATTTAAGAGAGCAGTCGACGGCTTATTATCTAACATTAAGTATTTTTGGTCGAATTTTGGAATGCGAAAGTTTGATACTTTTCTCAATAGAATTGGATAATTTTAGAAAGGTAATCTTTTCACGACCACTTAATAGATAAGTAAACTCGATTTATTCTTACCAGTCCTATCATGTAAACAATCTTCAAAGTACTTTTTGTTGAATTTTGTTGAAAATAAATCAAATATTAGTTCAAACCTACATTCTAAAGTAAAACATTTATTAACCATGAAAGTAATTTCCTAAAAAGTCTATTTTAATTTATATTGTTGTAAAATCATAAAAAGACATGGTTTTTGAACTACATGCATTTTTTCAGTAGCAGATTTTTTTAAACATTGTTTATAAAAATCTGCTAATTGCATTCACAGACCACTTGTGATTGCATTGCTGCATGTCTGTGGCTGCATGCATTGTTTAAATTTTTTGAAAAACATAACATTTGCTTTTATTCATTTTGTCTGACGCTATCTTCTCAAACTTGTAATATTATGTTTTAGGTCTAAGTTTAAGTTTAATTCATGTGAGAGGTATTTTTTATTTATTTAATTTAACAGTACCGCCAGAGGCTCCCCGGATATACGACTCTGAGGGCAAGGAGATATTCGGAGCCATGGCCGGGCCCTTCAGGGAAGGGCAGGATTTGCTGCTCTCCTGTCAGGCAGCTGGAGGTTAGTATTTATGATGCTAAGTTGGCAAATAAGCCTGATGGAAAGCGGTCACCGCAGCCTATAGACATGGATAAAAGGGAAAATCGTCACTTTCAACTAAATGAGGCAATATCTTAATAATTTTGTCATCAAAACGAGCTGCGCCCCCTGGCTTTGCTCCCGTGACAATTTCAGGATAAAAATGTACCCTATGTGCTATTCCCGGTATTTTTCTACCTGTGTACCAAATTTCATCAAAATATGTAAAGTAGATTTTACATGATTGAGTAACAATGAATATTCACAAACTCACATCTAAACTCTTGCATTAATATTAATCGGGTAGAATTCTAACAATTGAAAACAATATAAATTGCCCTCCACTGCAGGCAAGCCACCCCCAGACGTCTCCTGGTACCGAGGAGACGAGCAACTGGCCATCACCAGAGATGGCTCCGTGTGCCAACTCCACCTTCAAAGGCTGTCAAGGGAAATGGCCAATGCGAGGCTGCAATGCAGGGTTGAGCCTCCTTTACTCCAGCCTGTGATTAGAGATGTTACTCTTAAGTTATATTGTGAGTAGCTTCATGGTTATTTATATTGCTAACTACGCCCATAGGCTTTAATTTGGGAATTTCGGGATACACACACTATAATAATACCGATAAAAGGAAACCTGCACATTGGCTTACTGTTTAGTTTACTAGTGTGCATACGGCTACTGCCACTAGATGCTGGTAGCCGTAAAAGTCATGTCAGATGCCTTTAGGCGACTTGAATAAAATCTGACACCAGTGTTAGTAATAACACACTCGATAAGAAAGAAAGACCGATAAAATCATAGCCTAAAGAGAATAAGATGTTTTAAGTAGGAGAATTAGAGAGAAGGCAGGCGAAGTGTAGTAAAGATGTTGAATAGGTAGGTATATAAAGTCTATAATATCAAGGGATGGCGAATGCTCCGCCAACAAACGCATCTCTTAAATAAGAAAGAGCATCTTTGAGCCGGGAAAAATTCAGTTTGGCATTTTTGACTACCTGTTCAGTAATTAATTATAGTGTAAGGAATTTACTTTTTGAATGAATAAATGAATAAGTTTTTGTCAGAAGATATTCTAAATGGAATCGTTGTCCACAGTAAAGCCCCAGCTCGTCAGAGTGACAGGCAAGGGCGTCATGAGAGCTGGTCATGACAGGTCCTTCGTTTGTATGACTCGAGGGTCGAAGCCAGCACCGAATATAGACTGGTTCATTAACTCGCAGAAGGTGGATTCCACTTTGACTGAGGTTGGTTGATGATTTGTCTATATTGATATTGATCGACGGTCTTTAAGTAGACTATGAATATTTTTTAATGGTTAGTGAATGCTAAAAAACTCTAGAAAATGAAGGGGTTTTGAACTTTTTTATTATTTTTGCAGAAACTAATGTACCTCTTAAGCTAGACTGCAATCGGTGTAAATATTTGCAGTTTGAAACTTATCTCTTCTCTACAAAAAAAATATTAGATGATTTTGCGTTTGAATTCAAAGATATTGTGAAAAGAAACGTAGGAACTACGACGCAAATCTAAAATCTTTGACAGTAAAATATTGACGTAATAAAGCTTGAGAATTGTTTGTAGTAAACAATTTTATTCGTAGGCCTTGTAATTAGCATAACAATTTTATTTTGTTTACATCGCTGTAAGACCCCCGAAAATTAAATAAGTAATATTGTGAACAAGACATAATTACTCCCTTGGACAGGTATATAGATGTTACATGCCAAACATTGAACTATTTCTGCTTCTACCAGATCGAAGTAGATGGAGAGGTGACCAAAAGCATCATGACTTGGCACGTGAGGCGAGAAAACAGCGGCCAGCAGCTCGTCTGCAGGGTTTCCAATCCCTGGTTCCCAGCGTACACACTTGAAGACTCCATGACTTTCGACGTCATGTGTAAGTACCAACCCAGATGATATCTACCTTTTTAATACTAATTTGGGATGCCAGCCTTCTTCTTTTCGAGTGTGTTATTACTAACACTGATATCAGATTTTAATCAAGTCGCCTAAAGGCATCTGACATGACTTTTACGACTACCCCTTGTGGCAGTAGCCGTATACACACTAGTAAAGTAAATAGTTAGCCATTATGCAGGTTTCTTCAAAATGTTTTCTTTCACCGGAAGCAGGTGGTGGTCTATGAGAAAACTACCATACATGAGTCAGATTGTCTACAAACTCATGTGACACAGGTAGAATTTGAACCCGGGTCCTATCCGACCTCAGGCAGGTGTCATTACCACTTGGCCACCACCGCTGCAAGTACCTGACAGGTGATCGATCCTCTCATGTTGGAACGATTTCACCCAGTGCTATCTACCTGTCATATTTTATGGTCCCTAAGTAGGGCAAAGGGGGTAGTGCCTCGCCATCGAGACTCAGACTAGGCGAGTCCGGCTGCCTTCAACTCGCTGCAACGGTAGGCCAGGTTTGCTTGGATTACCTTTCCGCTGATGACTTAAGCTTATCTAAATGAAGTTTCTGCCCGCAATAGAAGTTAACCGCTAGCTGCCATACTGAATTAGATAAAAAGCCTCATAAAATTATTGATTTTTAAATTATTAAAGTTCATCAACATCTTGTACTATCATTGTTTGGTTACGTAAACTCATACAACAAAGTCGTATACATAATTCGGAATAGGGGACCGGACAACTTTTTTTTTGATGCTTCTTTGAAATATCTCACATAAATAGAATCATCCGTAAAAGAATCACATCCATAACCAAAGTATTTCCCAAGATATAGCAAAAAACAATTCACATTTTTAAGCGATATTTGGACGACACAAAACGCCCCTAACTACATTCATATGACGTCACGCGTAGAAAATGGACTTTCCCTAAAAGTTTGCACTCGAATAAATTAGCTCTGAAGAATAAACTCGTGCCGAAAAGTCGCAAAATGTGTTTAATTATATGTATTCTATCATAAAATTATATATTTTTAACAATGCTCGTAACTTGTCCGGTCCCCTATTACGAAAATCGCACGAGATTTACCTGAAAAGGTGTAATAAAAAGCCGCATAGATAAACTTAAAAGGTAGCTAAACCGGGCTAAACACCTTTTACCGTAGTAGTAGATAAAGCTTGTCGCGATAACTTCTAGATAAGGCCTCGCCGGCTAGGCTGGAGTGGGCTGTAGTGTCTACACTTTCAGAGCTTTGGAGCTTCCGAAGCTCGTTTAAGTTTTAAACGGTAAACTGAGGCGTCATCTTTTTAAAGTTTTGAGTTTTTAATCGTTTTTGAATCGAGATTAGATGACAGGATTAGATTTCTTTTACATTTTATTATTACCCTAAGCCAATCTCGCATGGTAAATTGGGGAAAAAGAAAGCAATTCGATGTCAATTTTAAAAAGGCACCTTTAAATATGATGAATAGATACAGTGATGATATGGACATTAGGTAGTTCATCACGGTGCCCATCAACTGATATAGTGAACAAAGTATAATCAGAAAATCCAACTTTTTGAAGTATACATTTTTCAGACCTGAAATTAGCCATTCGTTTCCTTATAACTATAATATTATTATTAGTACGCTTGTTTATTCTTGTATGCAGGCAGGGACTATGAATTTCCACTTGCTACAATCCGTACAGATCTCTCTCGCTTAAAGAATGAAGACACACATACATGAATCCTGAAATGATAACACTCTTTTTGGACAATTGTGTAAGAAGAAAATCAGGTCACACGAAACATTTTGCTTTAAAACACAAATCTTACTGTAAAATTGTAGGTAAAAGTATGCATACCTCTCTCGCCTTAACTCCGTTTGACGTTGGTGCTGAAAACTTAAATAAGTTCGCCGAGCAATTTCAAGAGAGCCGAGATGTGCAAGCCTTTTGCCAGGATCTAAGACAAACTTTGAAATAAAACTATTAATCTCTCTGCATATAGTAAAACTGTGGCTGGTCTATGTCTGTACAAAGCAAGAAATAATTCTTCAGGAGGGAAGAAATTCTTATATTTTTGGAATTATTGTCTGTTTGTATATATAATGTACTCGCAGCAAGCAAAAAAACTTCAAAAAAACAGTTATAGACAGTGTTATATTGCATAAAGTAAAAATCGAGTGCAAGATTCATCTTGATATGCCGCGCCGCTTAGACACTGAAATGAGACTCCTCTATATTTTTTTCTGTATTCTAGCTCATTACTGGGTTTTATACGATGATGAATTCGAAATCAATTCAATTAACTCTAGTAATGATAAAACAATTTTAGTAACGCCTTTCATTTTTTTAAAGTATGTCCTTTGTACAGACACGACCAGACAAAATTTTATTATGTGTATAGAATAATGATATATTTAATGCTGCATGCCGGCCCTGTTGGCACTCGACAAACTTTGTCAGTTTGTCGAGTGCCAACAGGGCCGGAAATAAGTGCTATCTGTGCATATTGTCCATGTTTTGTATTCATTTGAAACAGTTCACCTCGTGTATTTAGAAGAGCCTCTGAATTTATTTATATGGTGACCAGTTTCAATGATTTTTGGAGATAAAACATTTTGTTTTCCAGATTTTTGTTTATTTTCTGTACATAAGTATATTTAGTAGGTAGATATAGGAAGGCCTAAAAAGAGATGGATGGATTGTATTGGGGGGGTATATTATATATGAAGGTATTGGGAGTGGATAAAACTATGGCTAAGGATTTCTATCCTTCTCACTGTGGAGAGAAAGGACATTTTGCGCCGACCCCAAATGATGGGATAAGGTAAGATGAAAGTATATTTATGAAAGGATTTCTATTTATGACATAAAGCGGCAAACGAGCAAGCGGGTCACTTGATGGTAGTGATTACCGTTGCTCATGGATAACTGTAACACCAGGAGAATACTCTTTCACGTTATAATTGTAAGAAAATATTTCCACGAAAACCAAATACTACATAAACTCTCATAAAACATACATACATACATAGAATCACGTCTATATCCCTTACGGGGTAGACAGAGCCAAGAGTCGTGAGACTCGAAGGCCACGCTTAGCTGAATAGTAGGCTCTCTGATGGAATGGAGATTCAGGTATAGTGATAGGTTGCTAGCCCATCGCCTATGAGTGGAGGAATCCCCCCCCCAGTTTATAGCCCTCTCCCTCGATTGACTTTTACAATCTGCGCGGGAATCTTTTGTCTTCGCTCCCAGACCAGCGTGAATCATAGAAATCCCACAATTCTTACAGGAGTCAAGCCCACGGGACGAAAAACAACCATTTTGAAAATGAAACTCTAATAAAACCTCATTTCAAATTCATAAGGGTCAAAATATTTGCTCCTGAATTCCATCATATAACGTTTTTGCAAAGTTTTTAATTGCAATCATTCAATGTCACGTACAGGCACTATCAAGCAACTGCCATGTCGTGGATTCTAATTCTCTGTGACATATTAAATAACTTTTGAGACAACCCTGAGTTAACTATGGGAGATTTGTTAGAAATATCATTTAATATTTTTATTATCTCTGTAATTTTATTCATACGTGAATTTTACGCCGCCTCTTCTCCACTTGCGCTTTGGAGGCGGTGGTAAACTTAGCTTTAAGTAATTTTATGATGTCAACTAACTAAAAACAAAAATGTGACGATTTATAAGTGATATTTTTAAGCCTATAAATAAAAATAATTGACTTTGACTTTGACTTTACGTCTTCGCCTCTTACGAGGTAGACAGAGCATCGGGATAGCGTATTGAAGGAGATGAAAAGAATTACTAGAAAAGATTTAGTCAGACCAAAATATTCGCGAAAGAAAAAAACCATTAATATTTACCACTGTTATTTTCAAAATCCAAATATCTAATGCAACAACAACGTTAACTAATTTTTTGGAATCTATCAAAAATAAATATGAGTTAGTTACACCATTTATACTCACGAATGGCTGGACCAATTTACATGAAATTTTGAACAGCAGTAGAGAAAAACCTAGGTCAGTTAGAAACCTTTATATCTAGAAATTCCCAAAAAAGCGGAGCAAGGGGGCGTAGTAATTTACATATATGAACTGGAAAAAATAGCTAATGTTGAGCTGTTGACTATAAAGTTAATATAATGTTTAGGTTGTAAATATTTTCATGTTTTCATCAGTGGACTAATTGACTAATGACCACACGCTGCGGTGTCATTGGTTAGAGACCTAGGCCAGGCTTTTAGTGATTAAATCAGTTAAATTGAAACTAGCTATTTAAATTCGTTCACGCTGAAAATACCTTACTTTCTAAGGGGCGTATCAAGGTTAAATCTGCGCCAGATTTTAAGGTAGACCTGTCAAACCACCGCATCAGATTTGATTCAGAATTGTATGCATGATGCCGCCCGTGCAATAACTACGCAGGCGAACAAAATTTTAAAAATAATCATATGTGTCTTATTGTAAAAACTCTCAAAGACTCTTTTGTTACTCAATCAAGTAAAACTTTACTGATTTCGATGAAACTAGTAGTAATCAATACGGGGGTAGTAATCAAGAATCGAGCAAAATATACTTTTGATCCCTAAACTAAGGAAACATAGTGTATCAAGTGGGAATCCAATATCCATAGTCTCTAACTACCCTCACGAGAAATAGGCCTTAATGAAATTAAATATATTACTAGTGGTTCTGTGAGAACAGTAGACCTCGCGAGCCCTTATGACCACGAAATAACCCGTATTTTACCGTTTCCCTGGCTTAGCAAAGTCATTTAAGAGTTCTGAATCCAACCTACCAATGCTGGAAAGAAAGTAAAACGACCCATCCTTACCATCCTCGTGCCTCATTTTGTCTAAGCATTTCCCCGTAACGATCCCCAGAACGTAACACCTAACACGTAATTGATATCATAATTTTGAAAATTTATCCCCTTCCCGAAACATTGTTCTTGTGGTTGGTCAAAATTATTAAAAATTTACTGAAACTTATTTGCCTCGAAATGCATGGTATAGGTTATTTGCAATTTGCGCAAAAAATTACCAATGAAAGTTCAATTTGAAATTAACATAAAATCTTTTTCCAAAAAATTGAACCGCCTTCAATACTACACTCAAAATCAAGAAATAATAAAGCTACCTACCGGTTGAGAAGAAGTTTAGCTTTATTATTTCTCGATTTTGAGTGTAGTATTGAATGCGGTTTTTTGGAAAAAGATTTTATTTTACCCTTTTTGTTTATTTCATTTGACCAATAAGCCAGATAAAGCAATTTTTCAAATCAATCCAGGCATCATTGAGTAATCGGGAAACACAGTATTTGCAACAACGTTGGCCATCTATGGACTTCTTCATCAGTTTCACCTCATCAAGTTGAGTCACTTAAAATCAAGTTTTTTTTTAACAAAAATGACATTTTTGGTACAAGCTTTTATTGTAGCCAAAAGCTCTTGATGAAGAGGTACGAATCAAACGAGCCCAAACTCGATGAGATTGTGTCATTTTATTGGGGATTTCCTATAGCTCTCTTCCAGCGTCAGACCCTGGTTACTATACATGTAGGGTAGGATCATAGTACTCATCGATACGAATCCAACGAGCCCAAATTCGATGCGGCTGTGTCGGTTTATTGCCGGGTTCCTATAGCCCCCTTCCAGCTCTAGCATCAGAACCTGGTTACCAAAATACTCGTCAATACGAATCAATCAGTCGATCTAATCAGTCCAGCTATCTGCGAGTAATCGAGTAACAACTGCAATTACGTGGGCCATCTATATAGTCTTCATCATCAGTTCCACCTCACCAAAATGTGCTATTTTAAGCAAATACACAAGTTGATATAAAAAATATCCAGATCGCTTCAGGTATGCTTATAAAATTTGAAGAGTTCCCTCGATTTCTCTAGGATCCCGTCATCAGATCCTGAGACTATGGGACCAAACTGGAAGTTCCAAACAAATAAAGAATTTTTCAAATCCGTTCATAAATGACGGAGCTATGCGGGCGCCAATATAGGAAAAAAATATAGCCAATTTGAAGAACCTCCTTTTTTTGGTTTTTGAAGTCGTCGTCGGTTGAAAAAGCCATGTAATATGATATTTGATAAAAAAAAAAGAAAATTGATCAAATCAAGTTACTCTTGTAAACTCATGAAATAATTACCATAGCGAGTTTTACGTTTATTTAAAGCTTTGCTGCGCCATCTATTGATTTTTTTGTGAACTATTATAGTATGAGAATTTAAATATATGGAATTAAACCGGTTTTATTGAATTTCACTATGTTGTTCAGACAAAAAAGTTGCGTCTTAATAAGAATAACATAAAATTCTAATGACATTTTTGATTTTTTTTTTAAACAGCTGAGATATGAGGTTTTTTTTATTTATTTCCGCCATTTTTTAAAATTTCGAAAAACTGGCTCGACTAAAAATTCTATAAAATTACCGAACCTGCTCACAAAATTTCATGAGAATCGGTTCAGAAATGCGACCTGTAGGCGATAACATCCGGACAGACAAAAGAATTTTTGGCTAGTGGAAACTGAGACGCTTCGCTCGCTTCGCTCGCTCGGTCGACTAGCTTTTGCCCGCGGCTTCGCCCGCGTGAATTTTCCACAGGAACAGTGCGTTTTCCCGGGATGAAAGGTACCCTGTTCTCCGTACTTCTAACTATGTGTATGCAAAATTTCAGGTAGATTGGTTCAGTAGATGAAGCGTGAAGAGGCAACAAACAAATAAACAAAAAACTCACTTTCGCATTTATAATATTAGTTAGGATGGTATCTACCTAATAAATTTTCAATATAAGTACCTACTCAGAGCAAAAGACGCCTAACTACAAAGTGACCATAGTGTAATAACAAAACATTAACAATTCCGCAACTAGCAGTAGGGCAATCACGATTTAAAATTTAACAAAGCCGAAACTGAATACTATTGGGGGAGACAAGTGAATTGTTTATTCAGTACACGAAGCTCTGACAAAGTCGCTCTGACCGACCGCGTTTGACCACAGCATGGGAAAATACAGTGAGCTAACATCACATTCAAATAAGTAGGTAGACATTATTTGTAAGTTTTAAAAAGAGCATTAAATCCATTCGAAATAATTTTGTACAAAGAACGTGTCGATTCAGGCAAAGTTCAGTCGTAATCTTGTCTCAACTTTTTACAGTTACAACTCCTGTTAACTGTAGGCCCTCTTTTTTCATGTACTTTCACTTTATTTTAAACAGGTCTAAACCTACTCACTTTGTTCCACATGATACATTATGCAAATAAATAAATGTTTTATTTAGAAGGCGCTTGCAAACCATTCCATTAACATAACTATAAAATTCTATGTGTGTGTTTCATTCTACATAATAACCAAGACCCACAGCAATGAGGACTAACATTAAAAAGCGACTGTAATTCCTGTATTTTATAATCTGTGTCTATACGAGTATAATCTGAAAGATTTCGTCGTTTGCTTAAGAGCGCTCTCTGGAGCTAGGTGCTGGCCCTATTCGAAAAAATATTTTCTGTCTATAATAGCAACGTTCATGAGAAGAGAAAAAAAGCAAAGAATCAAGTCGCGAGGCCTTTGTAAATAACAAATTCAGTACCTATCGTTTAAGAAAAATACATTTAATTATTTTTTTAAAGTTGTTGACAAGTTGATTTAGCAAAGTCAAATGGCTTTTTCCGACTTCCTGTTAAATAATTCCTGTAGGCGACACCGGTAGGTCAAAACAGTCAAAATACACACGCACAGTTAAGAACTATATAATTACGAAGGATATTTACAAAAACACAATAAAATCAATAGATAGAATATAAAACTAATTAAATGTGAAAAATTATAAATCGTCAATTTTCACGGCGCGGACGAAGAGAAAAAACAAAACACAATCGGTTCTGAAAACAAAAACTTTTTAAATTGGCGGCAGTGCACGCAGCCAGTCTTTTACTTTTTTATATAAAAACTAATAACAATATGTGTGCTATACTGCCTACTGAATTTAATTGGCAAATTTAATTACAAAATAATTAAATTAATCTACACCTAAATATTTACATATATCATAGCGAGTGCGTCGCTAACACTCCCCACCCCAGTGCTGGCACAGCACTCATCACCTGATGGGATAAGAGCGACGCGTGCCGCCGATCGCCACCAAGCGCCAGTCCTCGACTTCACGTCAAAGAATTGACGCGGCCATTTGTACCTGGTTACAGTTGTGTATGTTACATACCTTTGGTCCAGGTGTTGCGAGGACTATCAGGATCGACATAGTCCATCTCCATCTGTTGGGCTTAATCTTCTTAGTAGCGTATCCGGATGAACTTCCTTCAGCCATGTGCGCCAAATATGTACCAAACCATACCAAACGCTCGGCGTTAAGCTAATGATTTATGGAAGTTCATAGCCTGTTTTGAATGAACAAGCACACTGTAGTGCTACTAAGAAGATTTAAAGAGAAAAGAAAATAAGAACTACTTACCATACATAAAACAAACTGATATCATGCCCCACCCCATTGGGAACCACCAGTGGGCATGATATGAGAAATGCCCGTAGCATGTTATTGTGGGCACCGTATGTGGTGGGAGGAACGCTTACTAACTAGTTCTCACCACATCAATGTTGTTCAACACTAAACAGAACTTGCATGTCATCTATAGCTGCAATTACGTTTTCACAAAAAGCGCAGCGTGACCCAAAAGTGATGACACCAAGCCAACTGCAGTGTTGTTGAAATATTTATACATTATCTAAATACTTACTTACATTACATATTATACATATACTTATTTACAAAAATCAGGTGTGTCAAAAAAACTTAATTATTTTTGACACCAAAATGAAAACGTGTCAATTCAAAAGCTCACCGTTCTGTAAAATCTATATTTCGTTGTAGTTTGCGTTCTGTTCCATTTAAGTGGGCTTGGGTTAGGAACTGACTGTTTCCATAGGGAACCTCCGTCCAGAGTAGACCAGTAAAAAACGTAGTTGTTCTCTCTGCATGAGAGATGACTCTTACATCGAAATTTTGACTAGAGTTCTTACCTGGCACTCCTGTGAATAGCTGGCTCACCTCCTTAAGGCGCTTTCGTAGTGGGCGCGGTAGCGGGCTGAGGCGGCGGCGACGGAGTGTGCATACGTGCTCGCTGTCATGAGCTCTGGAGGCGGCGGCGACCGGCGGTAGCTCATCACTCGTAGCCACAAGCAAAGTCACATGCAATGGCGACTTTGAACTACGAGGATGAACGTATTGCACGTGCGGCGGCGACGGCTGTGCCTTACTGCGCAGACACCAGCCCAGGGGAGTGAGAGTAGCGGACGGCTCACTCAGTTTAACTAAGAACTTATCTTCTGTGAAATTATCCTGTCCCACTAGCACATTTGTATTTACATTTTCTGTACACAAGAAATCTTTGAAATGTGCTAAATAATTACAATATTTACAATTAACTTTTGAATATTGTTGGACAGGTAAATTAAACTTAATGACACATCTTATTCTAATGTTGAATAGCTTATAATACATATAAAAAAGGTTAATATTTGCTACAACTAATTTACACACAAGTTTGCTATCGGACCACACACCGCGCACATTCACAGATCCAGCGCAGCCAGAGACGCCGGCGCGCATCGCTAAAGTTGAACACATAAACGACACATTTGCACCATGATCGAGAAGTGCATGTGCATCGAATGCACCGCGGTTGGTGTGCAGACGAACCGGCACGACTTTTAGTAGCACTTTGCACTCACTCGCGTATATATGCGTCACTGTTTCGGTAGTGCTATTGTCGGCAGCTGGCGACGTCTCCGTCGTCGGCGGCGTCTGCGAACGGCTGGATGCACTCCGGTCGCGTACAAAATGCAGCAGTGTGTTTCCGGGCGCACTCGCAGTAGCCAGGTCCTTGACAGCACTCTCCAGCATCTGAATAGTCGCATTGATGCCGGGGCCTCCTCTGTAGGTGGCGACATACGTGGCACCTGCGACTCCAACGGCAGATGTGGTACGGCAGGTCCTGACGCGGAAACGTCCTGTGTGGCGGCGGCTGACGGTACATGCAGCTGATGTAGCCGGCCCGGGGGGTATCCAGGTACGGGGGCTGGCTCCATCAATTCGTCAGAACTTTGCTCCTTCCACTGTTCCACGTCACGAGTGCCTTCATCGGGTGGACTGTAATATTGTTCTTCCAGCTGGGCTAGGTCCGCTTCCAACTGCTTATCTATCAATTCCATCTTGATCTGTGCTTTCTGTTTTGCAGCATCCAATAATAGCTGCGCCCTTCTAGCTTTAACTGACGACGTTGTACTGACCTTAGACTTAGACTTCTGTGTGATGGCACTCGTAACACTCGGCGTAGCGGCAGCGGGAGATTTAAGCTTTTCGGCCATAGTTGCCGAATTATCCACATTGTGCGATATTCCTTGATCGCGAACCATTTGTTCCCACTCACGACGTGCAGAGCTTCGTGTGCCAACCATTTTCCTCAATGTTTGCGCTGGTTACAAACAACAAGATCCGGCTCGAAGGAAATTTGTAGGCGACACCGGTAGGTCAAAACAGTCAAAATACACACGCACAGTTAAGAACTATATAATTACGAAGGATATTTACAAAAACACAATAAAATCAATAGATAGAATATAAAACTAATTAAATGTGAAAAATTATAAATCGTCAATTTTCACGGCGCGGACGAAGAGAAAAAACAAAACACAATCGGTTCTGAAAACAAAAACTTTTAAAATTGGCGGCAGTGCACGCAGCCAGTCTTTTACTTTTTTATATAAAAACTAATAACAATATGTGTGCTATACTGCCTACTGAATTTAATTGGCAAATTTAATTACAAAATAATTAAATTAATCTACACCTAAATATTTACATATATCATAGCGAGTGCGTCGCTAACAATTCCGTCCCTTTTCACAAAATGCTGGAAAGCGTGAAGATCAAAATACTAGAACAAAACTTCTGTCGTGACATTTCAACAACTACTGGTTCTATTTACACTGTGACACGATGTCCCCCGGGAGTAGGTAACGCCACAATTATTACGTGTTTGTTTGTTTTGCAACTTGTATTATTGTGTTCCGTACGTGCATAAAATAAGTTTCTAAAATTTAATTCCATTTAGTGACCGCTGCTTTTTGGTTCACTCATTTCAAAACATTCAGCGCTTCCCGCTTTTTGAAAATTTAATAAAGTTTTTGTCACACGTTAAAATTCACCTGGTGAACTAAAATGTTTTTATAGGGTGGACGAATTAAATTAATAAATTGTAATCTAGTTAATCTATCTCCTCAATATTATTTTTTAGACTTCACTATCGCATAAGGCTTCCTGTAATGATAGTTGTAAGTGGTATGAAATAATAAATATCTAATATTTTTTTTTAGAAGTTAGTATTTATTTGTAATTTTTAATTCCAACACAATGAATATTGTTTTCTTATGAAATGGAATAAATCAATGATTGAATAAGGATATTGGGGTACTTCTAGAAGATTTTTCCACATTAGAAGTAATAATGACAAAAATATTTTTATTTATTTTTTTTACAGTTAATGAATTTTTATACTTAGTAGTGTAATTTTTGAAATTGAACCGCTAGAGGGGTTTCCGTTTATTTTTGTAGGATTTAGTTACCTTTATGTTATAGCCATATGATTTTTTCCACATTCTTGAAGAAAATATCCACGACTTTATATATATAAATATTATGCGTCATAAATCACGTAGAGCTTCTTATGTCATGTATACTGGGTGTTTGGGTAAACACTCTTATCCTTTCTGGGGATGAAAGTTCTCATGAATATGAGCAACTTTTTGTATGGGACCGACTCTGAAATCTGAAAAAGTCATCTGTTCCATACATTTTACAATACCTACTCGAACAAAATGTATGGAACAGCTGTTTTTTTTTTTGAGATTTCAGAGTCGGTCCCATACAAAAAGTTGCTCATATTCATGAGCACTTTCACCCCCAGAAAGGATAAGAGTGTTTACCCAAAAACCCTGTATATATCGTACCTATGAAACGAATATTTGAGGCTACTTCATAACTTGCTACGATATTTTGCCGTGGTAGTATTACTGGCATCAAATGGCTTGATAGAAATCAATACAGGCTTCATAATTAATTCTCACAAAGCTGTGTAGTTTCTGGAAATCTGTCCGAAATAGACCAGGTAATGAAGGTTTGCCCTGGGGAGATTACCAGCCATGACTCATAGTTCGGAAAGTAAATATAGCAAGTACCTGCTTCTGAGCTACATTCAATTGGCTGCTTAGTTTTGGACCGAAAATTTAAAATTCCTTATTGACATTCAAATCAAATTATTTATTTGCAGTAAATAGGGTTACAAAAGCTGTTACATTTTACCAGTTCTGAAGCGAATTGTTATATTCCGAACTCTGGACCGTATAACTAAGTTCTGGATTGCTCTGCTCAAGTACAACGCAATGTTCTCTTGTCTTTCTTTTTTGAGTCTGATAACACTGTTGTTGTTGTTGTCAGATTTTTGTGAAGTTGCCTGAAGTCATCGAACATTACGAAGACTTCCATCTAGTGGCAGCCATATAACATACTAATGTACAGTTAGATGCAGAGTAACCTGGTTTATCTCACCGAATCCTACCTCAGGGGGCTCAGGTTTATCTGAATTTGACTGTGCTTAATAGTCAATGAGGGTCAAATATTAGTACAATAAATGATTCTCTTTGTTGCAGATCCCCCAGTGGCCCAAATATCCCTGGTGGAGCCATCAGAGCCACGTCTCCTACGAGAAGACGAGAATGCTGTACTGATGTGCTCGGCAGACGCTGTCCCTCCAGCTACTAACTTCACGTTTTTTAAGGGCGCTGAGGTTTGTAATAGCTTTTATTGTTATCTATATGTTAAGGTTGAACTAATAATAATGTAGACACCGTAATATAATTCTAACACTTGGTAGATATGGCGGATAGACGGTCTTGACTCGTCTTGAAAATGACTTCCGCATGAAGTTGAAACTAGTCGGCAGTTCCTGCTGGATCAAATTGTAGACACCGTTGTCTAAATCTCTCTAGTGGAGCCATACTGTTTCTGTGTCTAAATCACATGTAAATCAGATAACACTCGCATTATGACATGGAGTAAATTTGATGATGGAACCTCAAGGTGATGGCCGGGAATAATAAGACGCAATCCCGTTTTAAAGTTTAGTTTGTCTTGTTAGTCTTGACAGGAATCTAGTCCTAGAAATAACATTCTACTTTATGATGTAAATATCAACTTGACAAGTGCATTGCTGAGAAAAAGAGTCTTGAAAAACAGACAGTTGGACAACAAAGTGATACGTACAACAACATTAGTGTGAATGCACATAAAGAAAATTCAAAGGTTCGAAGCGTAAGTAGATGTTAATATGTGTTCAAGTAGTAAAACTTGTACGAGTATGAATATGGATATAAAGTCAGCCAGACTATTAATATTTTTATTACCTCCATTGTTCGAAATGCAGTCAGAAATTAAAATTCCCAGGCAATATTAAGTCGTTCACTGTTAATCTAAAATCAGTGAATGTTTCGTGCAAACATAAAGTTTATCGTAAAAATGGCAAATTTATATGTGGCGTGGCCAGCCCACATTTTTCCTTAATGTGTTTTTAATTATGACGCCATGAAAATCAATTTGTCGTACCAAGAATAATTTTATAATTACTGTTCATTGCAGGAGCTAGATGTTAATTATTACTTTTAACAACATATTTTAGCTAAAACTCAACATAATACTAGAAGAAATTTCATTTATGCAATATAATATTTCTTTCATTGTAATCTTATTATCTTTTTCCTGTGAATATGATTTCTTTAATTAATATTTTTTTTTATAAATTAACTAGCTGTGATGGCAGCAATTTGTTTCGTAACAATTTTGTAAAAAAATGTGTATTGTTTCTCACAAATTTGACCCGCCAAGTTGACTAGAAAAAATACTAAACCAGATTTCTTGTCTACAGGTACACCTTATAAGAGATGATCCTGTCGCCGGGTTATCAGTGGACGGAAACAAGCTAATGATAAGAGGATTGAGGAGGCATCACTCAGCGCTGTACAGATGTCGAGCGAGGAATTCTGAAGGCAGTGCCTTGAGCGAACCTTTGACTTTGAATGTACTTTGTGAGTTACTGAATGATCAATCATATGTGTAATTGTGTAATTGAAATCTGTATCATGGATGATTGTAGTCACATTTTCACCAAATTTTTTGGATGCGCTTAACTAAACTTAGCTAATGCGAAATGCGAAAAAAATAAAAAATGCGAAAGCTTAACTAAATGCGATTTAACTACCACGACATGGAGTTACTCGTATAAATTTCTGACAACTAGAATGAAATTCCAATAAAAGGACACGGATTTAGCCTAATCGTAGGACCTTTTTGAATATTTATTACGTACTGACTTGTTTTTCTCTTTTAGCTCGTCCAGAATGCGCGTCAGGCAGCGTTATCCAGCAGTTAGCTGGTGCTCCAGGAGGTGAAGTCAGAGCGAGATGTTCTATCACTGCACCGTCTTCAAGAGACGCTGGTCCTTTGAGGTTCTACTGGACTTATAATGGGACTAAGGATGTTTTACCAGTAAGATTAAGTTTAGTACTTTATTTTAAAAAGGTTTACAAAATACTAAGAAGTTCATCAGGCTCATCTTTTTAGAAGCTTCAACTTCAAAAAAGTAATTTTATATTTTCTGGCTGATACCTCATAAAATTTCTTTAACTTTGCATTGCTTATTATTTTTTATACTGTCTGGATCAATATTTTTTTTAGATCCCAGCATCCAACGTAACAGTCACAGGCTCCATCAGCACTGTCATCCATGGTCTGCCACAAAGCGACGACGAAGACCTAGGCTGGCTTGCTTGTTGGGCCAGCAATGATGTGGGGAACCAGCGAGAACCCTGCCTCTTCAGAATAATGCCTGCAGGTGTGTTGTAACCACGGATGAAGATTTGAAAAGATTGTAAAGAAACTCGCACTGGAGTTTATCAGATAATGTGGGGAGTGGAGTAGACAATAACAATGGAAATTACTTCACTACTATTACCTACAAGTAGTGAAGAAGAAGTTTTCCATTGTTATTGACGCGGCTTTCTATTGTCATTTATTTGGGTAATATCCCCAAAAGAAAGTGGTTTCAGATTTGATCGATTGATTTTACGATATTCTTTGCAGTTTAAATTTTTAACTTTTTTATTCTGCCGTGATTTGTTGGTTGCTGTTTTAATATTTTTTTTTTATTTTCAGCTCTCCCTGAACCGCCGTCAAACTGCGAACTAACCAACGAAGTTCTCCACTGCGAGCCAGGTCACGACGGAGGTTTGACCCAGAGATTCCTGCTGGAAGCCTTGGAGGTACGGCCTCGCGCCGCGCAGACTGAAGACAATGAGATTTCCACCATGAACGATCAGGTGAGCGCGGTGGTTGCCGTGCTTAATCTATGCATGCCTGTATAAATAACTGTTTTTTGTCTAGCTATCCCAAATTTCTCACAGGAGTGAAAGCCCCGTCATTTTCAAATTATTCTTCTATCGTTAAGTCTTAATCATATCTAGTTAGTATGAAACAAGCATGGAAAAATAGTATTATGGATACTAGTGACAATCTTACTTCAATATTCTGGATTCAGGTGAATTTATTTGCATATTGATCTTAGAATTCACTTTCTTGTATTCTAAAAATCCATTTACAAAAGGAAATAACAAATCCCCAAATCCCCATTTATTTTTGGCATAACCTATAGCGGCTTTTTACTTCTTCTTAATTAAAATGAAAAGAAAAGTTTTGGTCTGAGGACTAGAACTTTCTTCAAGGAAGTTTGCAGTTTCTTCAGAAAATACCCGATTTTCGTCAAAAGTTCTAAGTCTTCCAAAAAGGAAGTAACAGAGTCACAATTAAACAATTACCCAAGTTTTTTTTTGTTCCACATAAAAGTTTGCAATTTTTAAAAAGTCTGTATAGAACACGTAAACATAATTTTGATGAGTTTCCGCCAACATTTCTATGTTAAAACCATTCTTGATCCTTTGATAAGGCATCAATTTGCTTACAGCGAAAGTATGCTAAAATTCACTGAAGAACTTTTGCAAATTCATACAAAATCCTACAATGAAATTATTTTTAACATTTCACCAGTTTGACGGAGTGTGTTTTAAATAATTTAAAGCCGGAATTAAAAAATCACCGTTTAATATCTTACACGCTCTCAAACACACAACACATTTGCATAGCCAGTCAGACGTTGCTGACCACAAGATCCAATGTGGAAATAGAAAAATATATATTTTATCCCGTAGGTAACGGGTCTAAAATATCTATCTCAGGATATCTATCCATAGAAAATGTTTACATCCATACAGAAGTCTTAATTTTTACCATTTTTCTACTAGGGTATAACCGGAAAAGCTGTTTTCGAAGCAGTGTATCGTGTGACCAATGACCGCCCTCAGTTTACACTGAATTCCTTGTCATCTGGAAGGTATACCTTCTACGTGTACGCGGAGACATCTAGAGGAAGATCGGCTAAGCCTGCAGCGTTGTATAGCGTGGACTTCAGATCTGCGTATGATTTAGATGTGCCTGGTAAGTTTGCTTTCAGAAATCTTAATTTAGTGCAATAATAAATAAATTGTTACTTCGCTAAGTAAGTTTATCGAAAAGGATTCGGAAGGACTACTGTGGACGGACGTTTTATCTTTATATTGCTTTAAAAAGATAACGTTTCACACAATAAAGTTCTAAGTAGTGCAGTTTTTTCCTGAATTGAAACATCGCAGAACAGTTAAGTACTTTTAGATTTAGCTGCCAAATTGTATGCGCGGGAAAATGCTAGTATGACATACTTAAATACGACAAACGATAAGAAAAAGTACATTTACAACTACACCTACCTTTTCTTTGTGAAGTCTTGTTGTAATTCCTGAAACAACAAAGGATGTTATAGTGTCTGGGTCAAAAGTAAAAAAAGATAAAGAGTTAGGACTGCTCTCCATCAGAGCAGAGAGGAGAGAATATTTAACCAACAACGGAACTTGAATTTTGAACAACGAATTTCCATTGGTTGTTAATACACATCTCTTCTTATCTCCAGACCTAAGAGACAATTTTCTTTGCAGGTTCCCTTCAAACCATGACGCCGGTACCCCCACCGCCGACGCCTAGCGACAACAGCGTAGCCCTGTTGACGGGAGCAGTACTATCATTAATACTGCTGACGATACTGACTACGCTGTGCGTGGCTCTGGTTGTCATGTGCAAGAAGAAGAGGCCTAGACGCAATGCTGAGCAGAAGTAAGTTACAGTTTCCGAACTGATACGATATTGGAACCTTCAAAAAACGAGTCTACGTCTTCTAGAAAGGCCGGCAACACCCCTTGTGATACCCCTGGTGTTGCAGTTGTCCATGGGCAGCGGTGATCGCTTACCATCAGGTGATCCGTTTGCTCGTTGGCCGCCCTATGTTATAAAAAAAAACATATTTAGTTTACTTTAAAATTAAATGTTTTTTATATATAAATAATAACTTCCAATGGATGTCTCCATTAGAAGAATTAATTTGTTTTTTATTATTTTTATTTTATTTTATCTTCTTCGAGATGGATAAAAAATCTAAATTATAATTCTAACTATTGAGAATTTAACATGATCCACGAACGTCATTTAGGTTTTATAGGTTATGGTATCAGCTTATGTTGGTGTTAATTTATTAGTAAAATCCTGTTTAGGTTTGCCTATTGAATTTTTAGTATTAATACTAAAAATTCAATAGGCAAACCTAAACACTTCACTGTGATTGTCTTTAGATTTTTAGCATTTTGCCAATTGAGTACATAATGTGAACTATCTCATAACGTTCTTTTAGATAGTCCTTGAACAATTCTAACAATATATATGTTTTCAGTGCAATAACGCGCAGAAACGTCGGCGTTTCAATGTACGGCGGTTCATCTTTGGCCTCAAGTGTAGTCCCAACTGTGGTGGTGAGAGGACATCGAGGCTCCAGGGTCTTGGCTGCGAGATGGTCAGGAGTACTGGACGAAGCTCCGTTAGCTGTTCTCGCACTAGATACTAGACCTCATGGTACGTAATATAAGGTTGACATTTCATTGTTTGAATTGAATAAATAAATAAACGTGTGTGTATACAAACTATTGAAGGGCAACGTTTATATAGGATAGGGGCTTTGTCTTGACAATTGAATCAAACAAACCCAAACTTGGTTGAGGTTTGTCGTTTTATTATAGAGTTGTGCACCTATATCCATAGCCACATCACAGCATCAACACCTTTTTATAATAATTTTGAATTGAAAAATAGTAATGAGAAGTGAGTTTAACTTATAAGAAAACGTGACAAACGATACTTGACATATAGCTTATAAATTCACAGTCCAATTAAAATTGAATAACCTAAGAACCTATTGACCTATTTGCTTAACTGTAGTCAAACTACATGATAATATTATAGCAAAAGAAGATAGTATAACAAATAAAGGTATAATATTTTTTCCAGATGATGTTGAATCAAGTAACAGCGAGGCAGATCAAGAGACTGAATTAACGGGTCACGCGCATCGCGTCGATAATATGGAAACACAAACGGATACCTAAAATGGCCGATATTTTTTCGATATTAGTATTTAAGATTGGCTTAATCATGAATGTGACCCAGTGTAATTTAGGATTCTTGATTTTTTTTTTGCAGATACTTATTAATGCCATTTATCCTACTTCCTACATTATAAATGCGAAAGTTTGGATGTGAGTTTGTGAGTTTGTTTGTTACTCAATCACGCAAAATCTACTGGACGAATTTCGATGAAATTTGGTATACGGGTAGAAAAATATCGACTTTATCCCGTAATACTTTTTATCCCGAAATTCTCACGGGAGAGAAGCTCCGGGGCGCGGCTAGTTTACAAATATAGTTTGTTCGCAAGTTACTATTTCTCAAGTTCAATGATCAATCTACAATTTCAATGTCATCGAACACATTATAATGTTACAGACTTGCATTTCAAAATTGCTGTGCATTTTAGAAAGTTATGATAAAAATAGTAGTCTTGTGTTATAATGTAGCTTAATAGTAAGTGTAGGTACCATTTTTTCCAAAGATTATAAGATACAATATGTGAACTAGTGGTGTGTGTTTGTTCCAGTATTACTAAGTGATAAAATGATAAAATGAAGTAATTATGAAATATTTTGTAGAAAATAAGTACCTATAGATAGAATTATTTATGTACTTTTAAACGCTCTTATAATTTTTATATTAATTAAAAAAATCAAAATATTTAATTTTTTAGTAGAAAATAATATCGATTTTATATAATTTAAAAATCTTTATTACTACCTAATAGGAATTTACTTGTAAACAGACAATACGGGTATTACCTTTTTAGTTTGAATGACAATAATTTTAAATCTACATTTTAGGGATAACATCAATTAAGTTAAAATCTCACCGATTACGTAGCCTTAATAGAATAAATCTATGCTTATGTATGTAGAAAACTATTTTAAATTCTTTTGAAACTCATAGAAATCTGAATATTGATAAGTTTTTATTTAAAAAAAGTTAGCCGTCACGGACGCCCCGGCAGTTGTAAAACAAAGCATAATCTATTAAGGCCCTAGATGCCCGATGCTTTTTTGTTTTTATGGGCAAAGCATGACACGAGGTATCCAGTACCCCCGCTGTATAGAGACGCGCGCTCAGAGACAACGCGAAATGGGCGAATGTTCTTTGTTTTATAGACATTTGTATGAAAAATATTGCTCGATTTGCTTGAGATTTGAAGCGATTGAAGTAAAATAAATGGTGTATTTTTTATGTAAAAATTTATCCGAACGCCAATGCCATTTCGGAACTAACAAGTAGTAAAAATACATGCCATCCCGTTATATTTTTTTTATATAGTATTTTTTATGTTACGAAAAAAATATTCGAAGCAAATGTTACTCAAGACCTGATAGTACACATATATTTTTTTCAGATTTTTCCGGCTAACCACAGCTGAGCATTAGTCTTTAGAAAAACACCATTTCACAGACTATTCAATCTAAGCGCCTTAACTTCAGATTTCTGTGTTGTAACTTATTTAATGTTAAAAAAGGTGCTGAAAGGTGCATAATGATATCATATTATGAAGTTAAAGTTAAGATTTTTCATAAGGCTAGGTGGTTTAGTTTCAGTATTACAAATGTAGGAATTAACCAAAGAACAATGCGATAAAGTTAAAATAAATCATCGATGACTTGTATGTAATTTTGTATTTCTAATAAATACAATTGTAGAATTAAAACGAAGTGTATACGTTTTAGTATTACATCGTTCCAGAAGTAAATTTAAATAAACTTATTATTTTATTTATTGTGTTTTTATTATTAGATTAGAATACTTCATCGGCAAGAGTAAGCTCTTACATGAAGAAATTCATTATTTTTTTAATCTACGACCAGAAAATACGTTTTACATTGTATAAAATCTCGCTAATAGCAAAATATTTCAATTTATAGTACAATATTGGCCTCTCATAAATTATACTTCGTGATATAATATAATAGGTCGCGGGTTGCGCATGGATGCGGGCAGCGCAAGACCGGTCGTTGTGGAAATCCTTGGGGGAGGCCTTGTCCAGCAGTGGACGTCTTTTGGCTGAGAGAGGGAGAGAGATATAATATAGCTATCTCTTTCTAAGACTATGTTTTTGTTGGTATCATTACGTGGAATGTTTTGCTACTTTATTTCTCCATTTCACACACTAGCTGATGAATAAATCATCAACTAGAATGCAGGTTTCCTCACGATGTTTTTTCTTCACCGGCAGTAAGTGTTGATCTATAGAAACTACCCTATTTACATCGGTAGTTCAGATTGCTACACAATCTCAGGAAACCTTTTGACGACGAGCA
The DNA here is from genome assembly GCA_018467065.1 of Ephestia elutella. Taxonomy (NCBI): domain Eukaryota; kingdom Metazoa; phylum Arthropoda; class Insecta; order Lepidoptera; family Pyralidae; genus Ephestia; species Ephestia elutella. Next base: position 15,948,322 of record CM031588.1, read on the forward strand.
CTCGACCATTACCTAACGTTTTCAATAGCTTAACATTGGTGAATCTAATATGCTTGTAAGCATTTATATTTCAAATATCTGGCTACATTTTTGATGTGAAAATATTTTATTAATATCGAAAATTTTCCATCTTCCATTCTTGTCAGTTCGAAACTCCACCCTCTGATTCTAGACTTAGATTTAAGGCCCCCACAAACGTATATTTTATTTATAAGATTTTTATTTAACTCAAATGTTGTAGTGTAGTTGGCTAAGACGCTTGACTTGCATGCAAAACCCACAGGTTCGATTCTCAGGCGCGGCCCCATAACTTATATTTCTAAGTCTGTTAAGAACAGTAATTCAGTTCACTAGTCATACTTTATCAGTAGATACCGCTAGATTACGGTTATTGTTAAATCATGCCTTGAAAAAGATCGGACACCAGTGTTATCTAAAACACACATGAAAAGAAAGACCCTGAGGCCTAAAGAAAAGAGACTATCGCTTTCTCAAAAAGTCAGAAACGGTGACCTTTTTAGGGTCGCTGGTGTCCATGGACTGCAGTGCTTAGCATCAGGCAACGCGCATGTTCATTTGCCTACTATTCTATAAAACAAGCTAATTATTACAAAATAAAAAATACGACTGACGACTCACGTAGCTTATGTCACATGGAGGACTGCAAGAAATCTAAAATACCTTTCACATCAAAATCTGTTAAGCCATTCAGGACTTATGGTGCAATAACGAAACTTACATACTTACAAACATACATACAACAAGAACCCTGAAAATGTAACACTCTTCTTTTGGTCAGTTGTGTAAAAAGAGGAAAAATAAAAAATAATAAATTAAGGACAGGGAATAGCCAGCCTTACATCGTCATGCCATCAAGAATATTGGAAAGGGGTAACTTCTGAATCCGTTTTGTGTCCTCTCGAGTTACGTCAATTTGCCTTGTTACCCGGGATTATAATGGATAACTTTTGCATTTTGTTTATTATGTTTTGAATCTAATACGAAATAGGCTAGAAGTATTTCCGTGGTGAGTCAGCTGTTTTTTAATAAGCCGGGCCAGTGGGCATTGATCCTTTCCTAACAAGTCTATTGTTGTACCTAGGTACGTAGTCAGATTTTTTTCAGGTGACCTTATATCACGTAATGACTCCCGCGATCTAGCGATCCCCGAACACTCAACCAGTGCGCAGGTTTCCTCATGATGATGTTTCGCTTCACATGAAGTAGGTGATGTGAATGACCGTACCTGATTCCATTATTTACATAAACTACCACCAGATCTAGAAAGTCAGTGGTTTAATATGTCTGAGATTCGAAGCAGCGCCCCGTTCGTACGCAAGTTGAGCATCTAGACGACTGAGCCACCAAAACGCTTCATATTTGTGCGTGCAGTTCTACAGCATCAGTAACTTTAATGTTCCCACAGCTGGGGCTTTCCTCGTGGATCGATTAGACGGATGACACCAAATACTAGCCTATTTTGGGTTTACGAAGCACGATGAGCTCATTATTCAAGATGATGGAAGGACTTTTTGGTTACCCATCCCGTGACCGGCCATTGCGGAAGTTGCTTAACCGCCACTATTCCCGGCCGAGCGCGCAACCTGCGCCATCGAGCTTCTCAGTTCTAATAAATACTTTCGATAAATCCGATACAAGCACTTGGCAGGTGTGTAGTTATTAGATCGAATCGAGCGTCTCCACTCAAGTGGCAGCTTTACAACCACAGGAATTGAGGTTCGGAAAATATTATCTACTAGCGACGTCCCGGGACTCTGTTTCTGTAGGAATTTTGGGATAAAAAGTGGTGAAGTTAAAAAGAGATTTCATAAGTAAGATGAAATAGACAATGACTCAAATTTCTTTAGTCGTATGACATACATTACTCGTATGTCCAATTAGTTACTAGCTTTCGCCCGCGGCTTCGCCCGCGTCAATTTCCCATGGGAACAGTGCTTTTTCTCGGGATCAAAGGTACTCTATGTCCTTCTCCGTACTTCCAGCTATGTGTATGCGAAATTTCAGGAAGATTGGTTCAGTAGATAAAGCGTGAAGAGGTAACAAACAAAAAAACTCACTTTCGCATTTATGATATTAGTTAGGATTTACGAATAGATTAATTTAGTTTACAACAAAATTGTAAAATGGTGTCAGCAGCTGTATTTAATTTCGAATTCTTAGTCATAGTGTTGATAATATTATTAACATAATAATTCATTCGTCTCGTTCTCTCTTCTCCAATATCAGAAAATGAGATATTAAAAAGACTAAAACCTGGCAAAAGACCAACAACCGTCATAACATGTCAGGCCATGTTCATACTTAAGCCTGTATTTTTGTACAAACATAAATTTTGAGTCGGCTTTTGTTGAATTTCACTCGTGTACGTTTGATACTGTTTGATTTATTTGCGATCCCATCGTTTTGCGCTATGATAGTTTTGGCGGAAAAATTCGTTCTGAAATGATAAATAAAAAATTGCTAGGATTTTTAGAAAGCTCACTCAGCAAATTGTTTGAAAATGCACCCATTGGTAATGTAATAAAATAGTTATTACGTGTTTTTATTGAAGAAATACAACAAGAAATAAAAAGGAACTTCTTAAGATAAGTCTTTTATTTTGTACCTTTTAAATCCATGTCCAGATCGTTATCCTAATCCTAATCCATACTAATATTATAAATGCGAAAGTTTGGATGTGAGTTTGTGAGTTTGTGAATATGCGAGTTTGTGAGTTTGTGAGGATGTTTGTTACTCAATCACGCAAAATCTACTGGACGGATTTCGATGAAATTTGGTACAGAGGTAGATAATGACCTGGAATAGCACATAGGCTACTTTTTATCCCGGGAAAAAGCACTGTTCCCGTGGGAAATTCACGCGGGCGAAGCCGCGGGCAAAAGCTAGTATATATATATATATATATAATATTATAAATGCGAAAGTTTTGATGTTAGTTTGTAAGGATGTTTGTTACTTAATCACGCAAAATCTACTGGACGGATTTCGATGAAATTTGGTATACGGGTAGAAAAATACCGGGAATAGCACATAGGGTACTTTTTATCCCGAAATTCCTACGGGAGCGAAGCCCCGGGGCGTGGCTAGTAAAATTATATACACAGAAATCATTAACCGCCTTGCACCATCTGAGCCATTACAACTCTTATTCTCTCTCTCTCAGCCGAAAGACGTCCACTGCTGGACAAAGGCCTCCCCCAAGGATTTCCATAACGACCGGTCCTGCGCTGCCCGCATCCATGCGCATCCCGCGACCTTCACCAGGTCGTCGGTCCACCGAGTGGGAGGCCTGCCAACACTACGTTTTCCGGTTCGTGGTCGCCACTCGAGAACTTTTCTGCCCCAACGGCTATCTGTTCTACGAGCTATGTGCCCCGCCCACTGCCACTTAAGTTTCGCGATTCTGCGGGCTATGTCGGTTACTTTAGTTCTCCTACGGATCTCCTCATTTCTGATTCGATCACGCAGAGAAACTCCGAGCATAGCGCGCTCCATCGCCCTTTGGGTGACCTTGAGCCTTCTTATGAGGCCCATAGTAAGCGACCACCTCTCTGTTCCGTATGTCATTACTGGCAACACACACTGGTCAAAGACCTTAGTCTTGAGACACTGCGGTATTTTGGACGAGAAGATATCGCGAAGCTTCCCGAACGCTGCCCAGCCGAGTTGGATTCGACGGTTGACCTCTTTCTCAAAGTTGGACTTACCTAACTGAACTGTTTGTCCCAGGTATACATAATTGTCAACAACTTCGAGTGTAGAGTCTCCAACCTTCAGAGGAGTGGGTGCGACACGGATATTAAACATAATTTTCGTCTTGTCCATGTTCATTTTTAGACCCACTTGTTGAGAGGCTCTACAGAGGTCATCGAGCATTGTGCCTAGGTCTTCCAAGGTCTCAGCCATGACTACGATATCGTCAGCGAATCGAAGGTGAGTGAGGTACTCGCCGTTGATATTGATGCCGAGTCCGCTCCAGTCCAGAAGCTTGAAAACATCTTCCAGGGCGGCGGTGAACAGTTTCGGAGATATCACGTCTCCCTGTCTCACCCCTCGCTGCAACTGGATAGGTTTGGAGCCTTGATCCTGGAGACGGACCGACATGGTGGCGTTTTCGTACAAACACTTCAGCGCTTCGATATATCGATAGTCAATTTGGCACCGTTGGAGAGACTGTAGCACAGCCCAGGTCTCGATCGAATCGAAGGCTTTCTCGTAGTCCACAAACGCCAAGCATAATGGCTGATTATACTCCTCAGTCTTCTGTATAATCTGCCGCAGCGTATGTATGTGGTCTACGGTACTAAAGCCTTTTCGGAAACCGGCTTGTTCGGGAGGCTGGAAGTCGTCAAACCTGCGAGCGAGACAATTCGTAATGACTCTCGAAAACAGTTTGTAGACATGGCTTAGAAGTGAGATAGGCCTATAATTCTTCAATAGGGTTTTGTCACCTTTTTTGAAGAAAAGTACCACCACACTTCTGTGCCATGCCTTAGGCGTTTGTCCCTCGAGTATGACGGAATCAAATAGCTTCTGAAGAGCTTTTAATACCGGCGTTCCACCTGCTTTCAGAAGCTCAGCCGTGATTCCATCATCACCCGGTGCCTTATTGTTTTTTAACTGTTTGAGAGCCATTCTAATCTCATATAGGCTGACGTCCGGGATATCTTCGGTGTAGTGTCGGGTCAATCTGGCTCTTGGATCTTTAGCCAGATTACTGACAGGTGTGCGTACGCTGGTGTATAATTGTCCGTAGAACTTCTCAACCTCTTCCAACAGCTCTGGCTTCGACGAAATGATTCTGCCATCCTCTGTCTTCAGCTTGGTCAGTTGGCTTTGACCAACAGACAGATCCCTTGCAAACACTTTTGAGCCCTTATTTCGCTTGATCGCCTCTTCAATACGGTCAGTATTGAATTGGCGTAAATCACGAGTTAAGGACTTGGAGATCTGTCTGTTTAGACGGCGATACTGAGCAGCATCGTCAGAGGACTGCAGAACCAAGTTTCGTCTTTCTTCCATGAGTTTGTTGGTGAGGTCCGAGATCTTTTTGGTTCCTTTTGAACGGCGGGTTTTGAAAGCCTTAGACCCAGCTGTTTGGACAATTTGCACAAACCTGTCATTATAATCGTCCAGATTTTCGCAGTCTCCCAGGCATTCGAAGCGATTCTGCAATTCGAGCTGAAAGCTCTCGGGGTTTTGGAGCTGGATAGGCGCTGGTCGGAGCGTAGACTTCATCAGTCGACACCTTTCGAGTTTTATTCTAAGATTCAATGTGCCTCTTACCAATCGGTGATCGCTTCCTGTTTTTACGGCATTGATCACAGAGACATCATTGAATATGTGCCTCTTCGTCGACAAGATGAAGTCAATCTCATTTTTGTAACGCCATTAGGATGCAACCATGTCCACTTTCGCTGTTTTGGCTTTTTGAAGAAGGAGTTCATCATAAAGAGGCCCTCCTTCTCCATAAAGCCGGCCAGCAGATGACCACGTGCATTCCTCCTTCCATATCCAAAATTCCCCACCCTCAGCTCATCATCGCTTCGTTTGCCCAGTTTCGCGTTAAAGTCCCCCATCACAACGGTATAGTGGGCCTGGGAGCTATGTATGGCTCTAGAAATATCCTCATACATAGTCTCTACCTCGTCGTCGGAGCGATATGAGGGCGGTGCGTATACTTGTATTACCTTCAACGAATACCGTTTGGTAATTCTGAGTACAAGGTACGCTACCCTCGCCGAAACACTCTCGACCTGGACCACGTTGTTGACGAGGGACCTGTGGACGATAAACCCGACACCACCCTGGGACAGTTGGTCGCCCTCCCGGAAATAGAGCAGGTTTCCGGACTTGAGGATCATGAAAAATGAAAATGAAAATGAAAATGAAAAATGAAAAATGTTTTATTTCTTTAGCAGAAGTGGTACAAAAAATTCAAGTATTTGTGACCTTCTATTAAGTGAAATACACCTGTATCAGAAGGCCACGCTCTTCCATAACCATATTCTATTACAGTACCCGAAATCTTAAATCTAGTTACAATTAAGATAAATGAATTTAAAATAAGTGAGTGTCAGTGTGTGTGTCTATCCGTGCGTTATTCCTTTTCTTATTTATTTACTAGCTGTCGCCCGCGGCTTCGCCCGCGTGAGTTTTGCTTAGATGAAAAGTATTTTTGTTTTCCAAACAGTTTCAGATGTTTCGGATCTTCGATTTTTATACGTCTACAAAAAATGCTCATCAGATTAATCAAGTTTTGCTAAAGCGCCATTTCCATATATGTTATAGTGTAGCTGGTCTCTTGCAGTTCCTCATCAGATGTTCCAGAACTTCAATTTTTATACGTCAGCAGAAAATGCTCATCAGGTTGAACGACTTTTGTTAAGGCACCATTTCCATATTTCTTATGGTTTAGCTGTTCTGTTTTGGTTCTTCATCAGGTGTTCCAGTTTTCAAAATGAATTATAGCCTATATGTTGCCCAGGCTTAATAGCTATACAACAAAAAAAGTTTCATTCAAATCCGTCCAGTAGTTTTTGCGTGAAACGCATACATACATACAGACAGACAGACAGACAGACAGACAGACAGACAGACAGACAGACAGACAAGAAATTCCAAAAAATTTTTTTTGCTTTCTATTGTTCTTTTTAGGTGTCCCTCTATCCATTTTAGTCAAAAATACTAAATGTACAGACAAAATATTTTTACTGTTTTATTATATGTATAGATTATTTTTAATCAATTCCTCAGTTTCTTCATAGTTTTTAGATTTTAGCCAATTAATCAAAAGCTTTTTGCAATTGTATTTTGTTGACATATAAATATTTATATTTTTATTAATTAAATTGTACATATGTGAGGCTTGACTATTAAATTGCCGTCTTGCGAAAATTGTCTTGACTGTAGGCGTCGCAACGATAGCGACTTTCCTACGTTTTAATAGATAAAAAGAGTTAGGTTTTAAAGTTTTATGTAGCTTAAGAGTAGCATGGAGAACATAAAGTTTTCTCACTGATAATAGTGTACAGTCTTGATATAGCTTATGTGTAGGGTAAGTCCGAGGTTTAAAATATGCAACCTTCAGAAGAGCTCTTTGAGATCTCTCTACTTGTAAAAATTTTATTTTAGTAGCTCCTCCCCAAACAGGTATACAATAGGATAGTATTGATTGCGCAAGAGCTGTATAAATAGAACTAATTAAGGATTTAGAAGCAACATGCCTTAGTTTGATAAATATCCATATTAATTTTCGTATTCTACTGCTAATCATTTCTAAATGTGTATGCCAAGTTAAGTGTTGATCCAAGTGAATTCCAAGGTATTTAATACAGGCTGTTTTCTCAATAAGTGGACAAGAACAAGGTTTATCTATGTTGTCACAGTTGTACTCATGTATATATATTTTAAATTCCGGAGGGGGTTGAGTTGATTTATTTATAGAATGGCATATATACTTGGTTTTTTTTGAGTTGAGGGTAAGTAAGTTATGCTTTAGCCAAGAATTAACCTGAGTAAGGCCTGCATGTGCATCTGAACGAATGGAATTCCATGTGCTACCAGTAAAAACAATGGCAGTATCGTCAGCATATGAAAAGATTTTGGCATTTACTAATTGTTGGTTTAACAAATCATTGATATAGATTAAAAAGAGCGTCGGTCCAAGGACACTCCCTTGGGGTACACCAAAGTTGATGTTATGGTATTCACTTGTATGCAATCCCACTTTTACACATTGTTTCCGATTGTTTAGATAATCTTTAAGAAGTGCCAGAGGCGTGCCTCTTATACCGATTTGTTTCAGTTTATGTACAAGAATGGGGATAGAGACGGTGTCAAATGCTTTTCTTAAATCTAGAAACACAGTTAAACATTTCTTCCCCTTGTCTAATTCATCTACTATTATAGCTGTCAAAGCTGTTATGGCATCTTCAGTTGATTTGTTTTGTCGAAATCCAAATTGATTTTCCGAAATTATATTGTATTTATTTAAATAGTTGACGAGTTGATTATTTATGACTTTCTCTATAATTTTGGAAAAAACAGTCAAAACTGATATTGGTCGGTAATTGCTTACATCGTCTCTATCGCCACTCTTGTATACCGGTGTTACTACGGCCTTTTTAAAAGAATTTGGAAACACGCCTAGGTTAAAGCAAGGATTAATTAAATGCGTTAGAATAGGCACTATTTCATCATTTGCAATTTTTAGAAAAGCAGTAGGAATAGTATCCCATCCAGGGGCACTAGAATTTTTTAGGTTCATAAGGATTCTTTCCACCTCCTCCGCATCTGTCTCTAACAATACAAAAGAAGTTGGCTGCGTAAATTTATGTGTTGGGATTTGTTTACTTGTACCGCTAGAGGCTAACGAAAGAGTGATTCCATCAGCCAGCTCTTTCCCAATATTTGAAAAATATTCGTTCACTACATTTGTTGAGTTATTAGGTGTTTGTCTTAAATTAAGTAAATGTGTATTATCGGTTTTATTTTGTTTGTTATTAGTTAATTTAGTAATTGTTTTCCATAGGTTTTTAGGGTCTTTAGTAGAATTTTCAAGTAAGTTTCGTTCGTAGGTTCTCTTAAGTTTTTTAATCAGCCCATTACAAAAATTACGATAGCGTCTGTATGTAATTTTTAGTATTTCATCGTTTGGGTTTTTACGTAGTTTTATTTGCATCTTGTTCCTATTTCGTATGCAACGAAGAATACCTGGGGTGATCCAGGGCTTAATAATGCGTTTAGTTTTAGGAATACGTGTAGTCTTAGTGTTTTCAAGTAACGACTCAGAAACTATTTTTGTAAGTTCATCTAATAGAAGATTTGGATTGTTACAAAACATCAGCTTGGAAATATTTTTCATTTGTAGACTTAAAAGCGCATCTTTATAATTTGTCACTGTTTTAAGTATGGGAGCAGATGTACTAGTTTTTAGGTTTGATAAGGTCAAAACGGTCATTGAGTGGTCAGTTATGGACGTGTTTAGAACAGCGATTTGTGCAGTAGTACAATTTTTATTTAATTTTATCATAAAATGGTCTAAACAGCCTTCAATTCTAGTTGGTAGTGTATGTCCTGGCAGAATGCCAAAAGTTGCTAAAGTGTTAAGGTAGTTGTGTCTGTTTTTTCTTTTATAAGCAACTTCATTTTCTTTGATTATTAAATTTATATTAATATCGCCAGTCAAAATAATATTTTCTTGATTTTTAATTGTATCTAAATGTGAACTAAGTGAGTTTATAAAAGGCGAAGCATGTTTGACAGATGGAGATCTATAAATACCAAGAATTTTCTTATTCTCTAAGCTGATTTGAAGACACGAGGCGTCTTTAAGCTTTATTTCTTTGACATCGACTTTAAGTCCGTTTTTAATGTAGGCTACGACACCATCGTTCTGATTAATGTAAGCTGTAGAAAAGTAGCCGGTATAGCTGTCAAGAATAGGAATGGTGTCCTCCCCCTCTCTTCGGACTTCACATAATCCTACAATATCCCATCGTAACCTGCTCAATTCTTCCTCCAGTTCAGCGAGCTTCTCGTCGGTCCGCAGTGTGCACGTGTTATAAGTTGCCAGGGCCAAAGGTCGTCGGGGTTGGTAGCCTGGCATCTGCCGGGGATTCTTAGCACCCCCTGCCCCGCCGTTACCGTGACCGCTACCAGAGTCCGGGATAGCGGGGCCGCCGGGGACTAGGGGCCGTGTTATGGGTGTATCAACCATAGGGGGGTTTTGCCGTAATCGCCACGCTTGGCAGGCGGGTTGGCGATCGCAGTGTGATGTCACAGTACGCGGAAAGATGCTGCTGCCCATCCTCCGGTGTTTTAGATCCCTTAGTCGCCTCTTACGACACCCACGGGAAGAGATGGGTTGGTGCTATTCTAGGGCCACACCACAGGCCAAACTCTTATTACTACTATATAAATGTCTATAATCCCATAGCATCCCCAAATAATTCCTAACTTCTGACATAAACGATCATAATAAATTACTCCGCACATAAGCAAAGCCATTGTTACGCCATAAAAAAGGGATATTTCCCTACTAAAACATATAATAAACAAACGTATCATATCTATAGCAATTTCGGCCTTATTATGAATGTTGTAATAAACATTTTTGGTTAACAAAATTTCATGGATATTACTCTTAAGTTATAAGTTGACTATAAAAGTGGTACACTTTAGTTTATTACTATAATATAACATAATAACTGAAGTGATAACTTGGTGGATTACTTGCATAATGCCTTCACAAGGATTCATATGAACTGAATTATTACAATAAACGTGTGCTATTATACAGATAAATGAAGAAGATGAAGCGGTGGTGGCCGAGTTAATAATAATAAATAACCCGTCTGTGGCTGCAAAGGACCCAGGTTCAAATCCCGCCCGGGCTACATGAGTTTGTATACCAATCTAAACTCATGTACCTTGTTAATTTTCATCGAACACCACTTGCTTTCGGTGAAAATATATATCGTGAGGAAACCTGCACTCTAATTGATGATTATCAGCTAGTATGTGAAATGGAGAAGGCAATGGCAAACCACTCCATTAACATTGTCAGGATAGACATTGTATGTATTTCATTCCATATAATGAACACGACCCTCAGTCATGAGGAATACGACCAAAGGAGAAGGAGGATAGATAAATAGATTTTTGTTGTATGTTTGTTCCGCGATAACTCTCGAACTGTTGAATTAATTTCGATAATATTAAGAACTAGCTTTCGCCCGCGGCTTCGCCCGCGTGAATTTCCCACGGGAACTGTGCTTTTTCCCGGGATAAAAGGTACCCTATGTCCTTTTCCGTACTTCTAACTATGTGTATGCAAAATTTCAGGAAGATTGGTTCAGTACATGAAGCGTGAAGAGGTAACAAACAAACAAACAAACAAACCAACAAACAAACAAACAAACAAACTCACTTTCGCTTTTATAATATTAGTTAGGATACGTGTAGCAAGGGTCTGGTACACTTGCGCGAAAGACACATGCGCGAAAGACACTTGCGCGAATCCACTTGCGCGAAAAGACATTTGCGCGAAAAGCCATTTGCGCGAAACGCCATTTGCGCGAATGGACATATGCGCGAAAAGCCAAATGCGCGAAAGACATTTGCGCGAAGGACACATGCGCGAAAAGACATTTGCGCCAAAAGACACTCGCGCGAAATTTTTTTGCGCGAATAGACACTTGCGCGAAAGCCAAAAAAGGGGTTAAGGGATGACTTCCTGGAAAAGTGTCCCATACAAACGTTGCTCCCCTTGACCTTATCTATATACTGAAATCAAAAAAAGGGGGGTTATCATAACATGGTTTCCCAAGTCTCCAAGTTTAAAGAAATGATCTACGAATAATGAAAATCTTTACTGATCTTTATGAAACTTCGTATGAATTCTATTTGACAAAAATAAAGTTGGGCGTGTCTGAAACACTGATTGTTTTAGGATTTTTTAATTTCACCTCTAATAGGGAGAAAAGAAATAAACTGAAATCTGATTTCAAATTTCGCCACAATAAATTATAATTAGTTAGTCTAGCGGCCGTAGGCCGAGCCTAGGTGAGTAAGAGTAAGTAAGGGGAAATAAGGGTAAGTAGGGGTAAGTAGGAGTAAGTAGGGGTAGGTAGGGGTATGTAGGGGTAAGTAGGGGTAAGGGTTAGGGTAAGACCTTTGACCTTTTACCAGTGGGACCAGTGCAAGCGGAAGCGCCGAAGGGCAATAGCTTCACCACGGTCGTCCTCGAGAGCCGCACGTTTTTTTTTTAAACATGGCCTTGTATGGTGTCTTTGGATAGGTCTTTGTAAATGATTTGGAGGTTCCTAAAATAGTTTTTTATTACTTTAATATCTTGTGAAATATTCGCTTCGAAAGTAGTAAAAAATCTGTCTGAGATGAAATTTTAAAAATTCCTGAAACAATCCTGAAACACGCATTATTTATTTTTGTCAAATAGCATTCATACGAAGTTTCATAAAGATCAGTAAAGATTTTCATTATTCGAAGTTCATTTCTTAAAGCTTGGGGACTTAGTAATTTTTGGAGGGAAACCATGTCATGATAACCCCCCATTTTTTGATCTCAGTGGATATATACGGTCTAGGGGAGCAACGTTTGTATGGGACACTTTTCCAGGAAGTCATCCCTTGACCCCTTTTTTGGCTTTCGCGCAAGTGTCCTTTCGCGCAAAATTTTTGCGCGCAAGTGTCTTTTGGCGCAAATGTCTTTTCGCACATGTGTCATTCGCGCAAGTGTCTTTCGCGCATGTGTCCTTCGCGCATATGGCTTTTCGCGCATGTGTCCATTCGCGCAAATGGCATTTCGCGCAAGTGTCCATTCGCGCAAAAGTCCTTTCGCGCAAGTGTCTTTAGCGCAAGTGTCTTTCGCGCAAATGGTTTCGCGCAAATGTCCTGATACGGTGTAGCAACTATCCATAGAATTTTTAAGTCCGTTGCGCAACAAAATCAGTTCAGCCGTTTTTCAGATATACGCATTATTAAAAAAATAATATTGCTCTATAACTTTTGAACTGTATTTTTAAAATAATAATCGCGAGGTCTAAGTTCGCGGCAAACCACTAGTAAATATAAAATTTAAAATACTTAAAATCCAAAGAAGCAATACAATGTTGGTCAAAGACATTTCTCATTCAATATCATTTTCCCCTTAGCTCCCAGACGAGGTCGCGAGAAACCCTTTAACATGCACGAGGTTGCAACGTTCGAAGCTGGTAATAAAACTTTAAGTATAAGGGTTTTCTAGAACATAAAATATACCTTGTTTAATTTAATAGCACATACATATGTGATTATCAGCAACACGCTTCGTCAAAAATCTTCACAAACATTTATCTACAACATGCTTCGTCAAAAACTCCATAGAAATATACGCAACAGACTTCGTAAAACTCCTACTATAAGTTCAAATTGTAAAACACTTTTCAATTTTGCAATTATAAAAGTTATGTACAACATTTATGTGGGTTATTTCTTGAGTAAAACAACTTCTTCTCGTCTTCTTTTTATTTTTTTCATAACAGTTTTACAAAAATATAACCGCAGCGTCACTACATCTTATTTTAGCTATCCGCCATTTCTCATATTCCTATCCCTTTCCCTCTCACACCTCTCATTCTTCTTGCGTTTAGTTTAAACTAGGTATTTAATAATAACATAAAATTTCTATATAAAAAAAATTCCCACAACTCGGCCATTCTGACCTTTAGTCTGACCCCAGACTAATAATGCTGAATTACAATTTGTACAAACTAGCAAAAACTGATAGATCCTAACTTTCTATGGTCTTGACATATTTAAAATAAAATCATGAAAATTTTTAAGCAGAAAAGTTACAATATTCCTACAATAGTCTTCTATAGTAAACAGATTTAACTGGTAAATAAAAAGTATACAATAACTAACAAGTTATTTTTAGTATGAAATAAAAGTAAAATTATTTCTATGTAATATCTAAACTCAACAAAACTTAAAATAGTATCTAGTATTAAGATTGAGTTACACGAACAACACATCATAACATTATAATATCTTATGCCCGATGTATTCACCTATCACATCATAATTAGGCAAAAAATAAAATAAAAATAAAACAACTTAATTATAGGCAGTACAAACTCATGGCCACAATTTCATACAGTCTACTCCTGTTGAAGTTTTTTGAGGTCCTTCAGAGTTTATGTTTACCTTCTCTACATGGTATCTCCCTCTACCAACCTTCTTTGTGACACGGTAGGGTCCTAAATATTTTGGTTTCAATTTCATCACATTTCCAAACTGAGTTCTTCGAATGGCAACAATATCTCCTTCATTATAATCATGCTCTTCTTTTCTTTTCCTATTATATGTTTTCTTATTTTCTTCCTGAATTTTTAGAATTTGTGCCTTAGCTTCCTGTCTCAAATTGTCACGCTTCTCAATAAAATCTTGTCTACATTCTTCTTCGATCAATTCTACTATTTGCAAGTCTTCCTTTTGTTTCATCTTTGTACCAATAAGTAAATTAAATGGAGAAGTATTGATCGATCTCTGGTAAGTACTGTTTATAGCACGTTGAACTTGACTTACATATTTGTACCAGTGAGCTGGCTCCTGCACACACATCTTGGTTAACACAGAGATAATAACTCTATGAATGCGTTCAACTTGTCCATTCCCTCTTGGAATGCCTGTAGTTACTGTATGATGATAAATACCTTCTTCTTGACAATAATCTTGAAAATCTTTTCCAGTGAAAGCAGTTCCTTTGTCTGTGATAATCCTAGTCGGATTCCCGTAATCTTTTTGGTGTATCCTCATTTTATCAACAACTTCCTTGGACGTCAATGTCTTGGTAGGAAAAATCCATACAAATTTGGTATAAGCATCTACTACTGTCAGAATATAGTTGTATAATTTCTTAGTGGCATCTAATGGGCCAAGGTGATCGCAATGAAGCGTTTCCATTGGAGCTTCCCCCTTTTTTATTGGATTAAGGAACCCTTCTTGTTTTCCTTCCTTCTTGCAGGCTAGGATGCATGGAACACAAGCTAATATTATATTTTCTATCTTCTTATTCAACTCAGGTATGTAATAATCTTTTTCTATCATATCCATTGTCTTTTTCTTGCCAAAATGACCTACATCATGAGCTCTTTTTATTATTTCAGATTGCATAACTTCTGGTATAACCAACTTATCCTCTCCTTTATAAATCAAGTCATTTTGAATATAAAAATCTTTATAATCTTTTTCCTTAAGGATTTCTCTAATTAAACTTAAACTTTCATTCTCTTTTTGGGCTTTACATATCCGTGCATGTAACTCTGACTGGATAATGCAAACATGAGGAATCCTGCTCAATGAATCCACATGAGACATCTTCCTTCCAGGTCGATGAATAATTTCATAGTCAAAATCCTGTAGGAATAGCACCCATCTTGCTACTTTTGCTGAAACTTCATTTTTGTATAATGTTTTCTGAAATGCAGAACAGTCAGTTTGTATTTTAAAATGTATTCCGAATAAATATTTCCTAAATTTCTTCACACCTTCCACAACTGCTAAAGCTTCTAATTCGTAACTATGGTAGTTCTGTTCTGTTTGACTTGTCTTCTTACTCATGTAATGCACGGGATGTAATTTTCCATCTTGATCGTCTTTTTGTAATAAAATTGCTGCATATCCATATTTTGAAGCGTCGGTATGTACTTCTGTGTCTAATCCAGCCTTGAATATTTTCAACACAGGTTCATTGCACAATTTACTCTTCAAAATCTGGAATGATCTTCTTTCTTCTTCTCCAAAGTAAAATGGTGTTTCCTTCTTCAACAATTCTGTGAGTGGTCTAGCTAACACAGCATAATTCTCAATATATTTACGAAAATATGATGTCAACCCGACAAAACTGTGAACTTGTTTGGTCGACTTCGGCTCTGGAAAATTTGAAATTGCTTCGGTCTTGGCAGGTGATGGTTTAACTGTTCCGTCTTCAACAACATGACCCAAATATTCAATCTTCTTTTGCAACAGCTGACACTTCTTCCAATTAATATCTAATCCATTCTCAGAAGCAACTCTCAACACCAACCTTAGCCGATCCAAAGCTTTCTCTTCGTCTTCTGCAAGAATCACGATGTCATCGATAAATATTAAAACTATTCCGTTAGCAATCAATTCTCTGAAAATTATGTTAATGAATCTACTGAAGTATTTCGGACAAATTGATAGACCGAATGGTGCTCTGAGAAACTCGTACTGTCCCTCAGGACTGCTAGTTACAAAAGCTGTGTACTTTATGGAGTCTTCATCTACAGGTAAGTGAAAGAAACCATTTTTTAAATCTAATGTGCTAAAAATTCTTGATCCACTCAACTTGTCTATGTGATCATCAATCACTGGTAAGGGATATTCATCCTTCACCATTTTCTGATTGATTTTCCTATAATCAACACAAACTCGGTAACTACCGTCTTTCTTCTTTACTAGTACTAACGGACTTGCATATTCGGAAAAACTTGGCCTAATTATTCCCTTTTGTAACCATTCTTCTATCTGACACTTGACTGCTTCTTCTTCTTTAATTGCCAATCTTCTAGGACGCTGAACTACTGGGATATCGTCTTTCAAAATAATTTTCAATTTGATAGGTGCCTCCTTTATTTGTGATGGTTTATAATTATCTACAAGTTCTTGAACTGCAGGAATCTGAAAAAGAGGTTCCTCAGATCCAGTTGGCAAACCTAACAAGCACAGACTGTAATCATCTTGAGGCATAAGTTTGACTGCACCTTTATCAAACAAAATAGTCGCGTTACCTAAGAAAGATTGACCTAATATAATCTGATAGGGAATAACATTTTGAGGAACAATGTAAAAACAAGTTTCAAAAGTTTTATTGTCAACTTCTAAAATAGTGGTGAACTTACCAAGTGTAGAAACACGCGCCGAACCTAGTCCTGTTAGTGTAACTTTATCTTTTATAAAAGACACACCATTTAATTCGAAAAATAAATCAGATGTTATTAAATTGTAATCACAACCTGTATCAATTAAAGAGTTAACTAAAATACCGCACATCTTTACAGTTTTTACCGACTTATTCATCTTCGACTTCGATGAAGTGTTTACATTCAAAACGTCACAATCACAATGTTGACGTTGACAGCTTTGACAGTGACAGTCCGTCATACGGCTAGTTCGCCGACCAAAAAGAACGAAATCGCCATGATCGCTGCCAACCTCGGCCGAAGAATCACCAGTAGCGCCCCCTTCCGGCGACGCCATCACGCACATTGAATGTCCAACCGTACTTCCGCCCGATGTCTTCGGATCCGGTTTGCTGCCACTGCTACGAGCAATATGGCCGCCACAATCTTTGCTCAAATGTCCGAATGAATTACACTTAAAGCATTTCACTCCGTTAGGACACTGATTTGCTAGATGCTTTTTATCACCACAGTTATAGCACACGCGACCGGACACTGATGACTGCTTTTCACTCGACACGGGCGTTTTCGGTTTATTTTGTCCATCCTGTTTGCTCGTACTTGCGCCAGCTGCACCATCTCTTTTCATCTTGGATTTCGACTTCATTGTGTCATATATTGCGAGCCTCTCTCTTAATACACTATACGAAGTTACACCGTACAGAATTGTCTTATTACTTTCGTAATCAGATATGCCATCTATGATGTACTGTATGGCAATGTAATCGGGAAATTTTGCTCGCTTACCCAATTCTTTCATAATGAGCATATACTGGTATGTCGTCTCATTACTCTTCTTCTTCCGACTAGCCATCAGTTCATGCATTTCTTTTGCATTTAGCGCATCGGGAAATTCTTTTACCAATGCCGTCTTTAGCTCGTCGAACGACTTAAATGTTTTTTCAGATCTAAGCCATAATTCAGCTGTACCGACAAGCGATCGTCTAGCAATTATTAGTTTTTGTTGTGCACTCCAACCAAATATCTCGGCGTTATCCTCGATATCGCTAACCCATTTAGCCGAGGAGTAGGTTTTGTCTTCACCACTGAACCTACTTATACCAAACGTAGAATCCAGTGCCATCGTCGCTGACGCCGCTGCTGAACTGGTACCGTCTTTTCCATCAGCCATCTCGGCGTAATTTCGTCTTCCGTCTTTCGTCTTCGTACTTTTCTAACCAAGCAACCACGCCGAACACACCACGCGGCGGCACCCGGCACGGTCAACTGTTTCGTCTTGATATTAGATGATCCCGGACGAGCCCCCAAAATTGTGGGTTATTTCTTGAGTAAAACAACTTCTTCTCGTCTTCTTTTTATTTTTTTCATAACAGTTTTACAAAAATATAACCGCAGCGTCACTACATCTTATTTTAGCTATCCGCCATTTCTCATATTCCTATCCCTTTCCCTCTCACACCTCTCATTCTTCTTGCGTTTAGTTTAAACTAGGTATTTAATAATAACATAAAATTTCTATATAAAAAAAATTCCCACATTTATATACAAACATTTTAATTAAAAAATGTTTTCTCGTTCAATGTCAAAATATTGGAAAGAAAGATTAAGACAAAACATATTTTAACTAAAATGTTTGTTAACTTTTTATAAATAAGAAGGTTAACATTTCTACATCCCACAATTATTAAAATGGGAAAGTTTTTATTTATGAAATTTGGTACAAGGATAGGGACATACCTAGATAAGGACACAGGTTTTCTAACTTGAAATTCTTACGAGAGCATAGCCCCGGGAAGTAGTTTGTATTTTTTTAAGGACATACCCAATCAGGATTATCCGAAAACATACTGTCTTTATACGTCAAGTGTGAACCATAGGTTAGAAGTACTGAAGCAGAAAAAATATCCCGTAAAGAGAAAAAAACTAAACTAGAATTATATCAAATCAAATTACAAATAAAATAAATAAGACTACATAAAAAAAAATACATAATCCTGTTTTTTTCCTTTATCGTCGAAAATCACCGTAATTTAAGCGATAACAGTAGATTTTTTTTCGAAAATTAAATAAAGACTACAATTATTTAAAACGATATTGGCTTATTTTTTTAAATATATTTAGTGTTTTATCACAATTAAAAGAAAATCTCTAAAATAATTACCCTAAGTGCCTGACGAAAACTCGCTAGCAAAAACACAAATTATAGAAAATTCGAAAGTAACCTTATTGTGTCTGCTTTAATGCGGTGCTTACGTACCGCCCCTCACCCCTCTGATCAGCCTTGGGTATGGGTATGGCCTTAAGTGCTTTACAATCCACGATAGTTTAAATTAAATGGAAAACTACTCGATACTAGACAAATTTTGTCTGAAATCGAGTAGTCTTCAGTTTTATTGTGACTAAAAATAGAAGGATCCAATATAAGGATTTACATAACATAGTGAGATGTGTGTTGCCAATTTATTTCCAAAGACAAGATAGAGTATCAGGGCATGTTAGATATTTTCAACTGCTCGCAACATTTCGTATGCACTACGGAATGAAAAATATTTATTCACAAATAAACGACTCGACTATCCGAGCGCTGATTTTGCATATAGACTAGCGGTGCCTGGGATGTCGATCCCGTGGGAATTTCGGGATAAAAAAACCCTTTGTGCTATTCCAGGTTAACCATGAATTATTTTTCTGAATCATGTATCTAAAACTTGGAAGAAACTGAAAGTCTAAAATTTGTGGAATTAGAGGTAAACTTATTGACCGAGCGAGCGAAGCGAGCGAAGGTCTCTAAATCGAGTTGGGGGCGAAACACATTGTTTGTATGTATGTATGTATGTATGTTTGTACCGCGATAACTGCCGAACCGATGGTCCAATTTTGATGAAATTTGGTAGGCATGTAGGAAATATCAATAGAATTTTCAAGTTCGTTGGGCATCAAAATCGGTTCAGTAGTTTTTGAAATATTAATAAAAATGTCCGCGATTATGTAGCAAACGAAACCATAGCGTGTTCTAACTTTGGATAACGCCATCTATGAATTATGTTAGAAAAGTCGAAATCAGAGTATATCAATAAAAACGCGAGTAATAATCGCGAGGTCTAAGTTCGCGGCGAACTACTAGTATATTTTTATTCTGAAAATCCCACAAGGTTTAACGCCTTCGCCTAACAAGTATTATTATAACACAAATAAACAAAAACTAAATATACAATGCTTCCATGCTGGTCTGGGAGTGAAGAAAAAACATAGAATGTGCCAGCTGCTTCTCTTCCCGTGCAGATTGTAAAAGTCAATCGAGGGAAAGGGCTTTAAACTGGGGATTCCTCCACTCATAGGCGACGGGCTCGCAACCTGTCACTATACCTGAATCTCCATTCCATCAGAGAGCCCACTATTTAGCTAAGCGTGGCCTTCGAGTCTTACACTGAAAAAACTAATTAACAAAAACTGTTTAGCTATTATGAATATAGCATAACTTTGTTTACTCGTAGTCAAAGTCAGTCTAAATGCAAGCAATATGATTGAGTTACATCGAATAAAACGAGTTAGGCTATTTAAGTTGTGTTAACCTTTTCAAAACTGTTATATAAATGGTTATCAATTAGCGATCTGGTTGTTCCCAACAAAAATATATAGATTATAAATAAACATACTGTTCTTAATTTTTTACACGACTGTTTTGTCGCAAGCAACATAATTGTTTTACGATAGTCGCAGCATAAAGCATTTGTTATTAACAGCAATTTAGAAGTTATTATTTACTCAAACAAAATGTTGTGGATAACGAAACGTTTTGTTATTGTTACCGCTCCCGCGCCGACCAGCCATTTTTTCGTGAATCCGTCGTGACGTGAGTGAAGTTTTCATCAAGAACTCAAGCGTTTATTAAAACTAAGTAACTCACTAAAGTAAATATATCAACACCGGACAATTTATTTAGTTCCCATTTTTTGTTTTTGTTAACTGAAAGAGTTGCGAAATATAAACTCACGGACAATACGGACATGGAGCCAGTTTCATGGGTAAAAATTAAAGGTACGCTGTATAAACCCGGATGATTCTTATTCGTGATATTGGTGAGGACCACAATAATTTTAGTGACTTTATTTTTATGAGTGTTAGTAAAGTTATAATGTACCTATAACGAAAACAAAATTATTTTTAAATGTACACTTTTGGCAACGGTTGATTTTAATTATCATTTGAATTGTTTTCAAGTAGAATATCCAGAAGTATTAAGTACATTACATGTGTTTTATGAGTCTTTATTGTCGCATGTATCTAATCACGTCAGTATTGCTCATATTACGACTCTTGGCTCTGTCGACGGAGACGTGATTCTATGTATGTATGTAAATATACAAATCACATGAGCTAGCGCCATAGTTTTGCCGTGTTATGGGATACTAGCTCTAACGATACCATACTTTGTTATAGATACGTACAGATGAACATCCAAGACCCAGGCCAATCTGAAAAAGAACATTTTCCATCATGACCCCACCTGAGATCGAACGCGGTTCCCGTGGTATAGAGGCAAGAACTTTACGCCACTGTGTCACAGATCCAGAAATTCATCTTGTCTGCTCCATAACCTACAAACTATGTCCTTCATTTAACTTAGTTCACGTAATACCTTCTTTCTCTCGGAGGATTCCCATATTTATTCAACTTTATGACCGTATATCGGTCACTGTCAGCGTAACTCATAAACTGCTAGTGCTCTCTGTGGGAACATTTATACGTGTGCAACTGGCAAGAATAAAAAAGTTTAAATAGTTGTTTAGACGATAAATTAAACAAGTAAAATGTTATTTCTTAATCCATACTAATCCATACTAATATTATAAATGCGAAAGTTTGGATGTGAGTTTGTGAGTTTGTGAATTTGTGAGTTTGTGAGTTTGTGAGGATGTTTGTTACTCAATCACGCAAAATCTACTTGACGGATTTCGATGAAATTTAGTACAGAGGTAGATAATGACCTGGAATAGCACATAGGCTACTTTTTATCCCGGGAAAAAGCACTGTTTCCGTGGGAAATTCACGCGGGCGAAGCCGCGGGCAAAAGCTAGTTTTATAATAAATGTAGCTTTTTCCCGCGAATTTCCACAGGAATTGTGCTTTTTATCAATCAATCAATAATTTATTTATTACGTCAGATTTAGGTAGTTTAAGGGGCATAGTATACAAGAATAAGTGCTCTATGTTGCGCCATTGGGCATGCAAAATTGAAAATTTAGATTAGAATATTTTTTCCGAGATAAAATGTATCCTATGTCATTCTCAATACTTCTAACTACGTATATGCGAAGTTTCAGGAAGATTAGTTTTGTAGATAAAACTTAAAGAGGCAGGTATGTAACAAACAAATAAACGCACTTACGCATTTGTAATATTAGTAGTTATTATAGTTATTGAAGTAAACAAAACGCAGTAGTGAAAAAAACATTTTCGTTTGAGTGTGTTATATGCATGGAAGTAATAAGTACAAAGTACTTACTACTTCCATGGTTATGTGTGCGTTAATCTTTTTTTAACTCACCCAAACTTCCAACTTAACGATTACCACTATATAACGGCTGCAGTGTATCATAGTCAACAACTGTGCAGGTTTCTTCAAGATATTTTCCTTCATCGGAAGCATAGTGATCGATAAAAATAACCGTACTTATTTTACAGACTCAGAGCAGTCAAACTGAGCCTTTGAGCCTGGCTGTTGGAAGTCGAGTATTTTGATTATCTGATGATTGCAAAATTGGGCATAATTGTGGGCAAGAGCAAACCCATCAATACATATAATAAAACTGTAAGTGGTCTTTGTCTGTACATCCATACTAATATTATAAATGCGAATGTTTGGATGTGAGTTTGTGAGTTTGTGAATTTGTGAGTTTGTGAATTTGTGAGTTTGTGAGTTTGTGAGGATGTTTGTTACTCAATCACGCAAAATCTACTGGACGGATTTCGATGAAATTTGGTACAGAGGTAGATAATGACCTGGAATAGCACATAGGCTACTTTTTATCCCGGGAAAAAGCACTGTTCCCGTGGGAAATTCACGCGGGCGAAGCCGCGGGCAAAAGCTAGTAGAAAATAAAGTAAAAACTACGAGGGGTCTTTATAGGGCCAATAGAAGCTAAAACACTTTTTTTTTAAATTCTTGTCTGTCTTTCTGTCTGTATGTTTGTACGCGCATCACGCAAAAACTACTGGACCGAATTTGATGCGGTTTTTACTGTTGTATTATAGAAGGTCTAACTTAAAATGGCGTAGGCTTCATCTTGTTAAGCCGCTTAGAACCGGAGATATAAATAATAGTAAATTACGCGCAGACGAAGTCGCGGGCACAGGCTAGTCTTTTATTAAAAAAAATCTGGAGCCACTACCATCGCTTTGAATGGAAGTAAAAAAAACGGGGCATAAAAATGACAACTATCAAATATTTTTGAAAGGATATCACGAATTCCTGAGTCCCTTTGGCATGTTCAAATAAATAGCATTCCAATTTTTCCACATAAAATGGGTACCAAAATAAATATGGCTAAAAAGGAACGAACAGGGAAAATTAAGGCAAGTCCCAAAAACAAGTCTGTCAAGCGAAAAATTATGGTTTTGCTTACTGATGGAGGAGGCCTATAAACGTTGTATATAATCACAAATATAATGGAGATTTATGTAAAAAATTAAAGGGTCTTTTGAAACTAGGGTTATAACCGTATATTCAAAAGAATGCGTATTGTGATGTTTACGTGCGTAGTTTCTACAATAAATGATAATTACTTAAGTATTTCTAATGGTCTATGTATGATTTGATATTAGTTTTTTTTTAGGATTTCTATTAATTTTTTATTAATTTTATAAATAAACGCAGCTAACTGGCTAAGAGGACTGGCGAAGGCGGATATATTTTTAACATACATACATACATACATATAATCACGTCTTTATCCCTTACGGGGTAGACAGAGCCAAAAGTCGTGTGACTATATTTTTAAGAATTTTATAACTCAACATTCAGTAATGTTGACTTATAGAAATCATAAAAATATATCCGCCTCTTCTATTACATACGACTAAAAAAATAATTGGGCCTGTGGTGTGGCCCTAGAATAGCACCAACCCATCTCTTCCCGTGGGTGTCGTAAGAGGCGACTAAGGGATCAAAAAACACCGGAGCATGGGCAGCAGCATCTTTCCGCGTACTATGACATCACACTGCGATCGCCAACCCGCCTGCCAAGCGTGGCGATTACGGCAAAACCCCCCATGGTTGATACACCCACAACACGGCCCCTAGTCCCCGGCGGCCCCGCTATCCCGGACTCTGGTAGCGGTCACGGTAACGGCGGGGCAGAGGGTGCTAAGAATCCCCGGCAGATGCCAGGCTACCAACCCCGACGACCCTTGGCCCTGGCAACTTACAACACGTGCACACTGCGGACCGACGAGAAACTCGCTGAACTGGAGGAAGAATTGAGCAGGTTACGATGGGATATTGTAGGATTATGTGAAGTCCGAAGAGAGGGGGAGGACACCATGATCCTCAAATCCGGAAACCTGCTCTATTTCCGGGAGGGCGACCAACTGTCCCAGGGTGGTGTCGGGTTTATCGTCCACAGGTCCCTCGTCAACAACGTGGTCCAGTTCGAGAGTGTTTCGGCGAGGGTAGCGTACCTTGTACTCAGAATCACCAAACGGTATTCGTTGAAGGTAATACAAGTATACGCACCGCCCTCATATCGCTCCGACGACGAGGTAGAGACTATGTATGAGGATATTTCTAGAGCCATACATAGCTCCCAGGCCCACTATACCGTTGTGATGGGGGACTTTAACGCGAAACTGGGCAAACGAAGCGATGATGAGCTGAGAGTGGGGAATTTTGGATATGGAACGAGGAATGCACGTGGTTATCTGCTGGCCGGCTTTATGGAGAAGGAGGGCCTCTTTATGATGAACTCCTTCTTCAAAAAGCCAAAACAGCGAAAGTGGACATGGTTGCATCCTAATGGCGTTACAAAAAATGAGATTGACTTCATCTTGTCGACGAAGAGGCACATATTCAATGATGTCTCTGTGATCAATGCCGTAAAAACAGGAAGCGATCACCGATTGGTAAGAGGCACATTGAATCTTAGAATAAAACTCGAAAGGTGTCGACTGATGAAGTCTACGCTCCGACCAGCGCCTATCCAGCTCCAAAACCCCGAGAGCTTTCAGCTCGAGTTGCAGAATCGCTTCGAATGCCTGGGAGACTGCGAAAATCTGGACGATTATAATGACAGGTTTGTGCAAATTGTCCAAACAGCTGGGTCTAAGGCCTTCAAAACCCGCCGTTCAAAAGGAACCAAAAAGATCTCGGACCTCACCAACAAACTCATGGAAGAAAGACGAAACTTGGTTCTGCAGTCCTCTAACGATGCTGCTCAGTATCGACGTCTAAACAGACAGATCTCCAAGTCCCTAACGCGCGATTTACGCCAATTCAATACTGACCGTATTGAAGTGGCGATTAAGCGAAATAAGGGCTCAAAAGTGTTTGCAAGGGATCTGTCTGTTGGTCAAAGCCAACTGACCAAGCTGAAGACTGAGGATGGCAGAATCATTTCGTCGAAGCCAGAGCTGTTGGAAGAGGTTGAGAAGTTCTACGGACAATTATACACCAGCGTACGCGCACCTGTCAGTAATCTGGCCAAAGATCCAAGAGCCAGATTGACCCGACACTACACCGAAGATATCCCGGACGTCAGCCTATACGAGATTAGAATGGCTCTCAAACAGTTAAAAAACAATAAGGCACCGGGTGATGATGGAATCACGGCTGAGCTTCTGAAAGCAGGTGGAACACCGGTGTTAAAAGCTCTTCAGAAGCTATTCGATTCCGTCATACTCGAGGGACAAACGCCTACGGCATGGCACAGAAGTGTGGTGGTACTTTTCTTCAAAAAAGGCGACAAAACCTTATTGAAGAATTATAGGCCTATCTCACTTCTGAGCCATGTCTACAAACTGTTTTCGAGAGTCATTACGAATCGTCTCGCTCGCAGGTTCGACGACTTCCAGCCTCCCGAACAAGCCGGTTTCCGAAAAGGCTTTAGTACCGTAGACCACTTACATACGCTGCGGCAGATTATACAGAAGACTGAGGAGTATAATCAGCCCTTATGCTTGGCGTTTGTGGACTACGAGAAAGCCTTCGATTCGATCGAGACCTGGGCTGTGCTACAGTCTCTCCAACGGTGCCAAATTGACTATCGATATATCGAAGCGCTGAAGTGTTTGTACGAAAACGCCACCATGTCGGTCCGTCTCCAGGATCAAGGCTCGAAACCTATCCAGTTGAAGCGAGGGGTGAGACAGGGAGACGTTATATCTCCGAAACTGTTCACCGCCGCCCTGGAAGATGTCTTCAAGCTTCTGGACTGGAGCGGACTCGGTATCAATATCAACGGCGAGTACCTCACTCATCTTCGATTCGCTGACGATATCGTAGTCATGGCTGAGACCTTGGAAGACCTAGGCACAATGCTCGATGGCCTCTGTAGAGCCTCTCAACAAGTGGGTCTAAAAATGAACATGGATAAGACGAAAATAATGTCTAATATCCGTGTCGCACCCACTCCTCTAAAGGTTGGAGACTCTACACTCGAAGTTGTTGACAATTACGTATACCTGGGACAAACAGTTCAGTTAGGTAAGTCCAACTTCGAGAAAGAGGTCAACCGTCGAATCCAACTCGGCTGGGCAGCGTTCGGGAAGCTTCGCGATATCTTCTCGTCCAAAATACCGCAGTGTCTCAAGACTAAGGTCTTTGACCAGTGTGTGTTGCCAGTAATGACATACGGAACAGAGACGTGGTCGCTTACTATGGGCCTTATAAGAAGGCTCAAGGTCACCCAAAGGGCGATAGAGCGCGCTATGCTCGGAGTTTCCCTGCGTGATCGAATCAGAAATGAGGAGATCCGTAGGAGAACTAAAGTAACCGATATAGCCCGCAGAATCGCCAAACTTAAGTGGCAGTGGGCGGGGCACATAGCTCGCAGAACAGATAGCCGTTGGGGCAGAAAAGTTCTCGAGTGGCGACCACGAACCGGAAAACGTAGTGTTGGCAGGCCTCCCACTCGGTGGACCGACGACCTGGTGAAGGTCGCGGGTTGCGCATGGATGCGGGCACCGCAGGACCGGTCGTTGTGGAAATCCTTGGGGGAGGCCTTTGTCCAGCAGTGGACGTCTTTCGGCTGAGAGAAGAGAGAAGAAATAAATAATAAATTTTCTAAATGTACTTTTCTCTTTCTTGCGCATAGATGCGGGCAGCGCAGGACCGGTCGTTGTGGAAATCCTTGGGGGAGGCCTTTGTCCAGCAGTGGACGTCTTTCGGCTGAGAGAGGAGAGGAGGAGAGGACTTTTCTCTAAAAAAAACAAGTAATTATTGTGCAGAGTGGGCTGTATAATTTCAGTTTGAGTCTTGCATAAAAATTTATATCAATAATAAATTAATTTTAATTTTTTAATTTAAAAAAATCACAACATACCCAGAACAGACAAATATCTGTGAAAACGAGATTCTTGCCCGCTTTTATACATACGGGACACTTAAAATACTTCTAAATAAATTGATTAAAGAAATCAGTCATAAAAAATCATGAAAACTTCTGTAGTAAAGGCGAAAAAGAAAAATGATAATCAATGTTTTTTAAACATTGATGAAACCGGATAGCTTTAGTTTGAAAGTTAAAGCTTCGCAAAGGTATGTTAATGTGCAGCTTTGAGCTTTCACAGCAGGGAAAGTTCGGAGGAAATAAAAGGTTAACAGATGAGTGGAAGTTTGCTTTGGAGCTTTTTATACCGAAGAGAGTTGATCAGCTGGGTCATAAGCTTTGCTACGAGAAAGAAGAAGACAGAATAAACCGGCCAAGTGCGTGTCAGACCACGCATAAAGTATGGTTCCGTAGTCATTTTTGGCACCGCGCTGTTTTGCATTTCTTGCAAGAAAAAGTATATATTTTTATTTAATTTGTAATTTCAAAAGTATTCATCACAGGATACCCGAAATAATTTTAAATAAGAGTTTTCGCGCCTGTTTTTTACGTGAGTGATTTGAAGTTCATAGGTCCAAGACTTTAGAAATTACAGGGGGGGGGGGCACCGTGTAAACGACTTTGGCGGGCTATATCTCGCAAATGGTAAAGCTGATAAAAAGTGTTGTATGGAAACATACATTTTTTTCATAGTCCTTTTCAACGATACCCCACACAAGGGAGTGCACTCAAAAAAATAATTCAACCCCCCCCCCCTTTACATGTATGGGGAGGTACCCTTAAAAAGGGGTAATTTTAATTTTTTGTATTTTTAAAAATGATATCTATATGTGAAGTATCCTCGAACCAAGTTACATGCAAGTCAGTCCATAAACGTAGAAGATATTCTGCTGTGACAGACTAGGACGGACGGACGGACTTAACGATCTAATATGGGTTGCTTGTCGGACTACGGAACCCTAAAAATGTTACAACCTATCATTTTGTCACCGATTAAATAATTAAAAGTGCCACGAATATGACTACCGCTCCAGATGGTACCTGATTCAAAGGCAATTCATAGAGAAAGATAGTTAATATATAGATAGATTGTTCATAGATATTCAAAGAAGAGGAAACACGGCAAGCGTTATAAGTATCTTTGAACAGTGAGCAGTCCGAAGCATGTTGTGAATAATATAAATTAAAGTGGGATGATTAAAAAGTTGGTTAATTTCTATTTATTCCTACATAAATTAAAGCTGAAGTGTTTGTTTGCACGCGCTAATCACAGGAACTAACAGTCCGATTCGTCGGGCCGAGGATGTAAGGAAAGTCTGGGGTCAAAAAGGAATTCGTAACTGAACCCGTGTAAAATTGTAGCTTGCAAGATTTCAATACAGAGTCAAAGTCAAAGTTTTTTTATTGAAACTTGGCCTTCAAAGAAGGCTCTTTTTCACATCGAAAACTAATTATTTATCATAATATATTATGTCTCAATGCTACAAACTACTAGCATAGCATAGCAGAGAACGTTAAAGTAAATAAAAGCTTGTAAAATACAACCAAATACAATTGCAATTTTTCTTAAAGTCGAAGTCAGTCGTAAGACTAGAAGTACAAAAATAGTGATAATGATAAATCATGACCAATGATGCTTAATTTCCTTCCTAAGCACTAAGATAGTGTGTGCTCGAGCGAGCCACATAAATAATACAGACGCGATTCCCTGAAATATAGGTGCTATAAACATAGCTATATGTTGCCGGACTGTGTTACTGGAAAGTCTAACTATTAGAATTTTTCTAGAATATCCGAAACTTGGAAAATGAACTCGTGTGGGAGTTTTGTTTTGTCTTAATGTTTTGCATGTTACAATTGGTCCATTTACTTAAATATCTATAGAGTAATAAATATAAATAAATATATACGGACAAATCACACAGATTGAGTTAGCCCTAAAGTAAGTTCGGGACTTGTGTTATGGGATACTAACTCAACGATACTATATTTTATGACAAATACATATATAGATAAACATCCAAGACCCAGGCCAATCTGAAAAAGATCATTTTCCATCTTGACCTGACCGATCGAACCCGGGACGGGTTCGATCCCCCTCCTCCGATGTGGCAGTCTGGCGTGATAACCATTAGGCCACGGAGGTCGTCAAATATTCGATAATATTGTAGATATTTATAATATCTTGAAATATATGCATTGTAAATATCGCTATGTGTTGCTTGACTAGGCCAGTTACTTTATTAGAATACACTTTATCAGGACTTTTTGGAAAGGCAGGTTTTCTTTTTCAGCCCATTTGAATGCAATTAAGAATGACTGAAACCTAGATTTCCTTTCAACGAATAGCCCATAATATAGTAGCATTATTTTTTTTGTTTCTCCTTGTTTCTCGATGTTACAATTTTATGTACCTAATTTTGTTTTTGTTAGAAAAAAAATACCTATTATCTGGTTTTCTATTGAACAGGATTTGTTCATTGTTCACGCACATACTTTTAAGTAAACTCCATTTATTCTTACCAGTCCTATCATGTAAGCAATCTAACCATGTCTTTTTATGATTTTACAACAATAAAAATTAAATAGACTTTTTAGGAAATTTCTTTCGTGGTTAATTGTTTTACTTTAGAATGTTTAGGTTTGAACTAATATTTGATTTATTTTCAACAAAATTTAACAAATAGTACTGTGAAGGTTGTTTACATGATAGGACTGGTAAGAATAAATGGAGTTTACGTGACTCGGAACATACGCGCACTGACAGATGTCAGTGTCAGTGCGATGATTTATCAAAATTTGAATAATAACGACGACTATCTACTACTGTTTTTTTTTTTTTGTTAAATCTATTTAAATTTCGCTACTTATAGCCGGTTTTCTATTGTTTATATTGCAAAGTAAATAATAATATCATCAAACAAGAAATCTTATCAATCCAGTCCTACCGCACCTGAGCATCTCTTGAAGAGTGGCTGCTAACAGAGGCGGCCACATTCATTCTATGTTAGATCAACAAATTGCTGAGTCAACATTATACTCGCTACATCGATATGGAATTGTTGTGTTCGGTAGACGATTCTGAGTTATTGGCGGATACGGGCGATAGGCGAGAGCCGGTACTGGCAGGTAATACTGGCATATACTGAACATTGGGATATATTTGATGCAATATATTCTGTTTACAATGCGATATTATTCATACCTCGTTGATATAGAGGCCATTTACACTATCTAGAGACGTCTCAGAAAGATGTAAACTTGAAAGTCGATATTTGTTTTTTCTATTGATTTGTTATGTATATTTGGGAGAAAAGTTCCTAATAAAAGAGGACACAGACTGATATAATAATAAAGGCAGAGCCAAAAACGCTGATCATAGAAACTTGAAATTTTGTGAGATTTAAGTATTTAGTAAATGAACAAGAGAGAAATTTTGAAATTCCACCCCTGGAGACAGGGATAAAAAATTACAAAGCAAGTAGATGAATAATCTATTATATATAATGTCATAAGAGATACATTTTAACACTAATTTCAGATGAAACCGCGAAGCATAGCCAGTATTTACAAAATTAAGGCCATGTAAGAAATAAAAAGCATACAAAAATATATGTAAGTAAACATAAACATTTTCAGCGCCTCGTAATTTGATACATTAATTCTCGATCCTTAAAGATTTCCCAGCTTTGTATGGCAGGCTCTTTGATACCCTCAAATGACACTTTTATATTTGTTGCGAGACTTTTTTTGTAAGAAAAGAATTACGTGCCAACTTCAGAATTTGTGTCATTATTTTCTGACTGATCGTACTTATTTTATGTTTCAGTACATTTTTATACAACATTCTTTCGAATAAGATAGGCCATTTGGATTTTGTAAAATGCGTGGCCAGATTAGATTATTACGTAGAATTAGAAAAACAGTGACTTGAATTATTCGTCCCACTATGAGTCATGAAAAATTTTATTTTATTTTATTTATTTGGGTTAACAAACGGTTACACAAGAGAAATAACATTTATAGTAGCTTAAGTATAACCATCACCGTTATCCACGAATTACATAATATGTAATTCGTGGATATTATATTATATGGAGCGTGCGTGCGTACTTGAGTAATCTATAAATTGCAAAGGTTATCAAAAACCTGTAATTCCCACGGTCGACAGTGAAGCCTCAGAGCATAGTTAGAAAGTACACAAACTGATTTTTTTTCTCTCTCAAGATTATCAAATTAATTATTTTGCGTTGACCAGAAGATTTTGCAAACCAAACACTAAATAAAAAACCCTCAAATCTATAAATAGCACTATAAGTTTCCGGAATGAATATGAAAAAATACTATTAAAGGTACAAAATTAATTAATTGTTTTTCAAAATAATCTCCCTTGGCGTCTATGCACTTTTTCAGTCGATGAAACCAGTTTTGAAAACTTTTGTGCCACTCCTCTGTGGTGACCTCTGAAACGTGTTTTTCATACTCCTCGACAGCCTCTTCTGGTGATGAAAATCGTTGACCGCGTAATTGGTTCTTAATTTTTGGGAACAGAAAAAAGTCACAAGGTGCCAGGTCGGGACTGTATGCAGGATGACTTATGAGTTCTACATTTTTCGCCTTCAAAAAGTCGTTTGTCTGTCTGGCCGTGTGAGAACTAGCATTGTCGTGGTGCAGGATGATACGGCGTTTACGGTTATTTTTACGGAGTTCGTCAATAACTTCCGGCAAACAAATGGTCATGTACCAGTCACTATTCACTGTACGACGATTCTCTAAAGCAACAGTAGCCACGTGTCCAGTTTTATTAAAAAAAGAAGCAATCATCCGCTTAGATGCACTTTTCACGCGCGCCACTTTGGTTGGTTTCGGCTCATCTAGAAAGACCCATACGCTCGATTGCTGCTTTGTTTTGGGATCGTAGCAATAAATCCATGTTTCGTCACCTGTTACTATGTCCCACACCAAATTTGACGCACCTTCGTTGAATCTGGTAAGCATGGCACTGCACCAAGTGACGCGGTCCGTTTTTTGAGCCTCGGTCAAGTTGTGTGGGATCCACCGCGAGCACAGCTTTCTCACACCCAAATGTTTGTGTAGGATTAATTGTATTTGACTCATGCCTATTTCTAAGGATGCGCGAATTTCATGGTAGGTCACATGCCTGTCTGTTTCAATCATACGGTGCACAGCATTGATGTTTTTGTTGGTCACAGCGGTGGCGGCCGACCATCGCGAGATTCGTCACTGAGATTGATACGACCATGCTTGAATTCTGCAAACCAGCTATAAACAGTTGTCTTGCATGGTGCTTTATTGCCAAAAGCTGTTTCAAGCCGAGCGATGCTCTGTTGAGCTGTCAAATTACACTTAAAATCGTAGAAAATCATACTACGAAAATTTTCCCGAGTTAAATCCATGTTGATGCAGACACACAATTTTTAAATGGCGCCACAAGGTAAAAACAAAAGACAGTCAGATGAAACAAACTGCATTCTACAGCCAAAGAGTTATATTTTCAAAAGTTGCAATAAATTTTTAAATATTGTTTATGTAAGTGGCCAGTTCCGAAAACTTATAGTGCGCCCTATGTATAAAAAGCTGACTAATCAATTGTATCCACATAGACAAGTGTACCACCTAAAATATGATCTACTATAAAAAGTGGTACACATTTTTAGGGTACACAGTACAGTCATATAAACCTGACTCCTCTGAGATAGGATTCATTGAGGTAAGGGGGTTAGTTTTATCTGCCCTCGACTACACATCAACGCAAACAAAACCGTTGAACCATAGACACAGAAAAAAAAACATTCTTAAATCTTTTTTCTAGTCTAGCTATTATATGCGTTAAACGCAAAGGAGAAGTTCCTTATTAGCGGAAGTAAAGCACTAAGAAAGAAAATCTGGAAATTCTATCCCCAAGGGGTGAAATGTGTGAAAACAATTAAGCGATCTGTGGCCAATTCTTTTTTCAATCCACCAAATTAGAAATTTTTACTTATTTTTAATATTTAGTTACCCTTCCTTGTTAACACTTGTGTGATTCTTTGGCTGATGCGGAATATGTGCGTTTATTAGGGTTCCGTTGTCCGATAAGGAACCCTTATAAGATCGTTCAGTCCGTCCGTCCTAGTCTGTCACAGCAGAATATCTTCTACGTTTATGGACTGATTTGCATGTAACTTGGTTCGAGGATACTTCACATATAGATCTCATTTTTAAAAATACAATAATTAAAATTACCCCTTTTTAAGGGTACCTCCCCATACATGTAAAGGGGGGGTGACTTATTTTTTTGAGTTCACCCCCTTGTGTGGGGTATCGTTAAAAAGGACTAGGTATAAAAATAGGGTAGGGTTTTCATACAACACTTTTTTATCAGCTTTACCATTTGCGAGATATAGCCCGCCTAAGTCGTTTACACGGTGTCCCCCCCCCTGTAATTTCTAAAGTCTTGGACCTATAAACTTCAAATCACTTACGTAAAGAAACAGGCGCGGATATTTATACAGGCAGGATACTTTTGAAATTATAAATAAAATTAAAATATATACTTTTTTCTTGCAAGAAATTCAAAACAGCGCGGTGCCAAAAATGACTACGGAACCCTATTTTATGCGTGGTCCGTACACGCACTTGACCGGTTTTTTTATTTTTATTTGAGAAATTTTGGAATTTGATTTGTGTCTATTTGTGAAAACTTATAAATGGCTTTTTCCTTAAATATTGTTAATGTTTTGTTGTAATTACAAGCTGTAAATTTTCTATTGAGATAAAATAAAATAAATAAATAATAGAAATAAATGCTACGCAGGCAAAGTTGAGGGCAAAAGCTAGAATCTAATAATCGCTTAACACCGCTGAAACATTACGCTTGGCCAATCCCCATAATTTTAAACCTACGTCAGATTAGTAGTACGATATCATAAACTTCATAAGCCGCACTGAATTTCGTAACTTGTACAATACGTCACGGGGAACTATGGCCAACTATGGGACTAACTATGCCCAACTATGTGTTACAGGCATATTGAAATCGAAACTATTCGAACAAGTTTAATATACCGTTTTTGTTCCATTGCTATTTAGAATTATGGTGCTTCGCATTTTAGTCGGAGTTAACACAAAGGGTGATAATTTACAAGTTATGTCATAGTTAAAGATTATGAATAATGACTTTCGGAAAAATTGTTTTTCTCAAGTTTTTATTTAGTTTCAGCTCTTGACTATGTCAATTTTTTGTAAATACTTGTATATTCAATTCAATTTATTTATTTCAGACAAACATCCATATGTGTTACCTAGTAAAAAAGAACTTAAAAAATAATGTTAGTACCTACTTAAATAAATTACAAATGTGTTCTTTTCTTAGAATTTATATGCATACTGGTCCAGTATGCCAAAAAGGTACCCTGTACCAAGCCTTTCATAACCTTCTATTATGATTGTAGTGGAATTTTAATAAATATCCTTTATTTAGACACTCTGAGTATATTTATTTAATACTAGCTGTCGCCCGCGGCTTCGCCCGCGTGAGTTTCGCTAAGATGAAAAATCTCTCTTGGAGCTTTTCATCAGATGTTCTAGATCTTCAATTTTTATACGTCAGCAGAAATTGCTCATCAGGTTGAACGACTTTTAATAAGGCGCCATTTCCATATATGTTAAAGTGTAGCTGGTCTCTTGCAGTTCTTCATCAGATGTTCCAAATCTTCAATTTTTATACATCAGCAGAAAATGCTCATCAGGTTGAACGACTTTTGTTAAGGCACCATATCCAAATTTCTTATAGTTTTGCTGTTCTGCTATGGTTCTTCATCAGGTGTTCCAGTTTTCAAAATCAATTATAGCCTATATGTTGCCCAGGCTCAATAGCTATACAACAAAAAAAGTTTCATTCAAATCCGTCCAGTAGTTTTTGCGTGAAACGCGTACATACATACAGACAGACAGACAGACAGACAGACAGACAGACAGACAGACAGACAGACAGACAGACAGACAAGAAATTCCAAAAATTTTTTTTTGCTTTCTATTGTTCTTTTTAGGTGTCCCTCTATCCATTTTAGTCAAAAATACAAAATGTACAGACAAAATATTTTTACTGTTTTATTATATGTATAGATAACCAATCTTACTTATGTCTATTTTACAAAACCAGGACGAGTGCCGAGGCAGTTGGGGTTCACAACAGACTCAAACGTCACATTGCCTGACATTGACATGCGCTTTATTACAATAACAATCCTAGTTAGCCAGAATCGAACTCTGAACCACAAGAATAAAGTTTATCCTGTACCTAACTTCGGAGAGATAATATTATGAGACGAGGCAAAAACGGCGCCGTGTTGAAACAAGGAACTGGGGCGGAGCACCGTTGTACAAACATAATATTGAAATTAGTGCTTTGTAGTTCCAATGGGAGTCTGTTATTTTATAGCTCTAGGTATTAGTCTAGGGTACAGAAATTGTTTTTTTTAGCTAGATAGAGGATCAAGATATGCAGTCTTACAGTATCGAAACGCATGTCGCCACTTCGGCCTTTAAAGTCCCACTTGCTGTGTCACAATCAAGCGCTTCTTCTATATTTCAGAAATCTGTGGTCTAGGGTTTTGAAAACCATTAAAAAATATATGGCAAATGTCCTTCCTAGGGGAGTGACGCCGTGAGGTGCAGCTCTCTATTCAAATATTTATATATGAAAGCAGAGACGAAATTGAACGTGGAAACTTGATATTTTGCAGAGAGCTTCTTTATATCGTAATATATATATATATAATAATCGCGTAAATGAGCATTAAGAAACGAATTTTGGAAATTACATCGCTAATGGAGTGAAATCAGTGAAAATCAGTTCATTGGAACCTTCAACAAGCTAATTAATGAAAAAAAAACACGACTTACAACTTACATAACCTATGTCACTAATCATCACTAATCAAAAAATACCTTTCACATCAAAATCTATTCAGCCGTTCATTACTTATGATGGAATAAAGAAACTTGATAATTGTTGGTCACATCTAATGTACTACTGATAATAATTCCTAAAAATCTTCATAAGTCAAAGATCCGACTTAGAGCACCCCGACTCCACGTGGCTCAACTTTGCCCTATACTAGAGTGTTATTCCTTCGCGCGGAACCAGAAGCTCGCGAAGGAGGTCCTGAGAGAAATGAGGGCACGAGGTCGAGTGCACGAATGAATCAAAGGGCCGACGGAGCGAGTCTTCTGGTGGAGCCACCCAGAAATATTTGCATGCTGCATGCTTGCTTGCATGCTGCATGCCTGCTGCATGCTTGCTTGCATGCTGCATGCTTGCTTGCATGCTGCATGCTTGCTTGCATGCTTGCTTGCATGCTGCATGCTTGCTTGCATGCTGCATGCTTGCTTGCATGCTGCATGCTTGCTTGCTCGCATGCTGCATGCTTGCTCGCATGCTGCATGCTTGCTCGCATGCTGCATGTGGCTCGCATGCTGCATGCTTGCTCGCATGCTCATGCTCGCATTCGCATGCAATATATAATGTATTTTACTTTAAATTATGTTTTATTATTTGATTAAATTAATATAGGAACATGAATTTATTGATACTGGAGACTTGTAGAAGGTAAAAAAATAACAATTATATTTTTCTTCAAATCAACATAATCAAAAAATTCTTGTTTTTATTATTTTAATCAAATAATGTAACAGATTTTATAATAATTTTATATTCATTGCAATACTTTTCAAAAAATCGCTTTTATTCAAGTAATGATTTTTATTATCTAAAACATTATAGACCCTGTCCTCCTTGTTGACAAACTTGCGTTTCTTGGCAGGTGGTGAGCAACCAATCATACATTTTTCAATCTCGGAATGAATAAATTTCATTTCTGTGATTAGCTGATTAGATAACCGATAAAAAGGTATATTGTGGTTTCCGAGTAATATTTGTATTCTGTTATGCCAAGATTCTGCACAGTTTTGAGTTCGTGGAATTTTTTCGGTATTTAATTCATGTGTGCTCCAAAAATTTGTGTTATATTTTGGTGGTGACGTATGAGTTCCCCATATATAATCTTCAGAAAACCAATCGGATAAAATTGTTGCTTCTTTCGATATATGAGAACGCCATTCATCAAAACAAATTGGTATTTCTTCTGCAGGTAAATATGCAAATGCCAGTAAATATTTCATCTCTAGAGAAAATTTGTCATCAGTTCCATATAATCTTTGATAACCACTTTTTTGAATTTTTCTATAAATAATTTGGTCCAGGTGAAAGAAACATCCTTTTACAATTACATTTTCGAAACATTCTTTCGCAGCGACGTTTGAAGCCTTTTCAAAGTCAATTAAATATACCGAGGTGATAGTTCCATTTTCAATGATTCATGAAATGCATGCACGCATGCTGCATGCTTGCTCGCATGCAGCATGCGAGCCACATGCAGCATGCGAGCAAACATGTTGCATGCGAGCAAGCATGCAGCATGCGAGCAAGCAAGCATGCAGCATGCAAGCAAGCATGCAGCATGCAAGCAAGCATGCAGCATGCAAGCAAGCATGCAGCATGCAAGCAAGCATGCAGCATGCAAGCAAGCATGCAGCATGCAAGCTTGCTTGCATGCTGCATGCTTCTTTATATCGCGTAAATGAGCATTAAAAAAATAAATTTGGAAATTTCATCGCTGATGGAGTGAAATCAGTAAAAATCAGTTCATTGGAACCTTCAACAAGCTAAATAATAAAAAAAAAACACGATTTACAACTTACATAGCCTGTGTCACTCAAAGGAATGCAAGGAATCAAAAATACCTTTCACATCAAAATCTATTCAGCTGTTCATTACTTATGATAGAATAAACTTACATACATACATGAACCTTGAAAACATAACACTCCTTTTTTTGATCAGTCTTGTAAAAAACGAGTCTACATCTTCTTGAAAGGCCGGCAACACTCTTGTGATACTCCTGGTGTTGCAGTAGTCCATGGACAGTGATCGCTTACCATCAGGTAACCCGCAGCCTTATTAGCTATCTTGCAAAAGCAAAGCGATAGCCATAATTGCGCAAAATTTGCTTTTTTTTCGCAAATTCGTATTACGTACAGCGAAATCCAAACCATAGCAGAGCGATGGCAAAGCCAAAGATAGTGCTGCCTCTGCCGAACAATCGAAGAACTATTTTGTGCATTCAATCGATTCAATCTCTTTGGCCCGAGTGAAGTTTTGCTATTATCTATGGCTTTTGACAGCGTTGCGATAACAATCAGCCAGCAATTTGAACTGTCAAATTGCGATTACAAGAAAGTAATATTTTTTCTTCATCGCCTCTGATCGCTGCTTATTTTAAAGTGTATTGTCAGGGCTCGTGCGGTATTATTTATTATTAGAAGCATTTATTGATGAGCAGAGAAAAGATGTACGAGTAAAAACACATCACAACACAACACAATTAAAGCGTACCTAAGCTTCGAAATCAAGCCAACGTCTTGCAGCTTTTAGACTCAGAAAGAAAGAAGAAGAACAAAAGATCGTTTGGAAAATAAGGTAAGTAAAGTTATTTCCTAAGTAGGAACTAAAAACCTACATGGTTTTTATCAAAGATCTTTGGTTGTAAACATGTTATAAAACATTTGTCACGTCTTTAATTACGATGATATATTTTCAGGTCCTCACAGCATTGCCCTTTTTTTGCCATGGTTTTGTATCAGAAGTCTGTGGAAATGAGCTACTTGCACGAAAGGAGCCAGCTTAGTGTCTACTGCAGTGAGAGAAGTCACAAGGACTTTAAACCATCATAGAATACTAAGTATATTCGTTTTCCTCAAACACTACAAGAAAGGCAGTTCATTATGAATGGGTGAGAATATAAATATACTTATTATGATTGGTCAATAGTTTGTTGTTACTACAGTAGTTACTGTTTGAGTTAGTGTACTCAAAACTCTATACGGGTCTCGGGGAACTAGGTAAAATGGTCCCAGTATGACAGGACTGATCATCCGTCTGGCGCTTGTGCTGGCATCCCCAAAAAGTAAATAATAATGTAAATACTGAAGTTATGGGGTGTTGCAGTATAGAAGTTACTGTTTGATTAGTATTTGGGTCCATTTCCCCCGAACGGCCACATCTCTTGAATTATTTTGGTCTAATACAATAGGTATCTATTTGTTATGTTAAAATTTGAGGTTATTATGGTCAATATTTGAGATTGGCTTCTATTATAGTAGCCAAAACCATTTTTATAATTTTTGTCTAACCTATCGGGCTGTATGTTTATAAACACATGACACAAAAACTACTGGACCAAATTTGATACGGTTTTCACTGTTGTATTGATAATAATAATATTTGGTAGTGTATTGATAAGAAGTGTATTTATTTGTATAAAATGTAAGAAATAAAGAAATGTATGTAGTCAGTTGAATATTTTTTATTCAAATAGATAACATAAATGTATTTACAATTGTTATTTCTTTTCTTACAACTTAAAGACTGTACTAAGAGTTGGCCAGATACTTAGTACTTGCTATAGGTACTTATAGTACTTATTTATTAGTTTATTTCAAATAACAGAGATCCATAGTTGTGTTAGTAACAATTATTCTATGTTAGTACAATAGTTAGGTACTTATTTTTAATGAATTTATACAATTTATATCATTGAAATAAAATTTAGAATAATGACTAGTACCTTATAGGTATAGTACCTTAAAAATAAACTATACATTAAAAAGGTTGATTGTTTGAATTTGAACAAAACGACAAATATACGGACTCTATGTGCACACTATCACCATAACACAGCCTGTTTCCCAATAATAGCCAAGACTTTCTTGTCAACCTCGGACAGATCATCTTGGCTACTAGCATCACCACCTGTACCCAGAGCATCCTGCCTCCGTTTAGCCAGCTCGGTCTTGCTTTTGTGTTTCAAGTCAGCCCAGTACTATAACAATAAAAAGTTATATGAAGAAAGAAAGACAAAAATGCACATAAAGTGATTTGTACAAACCTAAGCAGCAAAATATTAATTGGTATTCTATACTTCTTTACTTATTCTACCTACTTACCTTTTTCCATCGTTCTCCAGATTTAGTTGATCCAGAGCCATAGGAATTGAGCTTATTAGCAAGGTCACTCCACTGTTTATCTACTGCTTCTTTAGACCTTGCTCCAAGCCCCACTCCTTTTGCAATTGAAGGATGTTCCGCAAGGAAATCCAACAACTCCTCCAGTTGCTCGTTTGATACTCTGTTTGCCATTTCCTAAAACACCGAATAGATATTTATATTACAAACTAAACTTTGCTGCACAAACATTACACACATTATTTTAAATCACAGCATCACTGTGCCTACTTACTTTGTGAGAGCTGCTGATCCAATGGAGTCATTTTTCACGAATACAAACAAAATCATAACAACGTGACCACTTGTAACACAAGAATGCACCATACTAACAAATTTACCACTTGAAATAGGCGCCAAGCTATTTTTTCTGATAAGTTTTTTCATATTCGTATTGAAAACACTTGCAAACGTGAAATTCCGCGAAACATCTGTTTGAAATTGACATTCATTCCTATAAATTAGTTCCTCCTGATTGCTACTCAATTGCTTTTGTCGCTAGTGTCTATGCTAAAACTAGCGAAAAGTGCATTTAAAGCCACCAGCGAGCGAGTAGCCAGCGATCATATACGTAATACGATTTTTTTTGGCGATAAGCAATCGATCGCGCGGTCACCGCGCGATCACTGCGCGATTTTCGCTGATTGCTAAAAGATAGCTAATAAGGCTGCCGTTTGGTCGTTTGCCGCCCTATGTTATAAAAAAAACTAAATTTACGCTGGTGAAGCGGAGGACAAAAGTTAAATCAATGTTTTATGGAAGAAATTAATATTGTCTGAGAGTTCTGTCAGTAAATAAAATAAAAGTTAAAGTTTAATTGACGTTTAAAACCACAGGTTTTATTTGGAGAGCAGTTGGAGCACAATGCAATATCGAGATTAATTAATCAGCTCGGGAAATATATTTCACATTTTGCGAGAGGATCAAAACGAGCTTATTTTTTATGCTATAAATCGTGCCGATATATTTGTCTTAATTAACAGAAAAATAACCAAACGATGTGGAGTTTTTAACGTGGTGAGGGTTTCGTTATATATTTATCATGTTTTTTTTTATTTGACTTGTTAACAATACCATGATAGTCTTAATAAAGGGAACCTCACGGAGATCCGTTACAATTAAATTACCAGTTACAATTTAATGAATGAGTGGATAAGTGATATTTAAGAAAGGGCCAAAAGAATAGGACAAAACGTAAATCTCTATGTCTGTATGTTTAAAGAATATCTTATCTTCTATATTTGATACTAGCTGTTACCCGCGGCTTCACCCGCGTGAGTTTCGCTTAGATGAAAAATCATTTTGTGTTCAAAACTGTAGTAACCTAAACTCCAGTACTCAAAATTTCAGCCATTTGGGTAAACCGTGTCCCGCGGGAAAATATGTTGATGAACGGGAACAGATGTTCCAGATCTTCAATATTTATACGTCAGTAGAAAATGCTCATCAGGTTGAACGACTTTTGCTAAGGCGCCATTTCCATATATGTAATAGTATAGCTAGTCTCTTGGAATTCTTCATCAGTTGATCCTGATCTTCGATTTTTATACGTCAACAGAAAATGCTCGTCAGATTTGCAGAGGTACCATTTCCATATTTCTTATAGTTTAGCTGTTCTGTTATGGTTCTTCATCAGGTGTTCCAGTTTTTAAAATCAATTATAGCCTATTTGTTACCCAGGCTTAATAGCTATACAACAAAAAAGTTTCATTCAAATTCGTCCAGTAGTTTTTGCATTAAACGCGTACATACATACAGACAGACAGACAGACAGACAAGAAATTCCAAAAAAATATTTTTGCTTTCTATTATTCTTTTTAGGTGTCCCTCTATCTATTTCAGTCAAAAATACTAAATGTACAGACAAAATATTTTTACTGTTTTATTATATGTATAGATAATAAGAATGAATTTGAATTTCCAACTTCACTTGTTTTTTTATTTTATTTTGACATATATGTCGGAATAAACACATCAACATCAGAATAATCATCAGATCATCATGGGTTCAGGGGGGCCGAGCTCAGAAATGGATGACCAGAGCGGTAAACACAGTACAGATACTTTAACAACGGGTTCACGTGAAAACACATGTGGGTACTAAATTCAGTTCAAATATTAACTGTCAGAATGAGGGTATTTCCAAAATAACATGCACAGCTCTTAATAGACAGGGTAAATAACTCCTATCTCAAGTTACAGCCCAAAGCATCCAGGGATTCATTGAATATTAACGGATTAAGAAATAATCTAGCACTAACCTCTCATTTGGTCCACGTGTCACGGATCAATCCATTTCCAGTAGAACCAGTAAGTTCTACTGAATGGTCTTCCGTGCTAAGATCTCCAATATCGCGCTAATAACACCATCACACATAGTCACATCGTTAACGCACTAAGTAACACGACAATAACACTATTCTGACACTGACTACATAGCTACAGAGAATTCAACACAATCGGACGACACGTCCGCAACGCACCGCGCCACAAATCAGACTGCCTCGCTAAATGTCATAACGAACGATCGCACGTTGGGTTTATTACAAAGAGGCGGTGACATAAGTGACATTGTCACTTTGACACATTTCCTACGAGTACCGTCTTAAAAACCGTTTTAAACCATTGATTAACTTACAAAATAAATCACAGTTAATTTAATTAATGTAAATGCTCCGACATATATTTGTTTTTGTTTCTAGAATTTTCTTAATCACAGCTTGACAAAATGACGCCAGAGGAAACACTAACAGAAGCAAAGTTTAAGCAGAAATTAGTGGTTTTGGTCCAAAATAGCATTACGTCGGTCGCGATAACAAGACGAGCCGAGACATGTTGCGTGTGGTCCAAGATGTTAATTTATTGATGAGGAAGAAATCATGAACTTCTAAAGAAATAGCCTGTCATCGTGTATTTTTTTTTAAGGCAAGGAGTATTTAGAATGGAGGACGCATGCGGGGGTGAAGTTGCGCGCCGACGATATGGCAAAGCAGTAAAAAAAAACACATGTACACATGTTTTCCGCGTCCAATACGCGGCCGGCCGGCAATTCTGGCGTGAAGTCGTTATAGTTTACGATTTTTAAAATTCGCGATTATTTGAGCCAATCACAGTGACTGCCGTATGTTTCCCTCCCGGAAAAATCGGTGAACTGTGATTGTATCGGACAATATGCCTGCGCGCTCTCCATTCTAAATACTCCTTGCCTAAAGGCATCTGGTATGACTTTACCACTATCGCTATATAGCGGCAGTAGTTATATACTGTACAGTTAGTATGCAAGTTCGTCACGATGTTTTCTTTCACAGGAAACAGATAGTGATGGTGATGTTAGATTGGTATACAAACTTGGTATTGGTACAGGTACGGGTGAGATTTGAACCTGTGTCTTTTCGATCACAGGCGAACTTCTTAACCACTAGGCGATCACCAACCATCAGAGCGCATAAAATCAGGGCTTGTTATCGGTTGGTACCTACTTTTATTTATTTACTAGCTGTTGCCCGCGGCTAAGATGTAAAATCTTTTTGTGTTCCAAACTGTAGTAACCTGAACTCTAGTACTCAAATTTCAGCCATTTGGCTAACCCGTGTCCCGCGGGAAAATATGTTGATGAACGGGAACAGATGTTCCAGATCTTCAATATTTATACGTCAGTAGAAAATGCTCATCAGGTTGAAGGACTTTTGCTAAAGCGCCATTTCCATATATATAATAGTGTAGCTGGTCTCTTGGAATTCTTCATCAGATAATCCTGGATCTTCGATTTTTATACGTCAGCAGAAAATGCTCATCAGGTTGAACGACTTTTGTTAAGGCACCATTTCCATATTTCTTATAGTTTAGCTGTTCTGTTATGGTTCTTCATCAGGTGTTCCAGTTTTCATAATAAATTATAGCCTATATGTTGCCCAGACTTAATAGCTATACAACAAAAAAAGTTTCATTCAAATCCGTCCAGTAGTTTTTGCGCGAAACGCGTACATACATACAGACAGACAGACAAGAAATTCCAAAAAAAAAATTTTGCTTTCTATTGTTCTTTTTAAGTGTACCTCTATCCATTTTAGTCAAAAATACTAAATGTACACACAAAATAATTTTACTGTTTTATTATATGTATAGATTTGTTTGTTACCTCTTCACGCTTTATCTACTAAACCAATCTTCCTGAAATTTTGCATACACATAGTTAGAACTACTGAGAAGGACACAG
Organism: Ephestia elutella; assembly: GCA_018467065.1. Classification (NCBI taxonomy): domain Eukaryota; kingdom Metazoa; phylum Arthropoda; class Insecta; order Lepidoptera; family Pyralidae; genus Ephestia; species Ephestia elutella. The sequence continues at coordinate 15,992,678 of CM031588.1, forward strand.
GGTATATACCTTTCATCCCGAGAAAAAGAATTCTTCCCGTGGGTAATTCACGCGGGCAAAGGCGCGTTCTAAAGCTACTCATATAAAGTAGGTACCGGAAATTTCCGGGAATTTATATGGAACATTTGGTTTCGGTAACAAGTCCTGCTCAGAATCCTAAAATTCTCTGAGAAAAATAAACTTTCGGCCAAGTGTTCCTCACTTAAGCCACAGTCCACACTTGGTACACACTTGCACTACGACGCTACCAACTTAAACTTCCTAAAGTGATTTTATGTTGGTAGCTCCGTCCGCGGCGAAAATATCAAAAGCTACTTACAACCTAGCGCGAAATATCGTAAATTTTTCCTGAGGCAGTTCGGTGTGATACGTATTGTAGTTTATTTTTGGAAGTGTCACTTGCCATGTTTTATTTGGAAATTTAAAACATAGGTACCTAACCTATGGCCTAGACATTGCGACGAAGGGTCTCACCCTTGACATGGTGCACAACAGAGACGAATGGCGCAAGAGGATTAGGAGGGCCGACCCCAAATGAAATGGGAAATGGCAAGGCTGAAGAAGAAGGTACCTAACCTATGTTTAAAATTTCCTGAAAAATTAAAATAAAACTAATTTTGTAATAATCTGACTTAGATGCATCTTTCAGCAAAATATGGACAGCCGTGAACAATATATGGACAGTCGTGAATAAAATATGGACAGCTATGAACAAAATCCTAAACTGAAATGTTTCCGCAGAACGTTCCAGAAATGTGTACGTTACCGCTTGTAGAATTAACGTTATGTTTGTACTAATTTGCTTTTAAATTTAATTTAAACTACTTTAGTTATTAAGTTTCGAATGTTTGCCAACGACACACGTTTGCTCCACTGAAGGGAATTAAATTAAAGTTATAAACGTGGACAATTTTATGTGAAACTTGGAAAAGTAAATAAAATGTCAGTTACAATTTGCTCAGACTATAGGTAAATAGTTTGAGTCGTTTTTACTAAGAAATCATTTAAATATCCTTTATTTTATGAAGGATAAAGTTCTTAGAAACAATTAGAGAAAAAACTAAAAGCTTACTAAATGTATTATATAAATGTTTTTCTCTGAAAATATTAAGTTAACGTTAATCCGATTAGTTTGTTATACGTATTGATTTCGTCTAGAAAATGGTAGATTGTATATAGTTCTTTTAAAAAAAATAATATAAAATATTACTTTCGTATTAGTTAAAAATAAGTGGGTTTAACTAAATCACCATTGTTATTATGTAGCGTAAGTGAGCACTAAGACAGGAATTTTGGAAAGTCCACTCTTAAGTACTTATGTGAAAAATAACATTAACGCGGATGAAGCTAAGGGCAAAAGTTAGTAAAGTCTATCCATACTAATATTATAAATGCGAAAGTTTGGATGTGAGTTTGTGAGTTTGTGAATTTGTGAGTTTGTGAATTTGTGAGTTTGTGAGGATGTTTGTTACTCAATCACGCAAAATCTACTGGACGAATTTCGATGAAATTTGGTACAGAGGTAGATAATGACCTGGAATAGCACATAGGCTACTTTTTATCCCGGGAAAAAGCACTGTTCCCGTGGGAAATTCACGCGGGCGAAGCCGCGGGCAAAAGCTAGTTTATTAATAAATGTCCTATTATGTAAACAATCTTACATGTCTTTTTATGATTTTACAACAATATAAATTAAAATAGACTTTTTAGGAAATTACTTCCGTGGTTAATAAATGTTTTACTTTAGAATGTTTAGGTTTGAACTAATATTTGATTTATTTTGAACAAAATTCAACAAAAAGTTCTGTGAAGATTGTTTACATAATAGGACAATTATGAATAAATGGACCATTAACTGGTCTTAGTTATATTTATAGTTAGTCCCACTATCCCACTTCAATTTACCTCGCAGTATAAAATATAAGCCGTGACCTACAAAACATGTTCAGTAAACATCAAAAGGCACACATCTCGCATTCTATCAATAAAACCCAGCCTTAAGGTAGCCTTAAGGTAGCTCAGTCACGTGCGATATTGCCTGCCGTCTACGGCAGGGGCACGACACTCCACCGCACATCAACCTACGCAAATTTATAGCAATACCACCCTTATTACCACCGCATAGAGTTCTATGTAGGGTAATTTGATTTGCGGTTGACTGTACTAACATAAGGCGAGAGCACGTACTAACTGCCTTTCAATGACCGCGAAATGTTTCATTTTTAAATTTATTTCCTGGTTTTTATTCTTTGCGATTGTGTGGTTAACAGGTGGAACAAGGGGTAGTTTTTAAGATTTTCCAATCATTTACAGTTGGATTACTACTTTTTACAACTTCTGCGTTAATTTTGATTAAATTTGGGACTCAGGTAGAAAAACTTACAATTAGAATTTCCGAAATTTACATGTGACAAAAGTAAGCCAAGAGCGTAGATACTTTTAAAATTTTGCTATATCAAAAAACTTCATACGTTCATACGTACAAATTACCACGCCTTTTTCCCGTGAATAGGCAGGAGTAATTCAGTGATTCGTCCCATGTACCTACGGCCCATTTGGGACGAAACGCAGAAAATCAAAATTATATAAAATTTCATTCTGCAATTGTCCCATGTTTATAAATGGTACAATCAGTAAAAAAAGTGTTAGTGTAGCAGTGGCGAAGCGTCCTTACAACACGATTCCTACCGGCTTCCCTTGGCAGATTCTAATATATACATTATTTTTATGACTAACAATAATAGCTTAATCTTGCGGCCTACACTTGCACAAAAATCTATAATCATATAACAAACCATAAGCCGACGATCCACGGCATTAACTTAGATATTTTAATATGAGCGCGAAATACAATTACATAGCGCGCATATAATTATATTGCGCGCTTTACAAAAATATTCTTCAATAGCTGGATACAATTTGCGCAATGTATTCGAAACAGCGCAAACGCCACACACACGATTTCAATCGCAGGTCGCGAACCGCGGTAGTAACTCGGTAATAATATTGGGAATTTGTAAAATTGAAATGTATGGTGACACACACACCATGACATTACAACTACATAATGCAACCACTCGTCGAAATAGACCAGCGATTAAGCCGATAGCCGATCGCCTCCAACGAAACCTTATTGGTTCGTTTGAAAAATTTTAGTCCAATCACAGCGATTATCCGCGAATGTCTAATGTCACCTAGTCTAGGTTATTTTGATTGATTTGCGCGCATTTGCATTTTGCACTCACGGCGAACGCTAATTATCTATTGTTGTGATATGTGATTAACTTGATTGTGGTATATTATATAGTTTATAAGAATCGAAAGTGGTGAAATTTTACGTGCCAAGTGATATGTATATTGTATAGTGTTTATGGATTGTTTCATCATAAAGGTAAACGTTTATTTTTGTTTCTTGTCGAACAACAACAAATAGGTTGTTGTCTTACAGATTACCTATTAAATGAGTTAACCTCGTTCTCAAAACAATCGTTCGAAAATAAAAAATATATCATTAAACATCTCTCATGGCTCATCGCGATATAAAACGCTTAAAGGTATCAAGTTAAAATTACTATTGAACTCGGATCCACGGTTGATTATTTTTTTGGTGAAAGGTCACCAAAAAAATAATCAAAATTATACGTCAACGCGATAATATTTTGCGATTTCAGGCAGCAATCAAAATCTATGGGGTAAGTACCCCATAGGTTTTGTAAATTTCATAATTTTAGGTATGACCCCATAGGTTGACCTAAAATTATGAAATTTGGCAAAAAGTAAGGTCTAACAGTACTTATACAGGAATAAATCTGAAAATTGTAAATATGTTTTTGGAAGCCTAAAAAAAGTGTTACAAACTTATTTTTGCGCTGGATTCAGTGTGAATCTGTTAGGGATCAAACTGCAAAGTTAAGTTTGTTTTTGAAACTAGTTGGTCTTTTAGTTAGTTTGACTCGCACTTGGCCGGTTTTTTTCTATATATTTAACGGCACGTGTTGAATTAGACACGGAAATCATTTGATTTGTTATCACATCGATTAATCTGAAATACGAATATTGACTACTAATTTAAATTAAGAGCGGGTAACACCGAATGGAGTTGTACCTGTCATTGCGGGCGACTGAACGAATGAACTGACATGACGGTTCACTTGGATTTTGACAGCGGTCGCACGCAGTGTTAATGTGCAAACCCACTGGCTCTTTAAATCGCAATTAATTATTGTAATCACTAATTATTTAAATAATCTTAGTGGCTTTATCATTAAAGTAGTGTTAAATCCAAGTTACGGTGCACTTATTTCAACGTTTCCTGGAAGTCAACGCCCATGATGGAGTCACGTGTGGACGAGTCAGATGACCAGCGTCCCGAAGGAAGTTCCCGGCGTCCCGACGTCCCGACATCAGAAGTGGGTTTACCAAGGACTTCTCAGGAATGTCAAGCAGGTCAGAGTATTGATACTAACCTAAATAATGAATCCGAACGTTGGAAAATTTTGTTTGAAATTCAATAACGGGGTATGATGGAATTGATTCGTGCAATAAAGGAACCCAATACGTTTGATACAAAGCTAGCCTTTCCTGAATTTAATCCAGATTCTCGAGATGCCGATGCCCGATCATGGTGCAATACTGTAGATTAATGCATGCAAGAGAAACAGTTATCTAGTGGCTCTTTGATTATCGCCATGAGTAAAGCTCTTAAGGGCACAGCTGCTTCGTGGTTAGCTCAAAATACTTTTGCTGGCATAACTTGGCCTCAGTTGAAGGATTTATTTCTTGCCCGATTTGATTGCGTGGAAACACCAGCTGCCACATTGTGTAGGCTCTTTAGTGAAAGCCCAAAAGACGGAGAGTGCATGTCATCCTACGCTAGCAGATTTCTAAGTACATTGATGAACCAGTGGCATTCTTTATCGGTTGAACAAATTGCTATTGCCGTAACGCTGGCTCACGCAGTCAAAATAGAACCACGACTGCAAAGATTAGGATACACTGAAACTATTGATAGACGAGTGTAACTGCAACAAGAGTTAATGGCATGTGCCTATTGAAAAAGAGGAGCTCCTGTACAAGAAAAGTCAAATTGTCAAGACGCTAAGAAGCTGCGTTTTGAACCTAAGAAATGCTATAATTGCGGAAAATTAAGCCACATGGCAAACGACTGCCAAGCCAAGGACTCCCGTCATACAAGCACTAACTCGAAACCTCATTTTTCAGCGATAAACAAACCACAACCGGCTCAGGACAGCAGTGTACCAAAGAAGATGCCACCGCCTACGTGCTACTATTGCAATGAGTCTGGACACATCGCCACCCGCTGCCCGAAAAAGGAAACCAGCACAAGCAGTGGGAATATTGAGCATCATGTGAATGCTTGCACCGTAAAGCCATCTACGGACTACTTGTCAATTCAGTTTCAGTTCAGTGTCAGTTTGACGTTCAGTGTCAGATCTCGTAAAATTCTAAGCTCTTAGTTAATTGGTTCGATTTGAATAGAAGAGGTTGAAAATGTAACGGATGTCAAGTGTTCACAAAACTATAACCTCTCAGGTGCACTAAATGCGGGGGGTCTCGATAATCTCGAACATACACACTGGGAAGCTGCGCAAATGTTTTGAGGTGAGCTGGGTCTTTGGCCGTTGTGCACATATTTGAAACATGACACATCGATAATTTTTATGAACAAGGCACAGTTGCACAGCTGATTGGATCAGATCAGACATTCACACCAAGCAGCACAGATAAGATACGCTACGCAATTTGACACTTGCTTGACACGCTTGACGGCTTGACGTAGACTGTCACAGATTAACAATATCTTAGAGATCGCTTTACATGAACTTAGTACTGCTTGCTTACTAATGCATTAGCATAGACTTATAATACATTAGTTGCACTTCAGCGCCATCGGCATTATAATGCAAACTGTGGAATATCTTGAGCCGAAATAATTTGCCAGTTCGTTTCTGTATTTATATCATACTACACTATTAATAGAAAAATGCCAGCAAATAAGATTAAATGTGCAGCATGCTCCAATGTCATCACAAACAAAGAATTTCTGAAATGTGTACTTTGTCAACAAATATATGAAATTTCATGTTTACGCATATCTTTTAGAAAATTTAGTTCTATGACAAAGGATAGTAGACGAGATTGGAAATGCACTAGTTGTACTACGAAATCTGTTACCAACGTCAGGGAACCAGATTCTGGGGCTACAAATGTGTCAACTGACAACATCACACTAAGGAAAGCTCCTTTGTCTAAAAAGAACCTATCATGCGAAAATTTATCTATAGCGGAGTCAAACACTGATTTGTTCAGTTCCACCTTAACTGAAGAAAGTCGTAAAAGTCTACCAAATATATCAATTCTGGACAATTCCCAAATCATCCAACTACAAAACCAAATTGATTCTCTCGCTACCCAGTTGGTTAGCGCACATGGTGAAATAGATAAATTAAACGGAGAAATAAAAGACCTCAAACATGCCAATCTCGAAAAGGATAAAAAGATTGTTCTTCTTAGTAAAATAATAAATGGTACTACACCACGCAAAAGGTCTCAGTCTACTCCTCGGAGAGGAATTCAGCGGGCTGGAGATCTACTTCCAAATGATGAATCACTCAAACGGACCAACAGTACTATAACTAGCACACCCAGTGTTGAGTCTCAGAGCAGGAAAGGACTTTTTTATGAAGAAGTTTCACAAATAGCCAATAATGAAGAATGCAATTTACTTATAACTGATAAAATCGATAATACACCTACACATTATGAAGAGACTAATACATCCCCACCGACAAATAATACAAATATACAAAATACTGCTATTGATGTTGATATCAATACTGAACAACATAGAGATAAAATGTATAAACCCACACGCAGGATTATGATCTTTGCTGACGAGGTCGGCAGAGGCATTGGGAAGTCCATTCAAGCCCTGCTTGGGAAGGATTACAGTGTTACCGCTATTGTAAAGCCACAGGCACCGATGGACTTTATTCTTGACTCTTGTCTTAAATTGTGTAGTGACTATACGTCCTCCGATATAATTTTGATACTGGGAGGCTCTAACGATAATAACCCTGCCAAATTGCATGCCTTTCTATACTATTACCTTTCTTTACTTTCAAATACTAACATCATTGTATGTAATGCGCCGCATAATAGATTCTTAAACTTGCACAAATTGAATAATGTATTGAAATCTACTTGTTCCTATTTTAAAAATGTGAATTTTAGTGAAATCTGTGCAAATAGAGATACAAACTATAAATTTAATAAGTTGTATACATGTAGATTACTTTTAAGAGAAATATTGCACATACAGTATAAGAATGTATATTCCGCTTATATTGGTTCGAAAAATACTGAGCGCAAAACTATGCTTTCTGTTGGCACACAAACTTGTCAAAGTTTAACAAATAAGTTAGATGCTAGTACTCAATTTGATATTAACTGCCTATCAGTAGACAGATCAGGAGATGTAGACACTATGACTTGTCTTTTTCGTGAATAACTCAGATTCTTGTTGTAATGATCTTGTCGATTTGAATGATAATTCAGATGTATCGTGCAATCCTAATCATATTACATTAAACATTTTTCATCAAAATATGTGTGGCATTAATAATAAAAAAAATGAGTTTGAAATATACTTAGCATCACTAAAAAGGAAACTGCACTATGTTTGTATAACTGAACATTTTTTAACCTCTATCTCTGCTCCATTGTTCAATCTAGAAAACTATAGGGTAGCCACTTATAATTACAGAACGAATAAAATTAGAGGGGGCTCACTTATACTGAGCTATCATGACATGGCTTGTGAGGAGCTGGATATTTGTAAAAAATTGTATAGACGGGATTACTTCGAAGTCTGTGGTGTCAAGGATAGTGCAACTAATCTTTGTATTTGCTGTTGTTATCGAACTCCATATAGGGAAAATTTTGACATGTTTATGCAAAGTTTGGAAAAATTATTGGCACACTTCTTCAATAGGAAATGCGTTATAATTGGAGATTTTAACGTGGATATGCTTTTAGACAATGACAATAGAGGTGATCTTATATCCCTTTTGAATGCCTATGGTTTTCAGCACCTTATTTCAGACGTGACATTTATTAGAAAAGATCGGACATCGAGTATTGATAACATTTTTACTAATGTACCAATTGAAAACGTCATTGACAAAGGTGTTGATGATAATAAGTTGGCTGATGGCCATTCTGGTATTTTTTGTGAGTTATTACTTAAAAGCTCTAAAAATTGCGCTAGTGAAAGTAACACATTTGTTAAAAAGCTACGAATTTTCAATGCAAAAAACTCTCTAAAATTTAGAAAAAGGGTTATGGAAACTAACTGGAAAGCATTAGGTATAAATGGTTTTTTGAGCACTTTTAAATCGATATTTAACCAGTGTTTCAGGAAGGTTACCAAAACTATTAATCCACTTAAAGCATGCAGATCTAATTGGATTACGAAAGGCATAAAGGTGTCCAGTAAAACCAAACGCTTTCTGAACACTTTAAATACGGACAAAACGGATGTAACAATTATGAATTACAGAAATAAGTATATTCGACTATACAGAAAAATTATTAGAAACGCTAAGAGAAATGCAACGCAAACTGAAATAGAAAACTCAAAAAATTGTAAAGCAGTATGGAACATTGTTAACAAACATAGAAACAAAACCCAAGGACATACAAAGCACGCTCCTCTTAAATTAAAAATAAATAAAGAAATTATAAATAATCAAACTGATATCGCTTGTATCTTCTTCTCTGGTCTTTGATCAGAGTAGTGACTCAAAATGTATAGATAAAGGAAAAGCTATTGATATATTGAAAAGTTGTGTAAATAAAAATTATGAAGTAACTAGTACGTGGCCACCAGTAACTGCTATGGAAATAATAAAAACTATTAAATCTATGCCAAATAATAAGTCTTGTGGGTACGATGAAGTGCCTATCAAGATCTTCAAGGATAATATTGACATATTAGCCGTACCTCTCGCACACCTATTTAATATGTGTTTCGCTGAAGGTATCTTCCCAGACCAATTAAAATTGGCTAAAATAATTCCGATCCATAAAAAGGGATCTAAAATGGATCCAAAAAATTTTAGACTGATATCTTTACTTAGTGTAATATCAAAAATTCTAGAATTATTAACTAAAAATCGACTAGTTACACATATTAAGACAAACAAAGTCCTAAACAAGGAACAGTTTGGTTTCCAAAAATCGTTAGGTACGGCTGACGCAATTGATAATCTAATAAATGACATTCTTAATAAATTAAATAATAAGCAAAAAGTAGGAGGATTATTTTTAGACCTAAGTGCTGCTTTTGACACCGTTGATCACGAGTTATTGTTATCTAAATTGTGTTATTATGGCATTAGAGATAGCGCTCTTAGTTTTATTAAATCGTATCTTAGAAATCGAAAGCAATATGTAGAGATTAAAGTAATCGAAGAAGGCTATGAGAAGGAACATAAATCTAAAATAACAAGCATTAAAAGAGGTGTGCCACAAGGGTCCATACTAGGTCCAATATTTTTCATCATCTTCATAAATGATCTTATTAATTTTATGTACAAAGCTCAGCCTTCTACTGGTATGGTACTCTATGCTGACGATACTAATGCTGTTGTTTCGGCCCCAACGATTGAAGAACTCAATGAAAAGGTCAATAACACTATAGCTGCTTTCGTAGAATGGTTTGATGCCAATAACTTAAATCTGAATCCCAGCAAAACGGCCGTAATTCTTTTTAAAACCACAGCAAACAACAAAGATAGCTTAGAGGTATACATGCAAGATAAAAATTGAACTTGTCAATACAACAAAATTTTTAGGTGTATATTTAGATTCTCTCTTGAACTGGAAGCATGAATTAGCATCTATTGAAACATCTGTGAGTTCTGCATGCTATGCACTAAGAAGTCTAAGAGATGTAGCTACAATCAAACAACTAAAACTGGTATATTATGCTCTAATAGAATCGAAGTTACGTTATAGCATCAAATTGTGGGGAAACAGTTACTTATACAATATAAATAAAGCCTTTATCTTGCAAAAAGGGCAATCCGCACTATTGCAGGCATACCACAGTGGGATTCTTGTAAGGACTACTTCAAAAAGTACTCCATTTTAACGGTACCAAGTTTGTATGTCCTGGTAATCCTCACAGACTTCTTTAAAAAAATGCCTTCCCTTGAGTCAGATGAAGAAAGATTAAGACGAGAAAGAACAAGAAGAAAAGATTTCCCGAATCACATACAGCCTAGATTAAACATAATGCACCATGGTTCTCAATACCAGGCTATAAAGCTATTTAACAGGTTACCGTCAGAGCTGAAAACCATTCGTAGTCATCATTTATTCAAGGCTAAGTTGCGTGATCTATTATTGGAAAAGTGTTGCTACTCTATAGACGATTTTTGATAGAAATGATTTTCATTGAATTTTAATTTACTTTTGCATATTATTGATATTTCGAATTTGGATTGTAATGTATAATAATATTCGTTTGTTGTATTTATTGATAATTTATGTATGGTTTTTTTAATGTTTCTGACACAATGTATATTGTTTAAGAATGAATAAATGAATAAATGAATGAATTGAATCCGGTGAGCAAATTTCATTTTGTTTTGATTCAGGTGCCGAGTGCTCTCTAATTAAAAAGAAAGTTTAGCGAACAGATTTTCCGGAAAGCGTCATCATAGCTTAGTTACTTTGATAGGTATAGGTCAATCTAACGTTAAGTGTAATGTTCAAATATTATCAACAGTGTGTATACATTCAATAGAGTTGTTGTTGCATGTTGTGCCAGATTATTGCATCTCTGACGAGATAACGATTGGGAGAGACTTGCTCATGATAGGATTTTCGGTTGAAGTTTGTGAGAGCAAACTTTTTTTTTTTTAAGGAAAACTAAAACCATTTTAACGTGTGATGTAGGTCAGAAAGTAAGTGATTTCAATGACATCAATACCGACATTTCTATTGAGTTTAAACAGCAGTTAGTTTCACTACTTGAAGAAAATTCGAGTTATTTTGTCGAAGGTACGCCAACGGGTAGGGTAACAACAGGACAATTAGAGATACGATTAGCTGACCCAAATCGCACAGTGCCGTTCACATTTTTTAAGATTAAGATCGAATTTCTAGGGTATCATGTGTCTGCCGGTGAGATAAGACCTAATCCACAGAAAATTAAAGCATTGACAGAGCTTTCACCACCTGAGAGGGTAACACAGCTTAGACAATTTATAGGCTTAGCTTCTTATTTTAGACAATTTATACAAGGATTTTCTTAGAAAACGGCTCCCCTTTACAGACTTACACCTGGAAAGGGTAAAGTAAATTGGACACCGGCTTTTGAACACAAAAGACAGGAAATTATTATAATATTGACGGATACACCGGTGCTGACAATTTTTTATCCTACTAAGAAAATAGAATTACACACTGACGCCAGTGCAGAAGGTTATGGCGCTATATTAATGCAGAAAATTGATGGTGAATTGCACGTAATTGAATATTACAGCCGTCGGACCTCCAGCGCTGAATCCAGGTATCACTCTTATGAATTAGAGACGCTCGCAGTGGTTAACGCAGTAAAGCATTTTCGCCACTATTTGCACGGGCGGAAATTTACGGTAGTGACTGACTGCAATGCAGTCAAAGCGTATAAGTCCAAAATAGACCTTACTGCGCGAGTATATAGATGGTGGTGCTTCCTGCAAACTTTTGAATTTGACATCGAACATCGTCTTGGTAAAAATATGGGGCACGTTGATTTCTTATCGCGTAATCCTTTACCCTCAGTCAGTAGACCACCACCAATAGTAAAAGTAGAGCAAAAGCGTGTACATTTAACTGAAATCTCAGATACGTGGATGCAGGCTGAGCAGGAAAGGGATAGTGAAATAAATTTAATTTTAAATCATTTGCAGGATAAAGAAATTGACCATGATCTTGCTAAGACTTACGAAATAAGGCGCGGTGTTTTGCATAGAAAGATAGAGCGTAACAATAGAAGCGTCTGGTTACCTATAGTGCCAAGGGCGTTTCAATGGTCAATCATTAACCACATTCACAAAAGCATGATGCATTTAGGGTGGGAGAAAACATTAGAAAAAGCTTATTGTCACTATTGGTTTCCTAACATGAACAAGTATGTTAGAAAGTTTTTAGAGAATTGCATTACATGCAGAGTATCCAAAACCCATTTAAGAAAAGTGCAAGCGGAATTACATCCGATTCCTAAAGTAACTATCCCATGGCATACCATTCACATGGATGCTACGGGTAAGCTGAGTGGCAAGCGAGACTCTAAGGAGTACGTATTTGTGTCAATAGATGCGTTCACAAAATATGTCCTTTTATACCATACTACGAATATAGACGCTAATAGCGCTATAAAAGCATTACAGGCAAACGTTTCGTTGTTTGGTGCACCTACACGTATCATTGCCGATCAGGGACGATGCTTTGCTGGAAAGGAGTTTAAGGATTTTTGTGTCGCACATAATATTATGTTACATCTCATCGCTACGGGCTCTAGTCGAGCTAACGGCCGAGTAGAGCGTGTAATATCGACACAAAAAAAATATGCTTACGGCAGTAGAGGCCGGCAACCAAAAGTCATGGCGAGCTGCGTTGCCAGAAGTGCAGCTAGCAATTAATTGCACTATGAGCCGCGTGACTAAAGCGAGTCCACTTGAGCTTTTAATAGGCAAGGTTGCTAGACCCTTGCAACTTATGACGTTGGATACAGACGATACAAATGTAGACTTAGATTTTGTTAGAGAGCATGCGGCACAGGAAATGGAGTCAAGCGCCGTAATAGAAAAAGTTAGATTTGACAAAAATAAAGCGAAAGTTAGGAACTTTAAAGTCGGTGACTATGTTTTGTTGGAGAACCATGAACGCCATAAAACAAAGTTAGAACTTAAATTCAAAGGACCATATCAGGTTGCCGAGGTACTTGACGGTGACAGGTATTTACTGAAAGCATTGAACTCCAATAGGACGTATAAGTATGCACACGATCGCATACGACCTATGCCTTAGTGGTGTCCCATCGGAGTTGAATGTAGGCTTGGAAACCCCCACAAACACTGTAGAGTCAGAATGTGCCGCTAACGGCGCAAGTAAGTAATTCTAACCCCGTTTTTCGTATTTTAGTGTAAAGATTTCTTAAAACTAGGACTGTGGGACATGGTCCTGTGTGGCACTAGCCTGTGTGGCACTAGCCTGTGTGGCACTAGCCTGTGTGGCACTAGCCTGTGTGGCACTAGCCTGTGTGGCACTAGCCGGTGTGGCACTAGCCTGTGTGGCACTAGCCTGTGTGGCACTAGCCTGTGTGGCACTAGCCTGTGTGGCAATTAGCCTGTGTGGCAACTAGCCTGTGTGGCAACTAGCATGTGTGGCAACTAGCCTGTGTGGCAACTAGCCTGTGTGGCAACTAGCCTGTGTGGCAACTAGCCTGTGTGGCAACTAGCCTGTGTGGCAACTAGCCTGTGTGGCAACTAGCCTGTGTGGCACTGGCCTGTGTGGCACTGGCCTATGTGGCACTAGTCGAGTTGAGGTAAAAGCTTGCCGTAAAACCTGTGTGGTAATCTGAGGATTTTGTTGTAACTGATAGAGTTTAGAGAGGTGATAGAGTTGGTTTTGGAGAGTTAACTGATAGATCCTTATCTTTATTTTTGATTTTGATACGCTTGATAATAAATGGTCAGAATGACCGAACATGTAAAGGTTTACTTGAGCTTGCTCCTGGTTGTTCACAGATGATGAAGAGATTGCTAATTCACCCGAGGACGTGTGAAGAGGCAGGACGGCCGTAACGGCACGTGTTGAATTAGACACGGAAATCATTTGATTTGTTATCACATCGATTAATCTGAAATACGAATATTGACTACTAATTTAAATTAAGAGCGGGTAACACCGAATGAACTGACATGACGGTTCACTTGGATTTTGACAGCAGTCGCACGCAGTGTTAATGTGCAAACCCATTGGCTCTTTAAATCGCAATTAATTATTGTAATCACTAATTATTTAAATAATCTTAGTGGCTTTATCATTAAAGTAGGTAGTGTTAAATCCAAGTTACGGTGCACTTATTTCAACGTTTCCTGGAAGTCAACGCCCATGATGGAGTCACGTGTGGACGAGTCAGATGACCAGCGTCCCGAAGGAAGTTCCCGGCGTCCCGACGTCCCGACATATTTATAATCCGCGTGTGAGTGACATGTGCTTTAAACGGCTTTTTTTAAAGCCACTTTTATCATACTCGACATGCACTGTGGCTTCACCTTTGTATATTTTCACCCCACGCCACTGTAGTGTAGAAATAATAAACATTGAATTTTCATTAAGAAATGTAATAATCATAGAATAGTTACATAGAGAAAAGGACTTAAAAATAAAACAGAAAACATAAAATCAAGAAGTATTTTTACTAGTAAACTAAATATGACATTAGGCCTTACTGTCCGTTTTAGTTTCTTATTTACGATGTATTATACTCGTCACAAAACAAGGAATTTTAAAGAGTTTCTATTACAGTCTTATAATTATTAATCACATTTAAAAACTATTCTACATACATCCATACTAATATTATAAATGCGAAAGTTTGGATGTGAGTTTGTGAGTTTGTGAGTTTGTGAATTTGTGAGTTTGTGAGGATGTTTGTTACTCAATCACGCAAAATCTACTGGACGGATTTCGATGAAATTTGGTACAGAGGTAGATAATGACCTGGAATAGCACATAGGCTACTTTTTATCCCGGAAAAAAGCACTGTTCCCGTGGGAAATTCACGCGGGCGAAGCCGCGGGCAAAAGCTAGTAAAAAATAAAAAAATCAACAGTAATAAATATAAAAGATGTTATCTATACATATAATAAAACAGTAAAAATATTTTGTCTGTACATTTAATATTTTTGACTGAAATGGATAGAGGGAGACCTAAAAAGAACAATAGAAAGCAAAAAAAATTTTTTGGAATTTCTTGTCTGTCTGTCTGTCTGTCTGTCTGTCTGTCTGTCTGTCTGTCTGTCTGTCTGTATGTATGTACGCGTTTCACGCAAAAACTACTGGATGGATTTGAATGAAACCTTTTTTGTTGTATAGCTATTAAGCCTGGGTAACATATAGGCTATAATTCATTTTGAAAACTGGAACACCTGATGAAGAACCATAACGGAACAGCTAAACTATAAGTAATATGGAAATGGTGCCTTAACAAAAATCGTTCAACCTGATGAGCATTTTCTGCCGACGTATAAAAATTGAAGATCTGGAACATCTGATGAAAAGCTCCAAGAGACCAGCTACACTATAACATATATGGAAATGGCGCCTTAGCAAAAATCGTTCAACCTGATGAGCATTTTCTGCTGACGTATAAAAATTGAAGATCTGGAACATCTGATGAAAAGCTCCAAGAGAGATTTTTCATCTAAGCGAAACTCACGCGGGCGAAGCCGCGGGCGACAGCTAGTTTATAATAATAAAGATAAAAATAATCAACATTTTGTAAAAGATTTATGGATAATATTAGTTTTTAATTCTTTTTTTTAAGTTTTTGATTCTTGTCTCACTGACTGTACCAAGCGTTGATAAGGTTTAAATTTCCATACAAAAAAAGAATGGGATGAATTGCAGAATGAAATTTTGATTAATTTTGATTTTCTGCGTTTCGTCCCAAGTGGGCCGTAGGTACATGGGACGAATTACTGAATTACTCATAGGCAGAGACTAGCGATTACCACTTTCTACGATCTTTACAGATCTCTCTTGCTTTCTCTACACTCATCACTCTCTTTATAGATGCTCTCCGGTTAGTGGTGCTCCTAATACCTCCCTTTTTAAGGCAGTCTGGTCAAAGTGCGTCAAAATATACATTAAGCAACATTAGAATTTAGAAATACCTATTTTTAACTCGCCTAACATTTTCGAAGAATTCCGCTACTTAGGTTTTACGAGGGCGAAAAATCGATGTCTCAAGTCTTGGAAATATAAATGGCTGGGCAGGGAGTAGATGAAATGTCTCATAATTTGTTTCTCTGCTCCTGTCTTGTCAAATAATATTCAAACAACTTTATACATATATATGTATAAAGTTGTTTGAATATTTGTTTGACAAGACAGGAGCAGAGAAACAAATTATGAGACATTTCATACTACATTCTATATATTATTATTATTATTACTACATTCTATATATTATTCTATATATTATTATTATTATAGGATATATACTTATATAAGTATATATCCTAGCTATTTAATTCATGAACCATACGTACATATTCATTTTAGTAGTCTGTGGCTTTATTAACTTTTTAATTAAAACATCGACAGAACATTTTCCATCTGTTGAAAAACTTGATGAAAAATAAACAACAACAAAAAAAATTAAGACGCAAAATTAAAAAGTAATTTGAAATTAGAACACATTGTCTCCGCGTCACGTCGACAGGTACAGTCACGTACAACATTGCACGTCGCTAATTCAAGTGCTGTGACGTCACGTGCCGCTCCACGCGGCTATCTTGCCGAGATTACGTCATATCTGCCCCATTTGAAAATGTTTCCCTTTTTGTAACCAATGTTAATGAGAGAATTTTGTAATCTTTTCAAAAATTTCGGTAAATGGTCAGCCACATAATATTAGAATTTTCATTACACAAAAATACCTTTAGTTGCCACTTGTACTTGTTATAAATATCATCGGCAGATCTGTCAGCCTACACTAAAAGTACCAACCTGGCCCATTTGGGTTAGTTATCCACCATACAAATTAACGAAATCAGCAATATACCGACATATAATTTGATAGCTATTTCGACTCTACAATAGAAGAAGCAATATACCTATAAAATTTACAAACCCTTTCAAAAATAGTTTGGCAATTTTGTACGCAACGGCACATTCGCTTGGTTTTTCTGATCTTTTTGAAATACTTACACTAGCTGTGCCTTGAGGCTTCGATCCAGTGGAAATTTCCTTATTCTAGATAGCACATAACCTGTGGCTATCACAAATTATTTTTTTTACTAATTGGACCAAGTACCTAGTTCCAAAAATTTGTGCATTCAAACTTTTCAGCATTGTGATAATAATATAGATAATTCGTATAAGACATTAACACGAGAAATAGTTGTAACACATAACAGCTAATGTTTTGAAATTTTTAAATGCATTAGAAATGATCTATAATACATGTAACACGAATACGGATGAATTATAGTCACGTTCGATATTGCCTCGCGTCTACCTGCCCCCGGTCTGTAACTGCTTTTGGATGGCCGTATAATATAAGGGTATTGTTTTATTTATAAACTTTATACGTAGAATTGATGAGTTTTTAATAACATTATTTTCTAACAGAGAGGATTGGTAGGAGAATTGATGAACTTTGATAGTTTGAAAATTTAATAGACAGACGTAAAATACTTGCGTTTTATTATACAGTAGCTTTGGCTTTGCTCGAGTGAATAAATTTTTTCACCAATTTAATCAACTCAGGTGTGAAATTTCCAAAATTTATTTCTTAGTGATCATTTACGCTACACACGGTGATTTATGCTCTGCGTTGATATTCCAATCAGCCAAACAGTCAGCGTCCTAATTTATGTCTTTATATATATCAAAATGCAGCTTAGGCCAAATTAAAACTTCTACTAAACTTCGTTTTGTAGGATGAAACATTAGTCAAGTTTTGACATTCACAAGTGTAGAGTAATGAACGATTCAACAATTAATTAACGAACATAGTTTGAACTTTTACTAATTAAGGGGCTTCTGTTTCGTATTTCGGATGCAGGCAACTTGAAAACTTTAGTCATTGGATCGAGGATAACATCTTAAAGTTATAGAAAATCTAGCTGCATCCCGGGGCTCCGCTCCCTTTGGAATTTTGGGATTGAAAGTACCCTAAGTGCTATTTCAGGTTATTCAAATACAAAATTCAAAAATTCTTTAAGTTTTAAACTTAATGCATAATACATAGGCTGCAGGGGCTAACCAATTCAGTTTTATAAAATCTGTGTCTGGTGAGTCCCGCTCTTTCGTAATAAGACATAGCACAGTAAAGAATAAAAACTAAATGCATAACAGAAAGTACAATTTAAAAAGTTTTAATCTCAATGATGAAGTTTATGTGAAGTGTAATTAGTGTCTAGCGTGGTTATATTCTATCCGTGTACCAAATTTCATCAAAATGCGTTCAGTAGATTTCATGTGGTTAAGTAACAAATATCTACCTACACTTCTTCTTCTTCTCTCAGCCGAAAGACGTCCACTGTTGGACAAAGGCCTCCCCCAAGGATTTCATCCATGGAGGGTTTTGCCGTAATCGCCACGCTTGGCAGGCGGGTTGGCGATCGCAGTGTGATGGCATATTACGCGGAAAGATGCTGCTGCCCATCCTCCGGTGTTTTAAATCCCTTAGTCGCCTCTTACGACACCCACGGGAAGAGATGGGATGGTGCTATTCTAGGGCCACACCACAGGCCACCTACACTAGTACCTACACATTCGCCACACACATACAAACTATCGCAATTATTATATTATAGGATAGATCCCACTAGGTATCCTACTAAAATCTTAGAAAGTTAAGGTTATACCGAAGTTTTAATTTAAAAGTACTTCAGTCAAGTTGAGCACTTTTTTTAATTTTGTTGGTGAGTGAAATAATACATAGAATAAAATTAACGACGTAGAAAAAACGTCTCATATTTTTTATTCTACTTTGCAAAAGCAGCGTAAAGGAATAAAATAAATTACACAGAAAAAGTCAAGTAAACTAACAATGTATTTCTTAGTTTGTCTATCTCATTGCAAGACCTTCCTATTGTCCTCTTGGATATTATCATTGGAAAACATGTACTTACATAATGTAAATTTTGATAAGATTCATGAAGTAAAAATAT
Organism: Ephestia elutella; assembly: GCA_018467065.1. Lineage (NCBI taxonomy): Eukaryota > Metazoa > Arthropoda > Insecta > Lepidoptera > Pyralidae > Ephestia > Ephestia elutella. Next base: position 16,011,664 of record CM031588.1, read on the forward strand.
CAAGATGACTAACATTGTCACATAAATTAAAAATATAAAAGCCAAAGTCATGAAAAGTAAATAAGACTATCAAACTTTATTGACTTTAGCAACTAAATATTGTATTATCATAATACATACAATTTTTATACTTCTTTTATACATCAAAAGTGAATTTGTATTATAATGCTAATTATTCTATCAAAGAATAGTAACTATCAAGTTGCAAGTTCATATGCTTGATCATTACATAATTTATAACGTCAAGCATGACTAAATCTTTTAAACTAATTATTTGGTGATTTATTTTCTCGTGAAAAACAATATTTACGCCACACGTTATTATATAATAGAATGTCATCTAATAATATCACCATTATCTATAGTACACACATTAGTATTTATAGAAGATACTACTGATTCGTACTCACTAGGAGAACACAAAGGAGTATCAACTTGTTCAGTCTCGTTCAACTTAGAGAAATCTACAAAAAAATTGTCCTTATCATCAATCTGTACCATAGAAACGAACCTGTGACCCCATATAATATCAACTTCAGTATAACTTGATCTAGCCTGTACTGGTTGACCAGTAGATTCTATAACACCTTCAAACACAACTAAAATCTCTAATTTACCTCCAAAAAGATCAGCCGCTGATAAATTATATAAAGGACTTGTACTATCAATAACATGAACAACAGCTATCGGCCACAAAAAGAAACTTGATTCGCAACCATCTAACTCAACTCTCATTTCAACTTGCTCAGTATCATCAATATTTTCACTGTCCTTATTCAACCTTAAAATAAACATGGAAGCCTTAATATTCAGTATTCTAGACTTCCTCATATCGCCCACTCTAAAAATCATGCACAGTTTTTCGTTCCGTAAACTCACAATCGCGTTTTTGCTAAACAATATCGTTTGGGCTCTTGCTTTCGGTCTGGTCAGCTTTGCAAACAGAATACCAACCATAAAAGATTGGAAAATAGAACTGAAAATGCATTGTATGCACATCGCTAGAATAGCATCTGGGCACTCCAAAGTTATTGACCTTCTTCCATAAGCTACAGTTGTGTGGACCTCCACGCTGAATAAAAAAGTCGATGTGAATCCATAGATATATTCGACACACGGTGTCCAATTTGTGATGTTTTGATTCTGAGGGAGATGTTCTGGTAATAAATCTCCATGTATCGATGCGATCAGCCAATAAATAGAACCAAAAATTAACCAATCGCACGTGAAGGCAGTGAAGAAACCAAATAATGTCCAACGCCATCTAGCTTCAACTAAAGCAATGAACCAATCGGAAAATATTCCAATTTTGTGATTGAATTTAACGATGTTGAATTCGCCATTTTTGAGAACGGCACGTTCGCATTTTTGTCTTATCGTTTTCTGGCGAGAGTAGCTGAGGTATCCTGAAAATTGAAAGATGAAATGAATATTTAATAAAAAAGAAAGGAAACTAATATAATATTCATATCCACCGGGGGACTTTTAATGGTTTTAAGTAAAGAAAGATGATACTTACTATTAGGTGGATAATATACTCCAGGAGCTAAAATATTAGTATCATCAGAACCGCTATTTCCAGATACCTCATATCTTTTTGTAGCTTTTTTCATCGTTTTGACTATCACTGATCTGTCAACAATTCATGAAGTCAAATAAGATATGTAGATAAAATTAAATTTTTAAACAATAGCAAGATTTAACCATAAAAATTAAAAAAGTTATATAAACAAAAGGAAAACATGTAAATAATTTAATACATTACACAAGTTAATAATTCAGACAATAAAAGATTTAATTTTTGTATAAATTCTTCACCGGCAGTAACAACTATACAATACTTCGCAAATATTGACTTGAAATTCTGTTGTCGTATTCCTTATACATACCTACTTTTTTGGCAATATTAATGGAATGCTTTGCTTCATTAGATATTCATGAGTCAAATTAGTGTACCAATTCATAGAAGCGCATGAGTCCGAGTGAGAATTCCAACTTAAAACATAAGCAGGAATCTTAACCACTCGACCACTATCGCTTTGAATTAGAAAGCTGAGGTCTAATAAATATTTTTTGCTCAAAAAGTAAAAGAAACTAACCTTATTATCACTTAAAATCCTGTCTCACATTCTTCACACAAATTCAAAAGTTTCGCAGACTTCAAGGTGATTTTTGGAAGAGATTTATGTCCCGCAGTGGTCTTCTTGACGCTTAGATAATGACGACTTCAAATGATAAAATATTTCCACTTTCATTGCAACGCCTAAAGATACGAGACTGTGAATGAATATTGAAATAATAAATTGTAAGACTATCGTGATGATTCTGTTATCATTCAGTAGCTGTGTACATAAAAAAATGTTTGCTTTTGATTTTAACTACGTCTTTCACACTATTTTGCTCATTATTTTGACTAAAAATTTTGTATTTGTATTGTTTATTTTCATTATTTCCATTTATAATTTATTTGCATCTCTTGGCTTAACATGATTTTAGTTCGTTAGTGATCGATAATAACATTATTGCATATTTTTTAAGCCATAAACTGTAACGTATTTCACAAGTAGTCAAAAATACACATCCACACGTACATCAACTTTCGTAATTATATTATTAAAATAAGTAAGATTTATTATTTAGGAAAACATTTTGAATAGTTTTTAAACATGATGGAAAATTTCCCGCCTTTTATGCAAACTGTCAACTAAGTAATCCTTTTACGCAAACAGTCTATTATTGTTGCTTTCATTTTTGTTTCGTCAATTTATTTTTAGTTAGGTAAATATTTGTATAGATTTTGTAACATGGTTTGTATCCAGGCGAATGATTATTTTTGCAAGGTCTTGATTTTTAAGTTAAGGACACTTTTTGGCCAAAGAAACTGCTTCAAAATTCATAGTTAATCTTAAGCTTCCAAACCATATCTACATTTCTGAAAATCCACCACAATATCAAAGGACAAATTATACTCTATTCAGAACTCGATCAGCAAACTACAAAGCGGTTAATTTAAAACAGCCTTCAACAAAATACACGTAGAATGGTCGGGGCGTTTGTTCATGAATATACTCCAAGTCCCGCCCGGCCATTGTAAAGCATGTGAAATATTTACCACTATTTTCCGTGGTAGCGACCCGGAAAAATTGAAATGCTTACTTACTCCCGTTCGCCCTTGGGGAGCCTGAAAGGGACCGAGGGCAGGGGACCGGAATTTTGGTACCATGGTTACTGGACCCCACAAGGGGTTTGTTTTATACAATTCTGGATTAGCTATTTTTCTCATAGGACCGATTCCATTTTTTTTTATTATCAACTAGGTATTTTACTTAGAAAACCGAGCAATAATAAAAAAATATACCTGTGTACTACATTTTTTGCTTTATTTTTGTTTGAAAACTATGATTCTCAAAGCCGTTACCTAGGTTAGAGCTATTCGGATCAGTGGTCTGACAGAGAAGAATACCTCTTCTGAGAGACCATGCTCTGACAAATCGAACCAGTGCTAACGGAATATGAACGCTCTTTCTATGCGATAAGTTTCAATTTCATTTGCCGATAACTAAAAGGTAAGCAGCCCTATTCAAATGCAATAGCAAATGAGCGTTTAGCTCATACCAAGTTTCGATTTCGTCAGCCGACGACAGTAAAATGGCGCGGCATCAATGCAACAGCGGCGCCAATAGAATTTGAACGTTCGTGCTACGCATTAAGCTTCAATTTCATGTGACTTTTGAACCTTAGATGAGAGTGAACCCATGGAAGTAATAAGTACTTTGTACAACTGGAAGGTTCAGTGAGACTAGAAACGCGAGCCGAAAGAGAGGCTCGAAATCGTGGCGCGTCCCTTTCTGACGACGGTGACCATGTTAAACAAAATTCTGAGGACCAGTGAACCACATGTCACATGACATGGGTCAGTGTGAAGGCAATTGAGCCTACTTTCGTGAGTTGTGTGTGAGTCTGTGGCGACGTTTCGTAGCACGGAACGCACCAAGTAGACGGATGATGACAGACGTCAAGTAGACATAAGCTAGCTAGGAGATAAATCGAGCGGTGCTCTCTTTGGATATTTGTAACTTTGTATCTCACGCATTTAGTAATTGTGAAGCTTGTGAATCAATAAACATTCATAGTACAACGGAGTATTATTATTAATAGTGCATCGGATACCTACCATCAGATTCCGGACGTATCCTTCACTATAAATCAAAATTACGCTCGTTTGAGCTCTTATGCCTCTACAATTACGCTACTAGAAAAATAAGTAGCTATCTATTCCATAGGTATCTACAGGTAGCTATTCAATAAAATATAGTACTATTTATCAACTAAGTAAAATAATACTCAAGTTAAAGAAATGTATTTATTTAATTGCTTAAACGTTATTGTTTATTTTATTTACTTATTAGGGACGCCAGCGCAAGCACCAGACGGGTGATCAGTCCACTCATGACGGGACCATTTCACCTAATTCCCCGAGACCCGTGTAGGGTTTTGAGTCACCTGGTAACTCACGTTGGTAGCGACCCACTGAATCTGCCTGTTACTTTGCAGGATTTGAATAACTGCCCTATTGTTCTGTCGCTTAGATCATCCTCAGATAGGGCGTCTGAGCCCAATACTTCTCTCCTTGCAGCAGCGTATGCAGGACATTCTGCTACTAGGTGAAAGCTAGTTTAATAATCCGTCCGGTAATCCTCAGGTTGGAAATATAAGCTACATATTACGAGTTATTAGTTAATTTCCCACGAATCATCCCAATCCATTTTTTTCTTAATTCTATATTTGACGGTAATCTGAAAAAAAATCTTTGTTAGGATACATTTATTTTCTTTATAATTATTATGTAGTCACCCTACTACCAGAAATGAAAACTTACCCGTGGAAGGAAATCCCACAACCTGGGTATGATTTCTTTATTGCAACCTCTAATAGCACAACATTTATTAACCATTCTCAAACTCCAATAATAATTATTAGGTATTCAAAACAATTAAATTCACGCGCTAAAGGAAAAAGCAGCCATTTTGCTTAATTTGTGTTGCTAGTGTTGAATTGCAAATATTTACTATTTCCATAACTAGAAAGTTTTTCATGCTATTACGCCATTAGTACACCGACGCGTTCGCATGCGAAAGCGATTCGCTGCGAAACGCTTGCGATTGCGAAACCTCTGCGATACACTGCCGGTTTTTATATGGCATGTTTTGTAGAATGAAATCAGGAATTTATATTTTAATATATATATTGGTGTATATTTTTGCACGTAGCATCGCATTGATTTCTGATTACATGGCGCATTGCGAAGCGAAAAATGACATTAGCGAATCGCCTACGTCGTCATTGTAACAGCTACTTCGCAGCTACGTGCGAACGAACTGATAAGGATGCAACTATACTAATCTCGTTTAGTTTGAACAAGACACAGCATATACGAAACGCTCTCATCCAACTGACAAGTTTTTTGAAGTTTCGTTGCTGTATGCGAACGCGTGGGTGGACTAAAGGCGTTATTAATTAACTAGCTGTTGCCCGCGGCTTCGCCTGCGTGAGTTTCGCTTAGATGAAAAATCTTTTTGTGTTCCAAACTGTAGTAACCTAAACTCCAGTACCTACTCAAAATTTCAGATCTCTGGTTATTCAATAATATTAGGTACTCGTAGTACAGTCACGGTGTTAAAATGAATCAAAAGTGATATTTCATTCAATAAACGATCTTCATCTGCTCGTTATCTACAATTTCCCGTGTACCACCACTCCCACCCCGAGTCCCTCTTTGCCTTATCCCGTGTCCTGGCTATTTATACGTCAGTAGAAAATGCTCATTAGGTTGAACGACATTTGCTAAGTCCCCATTTCCATTTATTTCATAGAGTAGCTGGTCTTTTGGAGTTCTTCATCACATGTTCCATAATCTTCAATTTTTATACGTCAGTAGAAAATGCTCATCAGGTTGAACGACTTTTGATAAGGCGCCATTTTCATATATGTAATAGTGTAGCTGGTCTCTTGGAATTCTTCATCAGATGATCCTGATCTTCGATTTTTATACGTCAATAGAAAATGCTCGTCAGATTGATAAACTTTTGCAAAGGTACCATTTCCATATTTCTTATAGTTTAGCTGTTCTGTTAAGGTTCTTCATCAGGTGTTCCAGTTTTCAAAATTAATTATAGCCTATATGTTGCCAGGCAGCTATACAACAAAAAAAGTTTCATTCAAATCTGTCCAGTAGTTTTTGCGTGAAACGCGTACATACATACAAACAGACAGACAGACAAAAAATCCAAAAAAAAATTTTTGCTTTCTATTATTCTTTTTAAGTGTCCCTCTATCTATTTCAGTAAAAAATACTACATGTACAAACAAAATATTTTTACTATTTTATTATATGTATAGATTTCTTCCAATATGTTGCCTAATGAATATGATTTCAAGTAATAGTTGTATCTAGATGGTATCTAGTAAATAAATAAGAAATACTTACACAACGAATTTCCATTGATTCATTGTAAACGTTTTCTACTAAATAGAAATAAATTCTTAACATAGCAACTGAGTGAAAGGGACACAATGATGGGAAAGTGATTCTCTTTCGGGCACGTTTTTTATTTTAACTATGATTATTTTAAAAACAGTACTATTGACTTCAACATTAAGTTCATACTTGTTTGTCACGGATTTTGAAGTAAACCTTCCAGTTGTACAAATGTACTTATTACTTCCATGAGTGAACCATCTATACGTTGACGATTAGGTACTTATTCTGTGCCAAGGGTGACAGGCTATCTCATTCGGAATGTTTGCCATTCTATTAGCGAAAAACGTCTGTATGCCTAATGTCAACATTAGGGTTGTGCCATGCTTGTAATTAATACTTGGGGGAAAGTTTACCCTTAGTATGCCTAAGCACTAAGTGCTCCGACAATTTAATTGTGGCAGGAAATGCATCTTCATAATCTTGAGACTAAAATAATAGACCTGTAGGTATTTATTTTAATTTTTATACATTTTGGTAAAAACATACGTTGCTTCCGGTGAAGGAAAACATCGTGAGGAAACCTGGACTCTGGTTGGTGATCAGCAGATGTGATGTGTGAAATGGAGAAGGCAATAGCAAACAACTCCATAAAAAAATTGCCAAGAGAGTCGTTGTGTGTGTTTCATTCCATATAATGACCACAATCCTCAGTCATGAGGAATACGACTAAAGAGAAGAGATTGGGTTTAAAATGCGGCCTATGGGCCTAACATGAAAGTGGCGATGGTCGAGTAGTAATGACGTCCGCCTGTAGTCGAATCCCATATCCGAAAATCCTTCCTTTTTATTAACTCGTGAATATGTAGACCAATCTTAATCGTATAAGGCAATCTTAATATACCATCAATTTTTTCTATTGAATGCAGTTTTAAGGTCATCGCTCCAGATCATCATTTGACAGTCGTTCAAAGATTAAAAAACATTTTAAGAGTGTGTAAAATACGTTTTTAGAAGGTCGTTATAAAAACCTATTCATTGACCAGTCAGGGCGGTGTAAATTCTGACATCAATGTAGGATTTAATCGATTTTGTATACTTCGATAAGCAATAATTTGCAATTCACATCAATACAATAATCTCTTGTTCGATTTTGGTGTATAGTACTGTTTCAGGTATTTGACAGACAGACAGATAATTATGTACATTTGTAATAAGAGATATATGTGTGGTCAGTGTTAGTGTGGTAGTGTAATGGTGTGGTAATGCGGAAATCAATTATGTGAACATGAGATCTTTGGTATACTGAATTAGTTGGCATTTGGGTGTTAAATCGATTCAATTAGATAATGGGTTATGGTACCAAAATACAAAGTTACCTAAATCTTTCAATGGTGAAGAGGCCGCACCGGGCATTGCATATTTTGTTAAGTAATTCTTATCTTAAACGCTGTGATTGAAGGATTTATACCTTTTTTTACACGACCGACCAAAAAAGGAGTGTTTGTTTGTTTGTAAACTCTTTATTGCACATACACACAAGAAAAATACAAAACATGGTGAAACAAAAAGAGAGGCGTACAATGGCGGACTTATCCCAAAAAGGGATTTCTTCCAGTCAACCAAGTGTTTGAAAGGAATTTTTGAATGAAATAAGAAGGGAAGCGTAAGGCAAAAATCAGAAAAAGAATAGAAGAACACGAAAATACATACACCAAAGTATACATAAATACATAAAAAAAAATATATATATATACAATACATATACATAAATACATACACACTCAAATGTATAAAGAATCTTTATAGAAACTTTTGAGTTGAAATTTGAAGGAGGAAAGCGAAGGAGCCATCTTTATGTTAAGAGGAAGCTTGTTCCAAAGCTTTGCAGCACGCACATAGAAAGACAGAGCATAGATTTGCGAGGTGTACTCAGGAATATGCAACAGAGGATTATTGCGCGAACGCAAGCGCCCATCAACATCTCGGAAAGCGAACTTTTCTCGAAAGTAACAAGGGTAGGAGGGATTAAAAAGGACATTAAATAGAAGTGAAAGAATATGAAGGTTGTGGCGGAGGCGAATGGGCAGCCAGTCCAGCTGACGACGGAATTTGGAAACATGGTCGAACTTACGAAGTCCGAAAATAAAACGAATACCCTGATTCTGAAGACGCTCTAATTTGTTATATTGCTCCTCGGTGATATTTGAGTAAGCAACATCAGAGTAGTCCAAAAGTGGGATGAGGAGGGACTGAGCTAGCAGAGTTTTTGTAACAGTGGAAAGAAAGAACTGTAATCGACGAAGAGCATGAAGGGATGCAAACATTTTACGACTGACCTCATTAATATGCGGGGCCCACGAAAGCGTCTCGTCCATGGTGATGCAGAGTTTCTTAACAGTAGGAAATAAAGGAATAATATTGTTATCAAGAACAAGATTGGGCACCACCACTTGTTTGAATTGAGTGTTATGTTTTTAGGGTTCATGTATGTCTGTAAGTTTCTTTATTCCACCATAAGTCTTGAACGTCTTAACAGATTTTGATGCGAGGTATTTTTAGATTCCTTGCATTCCCCCGAGAGGCATAGGCTATGTATAAGTTGTCAGTCGTGTTTTTTTTTTTTTATAATTAGCTTGTTTACCTAACTCGTAAATGCGAAAATGTGTATGTGTGACACTTTCATGGTTATACCGCTGTACTGATTTTAATAACATTATTATGATTGAAAACATAAAGTCAAATAAAAGCTACATTTTATTAAACTTTTACTACTTTCAAAAAAATATAATTCTACCTGCAAGAGAATTAGGGCATTAATATTTTTTCAGAATCTGAAAATACTTTTTATTCCAAGCAGAATCGCAAGCAACAGCAAGTATGCTTAAAAAGTGAAAACACAATGTCTAAATTGGATATCAGTTCCAAACACGGAAGATTTCCGAAAATCCTTGACGAAACACATATTGTATCATATCCAGGGTCAAACGATCCGGTCTGAGACTTCCGAAAACCCAACAAATATTTACATACAGTGCGACCACGATCCTTTGGAGCGGGAGTGAGGGCGCCACCTTCGTTTATAATAAGAAATTTCAATAGCCACATTAGTTCGCTTTCCTACCACGCCCCAAAATATCGTATGGTCGCATTGTACCGATTCTGTGTAAACTGTCGGCGGACGACGTACTAGTGTCACGCCTGGATTTCGTCCTTCGAGGAAATATACGCAAAGAGTTGTTGCTGGGTGAATACAGAAGCGTTACCTAGGTATTTTTAGGGTTCTGTACCTCAAAAGGTGAAAAAGGAAGCATTATAATCCAGTTCAAGTATTGTATGTTCTGTTCTATAAAGGTGAGAGGGAACCTGGTGACTTGTAATACAGGAGGTGTACCTACCTAGCTCAAGCACCAGTTCTCTCCACTAAAAGGTACACATCCTCTTTTGTACAATTACTGTCATTTTTTATTTGTGGAGATAAAATAAATGATTTTAGTATTATTTATTTTATTATTATTATAGGATCACTTTGTTGTCACTTTCACTTTGTGATTGTCTGACAAGAATATTTTTTCTGGAACCTAAAGGTATCAAGTTGAAATTATATCAAATACTCGAATATGGTTTCACGGCTGTAAATTTAACTTATAAATAAGTACCTAGTGTATTTTTACTTTGCTTATACGTCAACGCGATCATGAACTTTGATGCAGTTTTCACAATTGTATTTTTAAGGTCTTACTTAAAAACAGATACTTACACCCCTTATAACTTGATTATATTGATAATACCTACCTAATAGTAAATTCTAGTTAGACGTTTCGGTCAAAAGTTAGTTATGGATGAATCTTTACCAACATTGTATTTTTGCAAGCTTTCACTTTACAAAATTTAACAAGATTTGGCAAGCACAAAAGTAAAACTTCTATCACCCATAGACTATGTCAATATGGATTCGGGTTTCCAGAATGGCGACATTGAGCGTTTTATTGTGCCTTCGACTGATCGCCAGATGTACGGCGTGGATTGCGACTATTTGGGACGCGATATCCCGCACTTGTTCCTTGGAATATCCTCTGATTTGCCCCGTATCTTCAACGTTTACAAATTTTGAGAGGTTTTTTTAGAGATACTTAAAAAGTTATTCTAAGCGAGTGTGATACCTGACTTCGAAAAGTATAACACCGAATACCACGTCCCCATAAGTTTACTAATACGAATCACTTAACAACGAATGCCACCACGAAAAACTTTGCACCGTAGTCATGCCATCTAGAATAATAGAACCTCTAAGTAATTCACTAATAATTATCACTTGAAAACGAATGAGCACGCTTTTTATCAGGACAAAGCGAGTAAGTGAGTTGTCTAGGCCATATGTTTTGGTGTCAGTATCAGGTTTTCAGAATCTGACCTGGGACTTTTAAACCACAGACGTCTTAACCACTGGAACACTACCGTCTATAAGTAGCCTTATTACTTTTTATTTTATCTCAAAATTCCCAAGGCGCTCCAGTATTCTGAGCGAAGATTGTTAAATAATAAAATTGACATGTAAAATTAAATGTACGAAGAGACTCTTAGGTAATTTAGAATTCAATAGGGTATTTGACAGTATTAAAAATATGAGTAATTCTATAAGTATCCTTAAAGACAATATTTTTCTTTAATTTTTGGTTAATTTTAATTGTCAAAAGAAGCAATGATTATGTTAATAAACTAATTATAAAGTCATTTATTTCAAGCCCTTGACCACGTGGTATGAAACGCTCCGCCATTTTCAATGACGTAATTAGGTGGTCAAGTCAGTCAAGTGTCAATTCCATATTCCGTTTCGCACTGTAAAAGTCGCACCGTTATTTTAGAAAAATTGTGAGACTATATCTGGACCCTTTACACCATTGCCATTAGCAACTTACATTGTTAATTAGTTTTGTTGCTCACATTGACATTTCAATTACATCGCATTCTATTGAAAATCTTGTTATGAAAACAAGGAAGTGATATTAGTGTACGTAAGACAGAACGGCTTTTAGTGATGAGTGCCCATAATACGTCACGGGGTTCTCATTGTTACATATTGAGCTTTTAAGCGGTAATATGATTATTTTGAACTTTTTCATTGATTTTAAATGTAAATACTGAAAAATAATCAAAAATATATATATCGTTAGTTTTCTGATAACGTAAAGAACAATTTTAGATAGGTTTTCAAAAACAGTCAAATACCCTATTGCTGATAAGCCCATGGAAATACGCTTAAATTCCATAAAATGGTGAATTCTTTAAGATTCAAGTGATAACTTATTCACAGCGAGGAATTAAGGTATTAATGCATTCTTGGATATTATCCTGCTTTATAATTTTATTTAACATGGCTGGGGGCGTTAAAGGTATTTATATACTCGACGGAAGACCATAATAATATGACAGGTATCTACTTGTCTCATTGTTATTTGATTAGTTTTTTTACTTCTATGTAGGCTTTCAACAGGTTAAGGACCCGGGTTGGTCGCTGCAAGAACAACTTGGTGCAATGCGTTTTCACAGGTAGCGCTTTATGCCCGTGTGTCCTGATTGTGATTGTCATCTTTCCTAGAGTCATGCACCATAGGAGACTTAATGGAGGGCATGAAGAATGCGCTAATAGTGGCTGACTACTGGTCGAATCCTAACTGATATTATAAATGCGAAAGTGCGTTTTTTTGTATGTTTGTTTATTTCTCTTCACGGTTTATCTACTGAACCAATCTTCCTGAAATTGCGCATAATAGTTAGAAGTACTGAGGAAGCACTGTTCCCATGGGAAATTCACGCGGGCGAAGCCGCGGTTAGCTAAATAAAGCTAGTTCAATATAAATTAATAAAACAATTAGTAAAGTCGACACGAAGAAGCAGGGTAAAATGACCGTGCCAAATTGATCTAAAAAATCCCAAGACAAATTGGGCGCCTGAGACTCTAACCAGCGCCTTTTGGACGAAAGTCGAACAATGAACCGATTGGGCCACCACCGCTTCAACTTTGTACGCAAATAATGTCAAACAATTCTTAATCCAAATCACTGACTTCAAACTCATTTAATACTCCGTCCATTATTTCAAACTTCCATGTCAAATGAATAATAATCGTGAGATATCCACGTACAGCCAACTCGCAAAGATTTCTGTTTCACTTGAACCAGGGGCACTTAACGGCCTAACTTGGGAAGATTTTTCGCAAGTTAGAAATTAAAGCCATTAAATGCAGGAAGGTAGATAATTCAGAGACTCGCGTGTATGGTGGCCAGATTTTTAGGAAAATTGTGAACTTATATTTATTTATTTCTTACTAATGCAGAGAAAGATTTTGTTCTTCGTTTAACTTAACAACAATTTATTAGAGAAGGCTTAGTTAAGGTACAAAGTATTTAATCTTGAAAACTGGCATAGTTTCTTCTATTTATAAGCTGATATAACAGTATTTCGTTCTTATTTTTGAGTACTTGAAGTTCTCAAAATTATTTATTGATTGACAACAGTATTTGGATGTAGCAACCATGATGTAGAGAAAGCGAAAGAGATCCATAAGGCTGATGGAAATCCACCCAGGGAAATGTCATTCATTTAAATCATTAGGAAAAAATACAGGCATCATTAGGCAGTGGCAGCAGATAGCGAGCGATAGAGGTAGTTGGAAAGATAAGGGGGAGGCTTTTGCCCAGCAGTGGGACATAGCTAAATAAAAAAAAATTATATTACTTACGCATAAACTAGTTGGTAAAACCTATCTCAATGTACTTTTTAATCTTGATTAGTTTTGTTGGTCCACAATTAATGGGCCCTGAATCTAGAATAATAAATTTTTGCTCGTTGCTTCCCACATTTCCCCAAAATTTGGCAACCTTACTCACGCCGCACCCGGATATGGGGCTTTAAATAAAATATTGGAGGTATTCCACCGCAGGCTCCTTTGTGTCGTACACCCAGTTCTGACGGTATATATCACGAGACAAAGGGAAGAGTGTTTCTTGATATTTCCCTATTTTTTTAATTTTACACCATATTCCAATATTTTTAAGAACTAGAATATTTTCATAAGCATCCTCTTAGCGGTTGAGGCGTAATGAGGGTAATAGTAATTCCGCTTACTAGTTGGCGCTACTGGCTAGTATATTCATTTCAAGGGTAAAAACTGTCATTTGAATTTGACACATTGACATTGACATCGTTGTTGACAAGTGTCTGTCAGTTTTGACAGGTGTCTTACTCGTAATCATGTGCAATCTAGTGGAATATTTGAATTAGCCCTCATATTCCCTCTTAACAATCATAGGTAACATATGTCATATTCAAAAGTTATAAGACGTTCTGATAAGATGTTATGTAAGAACCATTCTTCATACTACAACAATTTTTACCTTAAACACGTGTTCGTTCATACACGTCTATTGAAACTCAAACTTATAAATTCTATTAAAATTCTGATGCGTTCAACAGCTTCAATTACTATGAAAATTTAATCAGCGAACGCAATTCCGGCAAACCTTGTTTATTATTTACATACAAGTTAAGGAATTAAGTTTAAGGTTGAGATTAACTTAAATACTCGTACATGCTTTGTCTTATTATTGTTAAATTGAGTGACTACAAATTTTGTTGTATTGTTTGTACTAAGTTAAGTAACGTGAAGGTAGATGAATACGGGGGAAGATCTAAAAGTGAGGGATAGATGCTCATATACAGACTTACCTCCACAGACCACCAGGTGGTCTGTGCTTACCTAACATATTTTGTAAAGTGAGGTCTTTGAAGAAAAGTCAGAAGTAGAGTTTGTATCGCCATCTCTTCTCCACTTACGCTTTGGAGGCGGTAGTAACCTTAGCTTTCTAAGTGCTATTTATAAGCCTATTCAAATAAAAATATTTTTGACTTGACTTGAAGTATTATGTAAATTTGATTTGATTTTTCCATAATTTCCTTGTCGGGTGAGTAGGTAACTCAGACAGATTTCATAGAACTGAAGCTTCTTCGAAACGTAGGTAGGAATATTTATTTATTTTCCACGTGTAGGTGTCACTTTTAATATAATATTGATGGAAAGTCTTATTTTGAAATTAGATTAATATTTTTTCTTCGAATCTATAAATGTCAAACCGTATACAATTGGTTCATCTGTCAAACTGAAAATTTTTAATTGCATTAGGTACATTATCTCATTACCAGTACCCCAACATGTTTTTTTATATTTTTTGACTGTCTAGGATAATCTTCGCAACGCCTAATCCGAATTTGTTGGAATTTTCGCTGGAGGGTAAAGAAAGTTGCAGAGTAACTATACTAAGTAAATATAGGGTACCCGGAAATATATAGTGTGCTTTCATGAAAATTAAAGAACAAATTCACTCGGACGAAGTTGTGGTCAAAAGTTATAAGAACTAACCAGGGGAATTAATCTCTTAATGATTTTTTCTCACAAGAATACGATTTAAACATTTTACTATAAGATAAAAGGCATCAATTATCTGGGTATTCAGCTCAATACCTATATGTGTGTTTTGTACATATATCAGTCAAAATCATGCTTCCATGCTGGTCTGGGAGCGAAGAAAAACATAGAATGTGCCAGCTACTTCTCTTCCCGCGCAGATTGTAAAAGTCAATCGAGGGAAAGGGCTTTAAACTGGGGATTCCTCCACTCATTGGCGATGGGCTAGCAACCTGTCACTATACCTGAATCTCCATTCCATTAGAGAATCCACTATTCAGCTAAGCGTGGCCTTCGAGTCTCACGACTCTTGGCTCTGTCTACCCCGTAAAGGATAAAGACGTGATTGTATGTATGTATGTATCAGTCAAAATCAAAAGTGTTTCAATAAATACCTATTTCTGCACCAATTGAAACACTCTAAATTAAAACGGCTATCCAATTAAATGTCAAAACCGCCAGATGAAAACTTAATACTTCGGTATTCACGGTGGATTCAATTAGAAAC
The DNA here is from genome assembly GCA_018467065.1 of Ephestia elutella. Classification (NCBI taxonomy): domain Eukaryota; kingdom Metazoa; phylum Arthropoda; class Insecta; order Lepidoptera; family Pyralidae; genus Ephestia; species Ephestia elutella. The sequence continues at coordinate 16,027,114 of CM031588.1, forward strand.
GGTGCGCTGCAGTTGCAAGACCGGTTCCACCCGGTTCCGCCCAGTTGCGGCCGGCAGAAACTGGATATTTCTGGAAATTTCCGGAATTTTGCTCCACTACACACACAGGTTAATTTCATTTGGGAGCGCAACGTTGCGAATATTATTCCTGGACAACTAATTCCAGTTTTGGCTTCTTTTTTAATTTACTTTTTTGTTGGTCGCGGAATTGAGACAGAATAACAACACAGTGTTAAATTTTCTGAGGTACATTTGAAAAATGCAGCTTTTCTTGTACGTTAACATTAATTTATTGTCTTCTTAAAATATTAATTTAAAAAAATCACACGTTCTGTTAAAATATTAAGCAGTTGCTTAGAGTTACGTGATATTCTTTCAATAACTTACCTTTATCCATAGATTTCGAAGGGTCTACACGCGTCATAACCATGTCCATATCATTACAGAAATAGCATCAATCCGTGTCTAAATCATTGGAAAAATATATTTAAAACGTGAGAGAAAGGAATAAAACATCATATAATTTTTTGAGATTTGATGTAAGCAAAATTCTGCAACTTGGTTACTATAATCTCTTCTTCTTCTTCTGCGGCTCATTTCGTCCACTGCAGGACATAAGCCTCCTCCAATGCACGCCAAGCTTCGCGATCTTTCGCAATCCTTCTCCACAATGGGCCTCCAATTTTGGCGATGTCATCGCTCCAGCGGGCAGCTGGTTTGCCCTGCTTTCTTCGCCCCATCCACGGCCGCCAGTCCAGTAATTTTCGGCCCCATCTTCCGTCCTCCCTTCGGCTTATGTGACCTGCCCATTTCCACTTCAGAGTAGCTACACTTCTTGCTATATCAGTAACTTTTGTTAGTCTTCTGATTTCGGTGTTTCGCACTCTGTCTCTAAGGGAAATACCGAGCATGGCTCTTTCCATAGCCCTTTGCGCCACTTTTAAGCTGTGCATAGATTTTGCAGTAAGGGTCCAGGTCTCACAGCCGTAGGTCATTACTGGGAGGACACATTGGTCAAACACTCGACGTTTTAGGCTCATTGGTAGTTTACTCTTGAAGACATCATCCAACTTTCCGAATGCAGCCCATCCCAGTCGGATTCGCCTCTTAACCTCCAGTTCTTGGGAATTTTTGTGCAATGTGAGCGTCTGGCCAAGGTATGTGTATTGGGATACTCGCTGGATTTCGTGACCATTCACCACAATGCTGTCCACATCATCCCCGCTCATGAACTGAGTTTTAGACGTGTTCATCTTTAGGCCTATCTTACTTGAGGCTAGCTGTAGGTCCTCAAGCATGCTTTGCAACTGATCCACGGAGGAGGCCAGAATAATGATGTCGTCAGCAAACCTTAAGTGTGTTAGCCACTCTCCGTTGATATTTAAGCCTTTCCCTGTCCAGTCGATAGTGCGGAACATGTCTTCTAGGGCTGCTGTGAACAGTTTTGGCGAGATGGTATCGCCCTGTCTTACACCACGCGAGACTTGAATTGGCGCTGTAAGTTCATGCAATTTGAATTGCATCGTAGCCTTGCTGTATATCTCTTTGAAGACTTGTATGTATCTATCATCCACGTTAGTTCTTTTAAGTGAATTATAGACTGCCCAATGTTCAACCGAGTCAAAAGCTTTTTCATAGTCGACAAAGGCTACGTGCAGAGGCAACTTGTATTCGTTGCATTTTTCAAAGAGCTGTCGCGCGGTGAAGATGTGATCTACCGTAGAGAAGTTGGACCGGAAACCCGCCTGTTCCATTGGCTGTGCAGCATCAAGTTTTTTAGTGATTCTAGCACAAACCACTTTAGTAAAGAGTTTGTATATGTGGTTTAGGATACAAATAGGCCTGTAGTTAGATAGCTTTGTCTTATCGCCTTTCTTGTGTATCAAGGTCACTATGGCAGTTTTCCAGTCCTCCGGTGTCACTCCCTCATGGATCACTTTGTTGAATAGGATCTGTAGTTGACCAAGGATAACTTTCCCACCGAATTTCAAAAAGCTCACTAGTGATTCCATCCATACCTGGGGCTTTTTCAGATCTCATCTTCTTTAGCGAACTCTTGATTTCGTACAGACTGATGTCTGGGAGGTCTTCGGTGAGGTGGCGATGCAGCTTTGCTCTAGGATCTGTCGTTGGTTGGGATGGCTCTTCCATCTGGCTGCTATAAAGCGCTCGGTAGAAATCCTCTACTGCATTTAATATCTCTGGTCTACTGGTGACTACAGTACCATCGTCTTTTGTTATTTTGTGGATTTGGCCAGTACCTTTTTTCATCCTCCTCCTGAACACTTTGGGTCCTCGATATTTCTCAATTGTTTCTTTTATTATATTTAGGTTGTTGTGTCTAATATCCTGTCTGATCGATTTCCTTATTACTTTGTTAAGATGGTTAGTTTCCGTGGGAGATTTGTTAGCTACCCGCCATCTTTCCTCTATGAGTCTGTGAGTATTATCGGAAAAAATCGCTCCGTACTTCCATTTTGATTTTGACTTATGGAAAGTTTTCGCTACTTCGGCTATTGTGCTCGTTATTGTATTATTGATTTCAGATACAGACTCATCCAAAGGTTTATTTTTAAATCTATCATCAAGGAGTTGTTCAAAAGCTTGATTCTGGACTTTAAGTGATTCGTAGTCCCACTTTGTACTTGGGTTGGAGCAGAGTGCTTTACGTTCTTTCCTCAAGTCAAGCTTAATTTTTCCTCGTACAATTCTGTGGTCACTACCAGCCGTTATTCTGTTCAGGACTTTAACGTCTTGAAATATGTCTTTCCTATTAGATAGAATATAGTCATACTCGTTTTTATGACCATCAGGATGCAGCCAAGTCCATTTGTTTTGTGGTTTCTTATAATAGAAGGTGTTCATGGCGTAAAGTTGTTGATTTTTTAGGAAGTGCACTAGTAGTTCGCCCCTTTCATTCCTATCACCGAGTCCAAAATTTCCGATCCAGTCTTCTTCTTCCGATTTACTGCCAATTCTAGCGTTGTAATCGCTCATAACAATTGTGAAATGACAGTAATCCTCTTGTATGGCTTTTTCCACGTCGTCATAAAAAGCTTCTACTACGGCCTCGGAATATTTTGTCGTCGGTGCGTAGGCTTGCACGACTTTCAGCTTGTACCGCTTGTTAATGGTTAGAATTGCGTAGATGACTCTCTCAGAAATAGCCTTTGTCACCATCAATCTGGATGCCATAGATTTGTGGATAATGAGACCCACTCCTCCTTGCGACTCCGTTTCATTGCCCTTGTAATAGAATAAGTGTCCAGAATTCAGTTTGATCAAGTTTTCTCCTTTCCAGCGGACTTCACATAATCCGAAGATGTGCCAATTCATTTTTTCCAGTACTAGAGTTTCCAGTTCATGGAGTCTTTCATCGCCCAATAGGGTCCTGATGTTGTACGTAGCCAAGTATATCGTTTTGTTTTGGCAGCCTGATCGAACCCAGGGATTCTTAGCACCCCTTGTCCTGCTGGTTGACCGACCGCTGCCTTGGCCGGGCCTAACAGGACCGCTGGGGACTAGGGGCCTTTCTTTATTTGTTTCGTGCATGAGGGTATAATTGGCCTTGAAACACCGCGCTGGCCTTTGCGAGTTGGTGAGTCCACCTGTTAAGAGCACATTTCTGTAGCTCACGGCTTGTGGGAGCCGTCCCTGGCCGCATCTGGTGCCAGAGGGGTCGGGTTAATTGACCGCCGCCCGATGCTCGGCGTTGTCTCTCGTTTAGCACCACCCGAGGGACACGTGTAGGGTAACTATGGGTTTTCTACCTACGGACGCGAGAGACTCCATCCTCCCACTACTACTACTACTGTTAGTCTACTACTACTACTACGGTTACTATAATAATTATTACATATTAACAGAATAATTACCAACCATCTCTTGTATAGCTCACAGGTCATAGTTCAAAGGTACTCCAATTTCGTCTTTGATCAATATTTGCTGCAATTTAGTCAAACTCGCAACAATTAGTGAACTGTTAAGACTGCAGCAATTATGAGCATGCTTTTGAAAACTTCGACGTAAACACTTCGAAATTATTGCGAATCGAGGAAGCAATCTTTGCATCATTCTGCTTATAAATGGACTGCAAGGATAGTTGACCCATTATTTAGTTATATCCACTTTTTAACATTATATGTCAATCTTGCGTAAATCTTATATTACCTGTCCACGCACATATTGCGAACTCATGAACTGAAAAATATATACTTACTTGCTTTTGCCCGCGTGAATTTTCCACGGGAACAATGCTTTTTCCTAGGATTGAAGACGCCTATGTCCTTCATAGTACTTCTAACGATGTGTATGCGAAATTTTAGCATGATTGGTCCAGTAGATAAAGCGTGAAGAGGTAACAAACAAATAAACTCATTTCGCATTTGTAATATTAGTTAGGATTGCTTCCTGTAGTTTCAATGTCTCTATTTTTTGCTGTAGTATTGGCTCGAACCAGTACCCTTTGTAAGTACATCACTGGATCACGGATCATAACTTCTCTTATTACCTCGTTATTTTTTACGCCTTTTTAATGTACTCTCCTCTATTCTGTCACTAATTCATAGTTATTAGACCTTTATAATCGAAAGGCATATGTGACTGTCCAAAACAGCAAACTAAACATCGATTAGCAAAATGTGGTCCCTTTTGTTCGTAAACTGAGGCAGTTAGTGCGTAACCCACGTTTAACTCAATTCTAGACTCGTCTGTAAGAGCATCACTTAAAACAGACTGTTTAAAATGTTGACCGTCATTAAGTAACTAACCCCATCTGTGACCGTTGAATACTATTTGACAGGAGTGGACATTTTATAGTTTTATTTTTATTTTAATACGTACATACATACATAGAATCACGTCTTTATTCCTTACGGGGTAAACAGAGCCAAGAGTCGTGAGACTCGAAGGCCACGCTTAGCTGAATAGTGGGCTTTCTGACGGAATGGAGATTCAGATATAGTGACATATTGCTAGCCTATTGCCTATGAGTGGAGGAATCCCCAGTTTAAAGCCTTTCCTTTGATTAATACGTTATTTAAGTACTCTAAGTCGTTGATGATGACGATCTTTCTTTTCTTTGCTTTTCTTGTCGAGTGTTTTAAATACTGGTATCGGATTTTTCTCAAGTCTCATAATATTTGACAAAACTTTATTAACTACTGCCCAAAGTGATGTAGTGATTCTTTTTTCTCTGCTACTGCCATTAGACAGTTATCGTAGACACATTAGGAAACTGAACAGTCTGCTAAAGTTTTTTCACAAGTATTTGTCATCTCATAAAAGTTAGTAAGATACTAGATAGTTTGTAAAGATATAGCTTGAACTCTATGACATAATTTTTCATTATCGTTCATCTATCACAAAGATCAGGTATGATCTGATCAATCAGTATCTTTTCTACGAGCTCCACTTCAATGTTAATATATAATGATGATGAGCAATGGCTCATCCTAAAATTAAGTCAGTTCCCTAACAACTCAAGTTGTCTAATTAAGGAACCGTGTCGCTACACATCTTCATATCCCACGGCAACTAACAAATTAAACTCAGATTTTGAACGGGCCTACAAGTAATATAGGTATAGTTGTAGCTATCTTTTGAGGGTGGAACATGCAAAATAAAAGATTGCAGAAGAATCTTATCTCTAATATTACTAGTTGTTCGCCGCGAACTTAGACCTCGCGATTATTATTTTAAAATATCTCAAAAACGGTTGAACCGATTTTGTTGCGCAACGAACTTAAAAATTCTATGGATAGTTGCTACACATATTCTTAATATCATCGAAATTAATTCAACGGTTCGAGAGTTATCGCGGAACAAACATACATACATACATACATACATTCATACATACATACATACATACATACTTACTAACATACATACAAACAATGTTGTTTTCGCCCCAACTTGAATTATAGCCCTCGCTCGCTCGGTCAATAAAATGATAGTTTTTGACAATGGATATTGACTGGTGATGAGGAACTTTTACGCAAATACTAATAGACAGATTTCGATTAAATTTGGTACACACACAGGTAAAAATGAAGAACATATTTCGAGATTCCCTTAGGAGTAAACCCTCGGGCGAGCTAAGTTTTTTAGTAAGTTTCTCTATGTCGAAGATTTTCCATAGGTAAATGGAAATTTCCTATGGAAGCAATTAGCAAAAAGACCAAAAATTAAGTAAACAAAAAAAGGAGACATAAATATATATATTTGTCCTCATTTCGTTAGATAATGTCTTCTTTGCATTCTAGATTATCCATTATATCGTCTATAAACTATTCAAATCTGCAATATAGTGCGTATTACAGGAATGATAATTGCTTTGCCAATCGCTTAGCATGATTGGATGGGTACATTGAAATCCGATTGTTCACGATTTTCACCTAATCTAATGGATTTTGGTACTTGTTTGAAAATGTCATTAGATTTTCATTTGGCTAATCATGGTGCAGACTTGTTTATTTTGCTAAATAAACCTGGTGCTTACCTTTTATGGGAATTTCGGGATGACAAAAACCTTAGGCTCTTTTAGGTTGTATTCTATCCACGTACAGAATTTCATCGAAATCCGTCAAGTAGAGTTTGGTTGAAAAAACTTCCATCCAAGAATCCTAATCATTCAATCATTTCAGAGTTTAAATTACTAATCTCAACTCCCGTGAGAGCTGCTCTCACAAAGAGACAAATTAATTTATGTTAAATTCCATGTTTTCATACTACTCCAGAGCAAAATTTTATTAAAATCCGCCCAGTAGATAAGGATACTTTCGTACCTATTTATAATATTAATCAATATTAGATAAGAAGTAATATTATAGATAGACGATCGTGCTTCATTCAGAAGCTAGATGGATCGGCGATGTAAGGAAAATCATCGAAAGTATGGCATGAGATAGATCCAATGAGGGTGACCTCTGTCTCAAGGATCTTGTCTGGGTATAGTCTGTCGTCATGCATTAAGGTAGGCTTACAACCAGCAATGGGATATTTGCTATTGATGAGGATGATCAAGATTGAAGGATTCATTGACAGAAGTAAGAACATGGTATGCAAGATTGTATCTTTAAAAGTGAGTCACCAAAAGGCACCACGGTCCCAGTCAACCCTTCAGTTGATTTCCCTAGTGCCGTATTAACAAACCGCGCGATGTAATAAGACAAACAATAAGTTTACTACGTAAATGCATGAAGTTACTTGGCAAAAGTTGAGAAAATTTTGTAGACGTTTGTCTTTTAATTGTTTTAAAATGAAAATGAGAACTTGCTAAAAAAAGGAACTTAATTAGGCATGACATGAAAGTCGTTTATTTGTATTTAATTCTATCTAATAAAACCGAAAAGAGCAAAGCTCAAAGAAGTAGTATAGTTTGACTAGTTCAAACTTTACTACTACCAGAACCAGTCTTAAGTAGCCTACGGTTTATTGTAAACTTGTAAATAATTCATTTTTAAAACGGTATTTCACCGAGCGAATTACATAAAATTGATTCGCAATATTTCGTCATCCTGCCTTTCGGGGGAGCCCATTCCCTAATTGAGTTGAAAGGGGATTAAAATCCAATCATACAT